>LPNX010437328.1:442208-803074 GCA_001517045.1 Pseudotsuga menziesii
TACTAATTATTATCCACAAGGAAACGACCTGGCTGAATCCTCAAATAAAAACCTCATCAGAATCCTTAAGAAGACTGTCATCGAAAACCAGCGAAGTTGGCACTCAGCCTTACCCAATGCCCTGTGGGCTGATAGAGTTACCCCTAAGTCTNAATAAGATTTGGAATTCAAACCAGCCAATATAGTGAAGGGTCAGGGGCTATGCAAACTAATGACTGGAAGCAGTAATAGTGAAGAACATGCCTGGGATAACAAAGCTGAATTGCATGTAATGGATGTTTGTCCTTTATTCACAGCTCCTGAATCTTGGTATAGAGACCTCGTACATTACCTGCAGTCAGGGGTATTGCCTGAACATTGNTGTCTTCCATACTAGCTCAAGAGTCTAGGGGGTCGGATGATGAATTTCTCCAAATAAGGATATACAATCTTCTGAAAGCAGAGGAGGCCAGATCCAAAGCTAGAGAATGTTTTCAACAACAGCAGGAGGTAGTGAAAAGATGGTTTGACAAACATAAAGCCGGAAAAAGGGACTTGGAAGTAGGAGACCTTGTTCTCAAATGGGATCATCCCCATGATGAGAAAGGGAAGCACACTAAGTTCCAACAGTTATGGGTAGGTCCTTTTCAAATCACCGCTAAACTTGGCCCCGCCACCTATATGTTACAGGATTTACAGGGATGGGAAGAGAACCTGCCAGTTAATGGTCTGGTTCTCAAACCTTATTTTTCTTAAGTTGTTTTTTGAGCTTGCTGACTTGTACATAAATAAGTTATGTTGAGTAAGGCTTTCATTTGTTTTAAGTGAGTTTTTGTTTTCAATAAAGGTGGTTAACTCATGGTTATTTGGGGAACTTCACATTTCTAGAGATGGTAAACATTCGTTGAATAGTTAGACTGTGGTTTTCCAGGTGAATTTCTTCTACCAAATAGTTTCTCGAAATCTTTGCGTGCATTGAGGTCCTGCTTAAACTCCTGTAAGGTCAATCAGGTTCGAAAGTCCAGAATACTATGCTGAGGCTCCGCGCACTTTACACTTGTAATCTAAGGGAACAATGACAGAGGACCCGCGGTGAAGAGCAAGATGAATAGGGTGTTAAATCTAAATGATCCCATGCCAGGAAATAAATGCCAAAAGGCAGATAAGAGTCAAAATTCCTACAAAAGCATCATGCTCTAAAGCTGAATCGAGATCATAAAGTACTAATTTGCCAATGATCCTCTCCGTCCGTGAGCTGAAACCTTAAGCACATCACTCACACAAAAGGGCACTATGGGATAGAGGATCCTGAATGAAAATTCAGTAAGAAAGGCATGCATGAAGACCCTCATTAAAAGAGGGCAGATCCGAAAAGCACAAAAGATGCTAAGACGGCATGGGAATGAGGAACAAATGAACGTTCCTGTTCACTACCTGCTACAATCCTGTGGTGTCCAATGTTATCAGCTACCTGAGAAAAAAAAAATTAATAATGAACTCATATTTTGGCCTCAGCAGAGTTATCCGGACTCTAGAATCTTGACTTTCACCGCCCAAAGTGGACCAATATCAATGATCAAGGTACACACTTCTGTTATTGAGAAATCTGTATAGCTGGAAGAGTTCACTGGATATATTTGCTGTAGGACAGTCTGATTTTCAAGGAAGAAACCACACAGAGATCTAGGTTCACCAGGAAATTGCCAGTTGTTGCTGCCGCAACCTTTTTCCCCGATTTTAGTCTTTCACTTAAACTTTGGGACCCCTCCTTATCATTTTTTTTACTTGGGTCAATTATTGAAAGTCTGGCGCCTTTGAGCATATCTTTGCGTTTGAAGTTGAGCGTCCCTCTTGTTTGCTCGCTTCGTTCAGTTCGATATAAGTTATGTGGTCTGTTCTTAATGCCCATAGAGTATGAAAGTTTGCCTTAGCAAATTTTTGATGTTTTAGCCACTTTCGAACCTTAGCGCTGTTGTTTTTCTCCTTTTGATCGGGCCTCTTTCGGAAGAGGCTGAGCTCTCACTCAACCGCCATTGCGGATCATGGATCAAACTCTCCGCCCGATTGATTTTTCACCCGACGCCCGATTCATTGTTTCAAATCGCTTCCCTGGAGTTTCTACTTACCCGACGTTGCGGCTGGGGAGATGAAGTCAGCTGCCGACTCGAGTTTCGTCCGACGTCCGACCCACCATCCATCACCCGAACTTTTCTTCGCCCTCGTCGCCTGTCTCTGACCTGCGTCCCGTCCGTCGTTGCGGGTGTCGGAGCATTCTATCTTCTGATCCACTTCTCTCCACCGCTCGATTACCTTGGTCGCCTGCTTTGCCACTCACCCGTTTCTTACGCTCCTCCGCCGTTGCATCTCCTGGAGCCTTCTCCCATCCGCTGCAGAGGCCTCGTCCCATCCGACCCAAGTACTGCCCGACCGCCAATTCATTTTACCCTGAAGTTTCGCCCGGATGAACCAGGCCAGCTCTTGTGGATTTTTTTTTTTTTTACCATAGTTAAAAGTTTTTGATGCCCAATGTCTCAAGTTAGCGGATAATGCGCTAAAATTGTATGCAGGGAGAATCACATGGATCGCTAGAACGGCCTAAGGTGAGGGAAAGGACGATCCAAGCGGATGACAGAGGCGTCGATGAGGCGTTTTCAGCAGTTACTGTCAGAGGGTAAAGCGTCTATTGAAATGATTGAGGAAATCAAGCTAGATTTGAAAGCAAATACTGAACAACAGTATATATCACAATCAAGACTGATAAGACAAAGCTACAAGTATGAATTTATGAAAGACATGAACCAGGTTCTGCATATAGTACTTAAGGATAACATCACATTAATCGTGAGAATCTAGCAATGGATTAATAAGACCATACACTAGACAAAATCACAACACATGAAATTCAATTATTAAAATAGAAAGGCAGCTCATATGAACATAATCATTTCAAAGCAGCTAACAAAAACAGAGTGCATACATGCTCCTGCCACTCCAATATCAGAATATTCAAATCTTTCCTCGGCCCTCTTGGCTGGTATCTCCCCCCTTTTTCTTCTCTTACAGATTACAATATTTATATGAAACTATTTATCAAAACAACTGCCAACAATTGGTAACTAAAAACCCCAAAATAGAAAACTGTTTGGATAAGCCACAGGTATCGAGCCTTTAAATCTTGATGTGCATTGATATCTATTGCCAAGTGTTTTTGAAAGTTCAAAGGCTCTTGAAGATTTTCTTTGATCTCTTTGAATATGGATGCGATGTTGAAAATAGCAGGGTGCTCTGCCACTTGTTGATTTATATCTAAAAACCTGGAGATGATTGAACAATTTTTTGAAACTTGCTGATATTGCTCTAATTGAACACTAATTTCTTGGCTTTATATCCGGAGTTAATTCTGGCTTTCTTTTTGAAAAAGTGGGTTGATGCCCATTTGCTCCTTGAAAATATTTGATAAATTTTCTTAATCTTTGACTGCTTATCCTTGACAAATGCTCTATCTCCTGTAACTTTCGATCTTATTCTGTGTACCTTGTATTTATAGGTTGGCCCTTCTCATCAATGGAAACTTGTCCTGTTCTTCACATTGTGAAGTTCATAAAAGATTCTTCATGATCAATATTATGCAACAAATTTCAAGATATTGGAGTTTGAGGAACCATACCTTCGAACCGTGTATGCTAAGAATGAAAAGATCAACAGTGTACTGAAAAGGATTTTGAACAATGTTCATAAATTTGATCAATGAGTGCTCTGTCTGAAAACGTTTTGAAGTAAAAGACTAATAGTTTCTAGGGATTCTCTTGACCTTGTGAAGTTTTAAGCTAGAGCTTTCTTTATCTGATACTTCTTGCAAATCGTAGATGCATTTAATTCTCAAACCGGCTGATAACTTTTCAGGTATATGCAAGAAAATTGATAGTTCTATAACTACAACTTCATAATGAAAAACATAGAATTGACTTGCATAATTCATGGAAGCTCAAAACAATTGATCCTGTGGACAAAATATATGTTGAATAGGCATATTGATAGCTCCACAAAACTAAACATAGAATGCAATAAAATGATCATGAGACCATATCTGAATTTCTTTTACTCTAGTAAACCATCATCACAGAGAAAGCATTTGTATGACTGAGTCTTTTGATTGATACCGATAAGAAACTTTCCATTTAATGCATTCAGATTGAAAACAAAACCCTCGATCTGTAGATTTACATCCATGTTTTCTCTATTGCCAATTATTCTGTCAAAATGAATTAGAGATGAGTACAATCAATACTCGGATTTCCGGCATGGCTTGTGTTGTCTGTGTGTAGGTTGGACGCTTGGACTATAGTTTGACTTAACGTGGCCTATGGGCTCTCATTGTGATTGGATTGTATGCATATTTGGACTAACGGTTGCTTGTGTTGGACACTTGTGGAAAAAATGGCACTGTAAAAAAGGAGAAACGAGCCATCCTTTTACTAAAATCTATCATCTTAATTCACGTATAATATATGGAAAAAAAAACTTAAAAGCTTTTTAAAAAAAACAAAGGATTACTTTTCAATAATCATTTTGATTTTTTACCCTTTTCTGTTTTTTAAATAAAGATTATTATTTTAAAAGAAAAAGGTAAAATGACTTTTTATTTGCTTTAAAATAATAATAGTTATTAAAAGAAAAAGTAAATGATAATTCCCAAGTAATTATGGGAAAAATTACAAATGTATAAGGGTTTGGTAAAATGAAGAGCTATGTGGGAAAACAAAGAGAATCAAGGTCGAAGATGTATATTATAAACTGGCCTAGATGGAGGTTTAAGGCCATAGGAAAATTGATCAGGATTACTGAAACACTCATGGTTTTGGAAAAATGCTAGTGAATTTCTTGGCAGCAAAAATTGAAGTCCCTCTTAGATGCGTGCTGTCAAAATCCAATTTTTTTGCCGTAGCAGATCTGTCGACAATAGTTTGTTTATAGGGTTACATTTGTGAACAACAAGGATGTCAAGGTTTGATATTAAATGGGGGAGGGATGTGGCAATATTGGAAATGTCTTGGGGTAAGCAAATAGTATGACCAGAATATTTATATTGACCACCACGGGCATGCATGACTTGCAAGATTTGCTTAGCATGAAAAATGAGCATTTCTTCAACTTGTGTAAGTAGCGGCAAGGACAGGTGGTTGTATGCCCGGGTACATATTTTTTTCCAATGAAAATCGATGGCCTTTTCTTTCTATAATACAATGAGAGCATGCATATGCACCATGGAATTTTTTTGTTGAAATGTCAGGGTAATATTCATTGCATATAGAGCATACATAGATGTGATATAGTTGGTCCAATTTTGTACGAAAACGTTGATGTGCATCATTAAGGGGGGTGTTGGATGGATTTAGCATGGGGGATGGAAGGGATGGTGTGGTGGAAGGTTGGCCAAAAGAAAATGAAGAAGGGATATGCATAGTTTGACAAGCATCTCTATAAAGAAGACATTGTTTCTTATTGTTTTTATATTTGATTTGTGCATATACAAGTCTTGTTTGTGCATTAGCTCGTTTCATGGCTGGGAATCATGCCTATAAGAAAAGTGTAAAATCGTTACAGAACTAGAAGGTTCCATTGGTGGAAGGGACACATTTTGTATATCTATCAATTGGAAAGTATATGGATATAAAAAATGAGAGTTAAAGGAAATGTAAATTAATTGCATATTGGAAAGCAACCATGTAGGCTAAAAGTGGCATTTAAGGGGCAAATATGATTTAAAAGTTATAGCTTGTTAAGTGTAAGAAAGCAAGAATATAAAAGAACAAAGTTAAGTATGACAAAGCATGTATGAAACAATTAGTATATAAGGCAATTAATATAATCGGCCATGGAAAATAAGCATTGATGAAACAAAAAAATATAGTAAATGTAATAAATGCTTTCTACATAAGTATGATGAGTTGTTCCAAGAAAGAAGAGAACTAAGGAACTTATTTTATAAACAAACATAATTGTAAATTAGTATTGTATTCAAAAGTGACCACATAGGTTGCATCTACCATTTAACTTCTAAATGTTAAGTTATAGTTTGTACATTGGAAGTATGAGAAAACAAGTTAGAACTGCTGAAAGGGAAAACTATTGATGGGGTAGAAAAATAAGGCTTATATGTTGAAACATGAAATAAGCATAACTTTGACAGGCAAGGGAAGCATCACAGAAGCTAACGAATGCATGAGTATGGAGTGCAAAGCATTTGTCAATTGGATCTTTAGGGAAGACATCAACAAAGGTTTTAGGAAGGAATAGAACCAAGTAAAGTTGTCAATGAAATGTCTTCAACCATCACAATTACAACCTTTAAGCATGCAGTTCCAGGAAAGGTCTATGTTCTAACTGAAAGGGTGAACAGGAATTGTTTGTTGCAGATATTGCGGGCTATTTTAGTAAGGGATGTTGGTTCAATTGAGAGGAGGCATAGGTCTTTTGCAGAAACACCCATGAGTTGGTTTGCAACATCATCAAAAGCTATGACACCATAAAGGTGTCTAGAAACATCCTCCAAGTAAACCTTTAGTATGCATTAGTAGTCACATTCAAGAAAATCCCCATCACATTTAGCACAATGCCAAATGTTTCCAACTTTGTTGGAAAAAAATTTCATGCATTGTATGCCATCAACAAAAGAGTGCATGCAAGGGAATGAAAGTCATCCATGTTAACATTTCTGATGGTTTCAACAACAGAATACCAAATTGTTTTTTTATAGGGCTCAAGGTTTTGTAGCTCATTGATGGTAATGCGTTTGCGTAGGGTAGAATGTGAGGCATTGAATTTTCAGCTCAAAGACGATGAGGCTGAACGAAATCCATTGTCATGAAACCATGTTTGGAGAAGGACAGTTTCTACAATATTTGGGTTTATAAAAAGAGTTGTGTTGGAGATAGTTCCAACATTTTTCCCATTGAATTTTGTAACACGGTCGTCTTTGATTGCTAAATTTTCAGGAGTATCTAAACTTCGAAGGTTAGCAAGTTGGTCTCCCTCAATTTGGAATTTCTATCCCCAAAGTGTTATGTTTATGCTATAGCCTAACATGTCTTATAGTCCAACTATACGCCGTACGGTATCTGAACCATCCCTTTTTCGTATAGTTGATGTAGGTGTAATAGAAACTACAAGTCCAAGAAGGTCAACCATGGAATTGATAGGTATAGTTTGGAAAGAAGAATGTTTAGGCATTCTCCAATCAATCTATGATAAGGGAAGTAACTGTTTTATTTGTGTCCAAGACATATAATTTTCATGCATTTTGTTGAGATAAAATAAGGATGAAACAATTTGTGATGTGCTTGAAGGCCTAGATGTGAAAATTCCTTTTCGTGAAATGCAAGTGGGGTAATTTTGAATCATACAAGATTCACAATTGACAGGTCAGGGATTGGATTTTGGAAAGATGTTTTTTGTGTTTTGGCTGGTGTTTTGAGTATGGCCTTAAAAGGCCCATCCTGCGCATGGCTGGATTGATAGGATTATCTGCATGGCATCTTTTTTTGATGCATGTTTGTTGCTCAAGTGTTTGTTTTTGCACATGCCTGGATTGACAGCCCCATATTTCCTATCAGTATCCTTCACTGAATTTTTTTCCTTCTTTGATTGCACGAAAGGATCGTTTATATTTATTTGCAATTTGGGAATACTTATTTATTTGCAAATTTTGATAGGGATTTTTTTAAATGGGTTTTGATGCAATCTTATTTTGTAACCTTCGTTTGTTGTTTGAGGTTCAACATGTTCGTGTTGGGGAAGTTCGGCAGGTGTATCGCATGCTTTGGCAGGGGTTCTGTTAATTGGATTTTGATGCAGCCATATTTGGTAAATTGAGTGTGGTTTTCCCATTTTTTTCCTCACGGTCCATCATGCACACGCCTTCATTGATATCCTTCATGCTTTATGATTGGTAATCCAACAAATGTTTTTTTGGGCAAATGTCTTGTGTGTTTTGACATGGTTATATGATATGTCCTTACTATGTAGAACATATTTGGATGAAAGTTATAAAGAAGGAAGGACTTGGAATTAGAGCAGGGTGGACAAGTGTGGAAACGTCGGATGCCACTCTTCAAAAATCCAATAAATATTTAGAAGGTAAAATTTTTTAAATCAGGAAAATCCTTCATAAGTAAGCAGTTGCTCCAAATAAGCCCAATAAAGATCCAACACAGATTGCAACAACAATTACAGAGTCAACAACAACTATAGATATAACATATATTCCATAAAGATATGCAAGTTGGAATGGTAAGTTGATTATGGTTATCTTATTTGCTGATTTATGGTCCATACTACACACATTTGGATTGATAGCCCGATGAATGACTTTTGGCAAAATGTTTTAAGTGTTTTGATTGGAGTTTTGTTAATTGGGTTTTGATGTAGCCTTATTTAGATCTATAAGAAAACTATAATAAGGGCATGCACTCTTTTGATCATGATCAATACATAGAAGATTCTTTGAAGCAAAGTCCTATTGGACAACTTATTAATTTTAAGATACTTCTTAAACAATGCATTCCTCATTTGAGGTTAAAAAATGATGACATGCTTGGATGAAACAATGGAAATGAAGTCTCCAAGTGTCCTTATAATTATGGCAAGTATCCTAGGGACAAATGGGTAACGTTGATTGGTAGGTGTTTTGTTAATTGGGTTTTGATGCAAGCTTATTTGGTAACCTAATAGTGAAAATAAGAATGCTTGACAAATCTCTAAGCAAACTGTGATAAGGGCAAGCACTATTTTTCTCATGACCAAGACATATCAGATGCTTTGAAGGGAATTTCTATACTTTTTATTGAGGTTAAACAAGGATGAAACACTTGGACTAAACAATTGAGATCAAGTCTCAAAGATTCCTTGACAATATGGAGAGTGGCACTTGGGCAGATGTCTCTTGTTTATTTGGAAGTTGTTTTGTTAACTGAGTTTTGATGCAACCTTATTTGGTAAAGTGAGTGTGGCTTCCCCATTAGACCCAAAAAATAATTGTTGTTAATTTCATTAGTCAAAATATGGCAAACATGCTGATATTTAGGACTTGAAGTCAACAAATTGTTGACTTCTTAAGCAAGTAGATCGGACTTGAAGAGGTTTTTTTTATAGAAGATAGAATATAAACAATTTTCAATGTGCATGCAAATTGAGAGTTTTGTTTGTAAGTTGGATTTTGATGCACCATTACTTTGTGATCTCAATGTGGCTTTCCTATAAGCCGAAAAACATGTTTCATGTTGTTTTAGTGAGTAAAAACATGGCAAGCTAGGTGATTTTCTATTTTACAGGATTCAAGGTCCGTCTTGGACACAGCTGGATTGGAAAGCAAAAAAATGGCTTTTATAGCATATGTATTTATTGGACGCACCGAGCACACTAAGAGGGGGGGTGAACAGTGTTTATACCTTTTGTTACTTTTTCAACAATAACAATCATCTACAACTTATTCAATAATATGCAGAGTACATTGTTATCATTATATCTACAATTATATCTCATCATCACATATAATCATATCATCATCACATAAGAAGCATAGAAATGCATAATACACAATATTTTTACCACGGAAGCCTTATAATAATAGTTTTCCAACAACAATTTGAAGGAGACAACAACCCCCTTATTACAATGACTTCAATTCTCCAGATACAACTGGAAGGAGGCTACAACACCCTGATTTACAGGCTACAACCCGAAGGAAGATCCAAATCCCTAGTTCTCCGGCTACAACCAGAAGGACACTACAACCCCCTTTCGTTTCCCTGTCCTACCACCCTGATATGAAGATAGAAATTGTTGAACCACAACCGTACTAATCTTGCGGACCTGCTTATCAACACCTATACTACACTGGAAAATTTGTACCACACTACACAACCACTACCACTACTAACCACTTCTCATAATCTAATCACTACTCATCAACTGATCATTGTCCACTGTATCACACTGGTCATCAACCTATATAATAAACCTATCCAATCAAGTTGTACCAATCAATATTTTGCTCACATCAACCGACCCAGTCAATATGAGTCTAACCAACTACACACCAAACTCATCCCACCTGATTCAAAGCAATTTCTCATACAAATCTAGTCAAACCAACTACACATAAGGAAACTTGTGCCAATCCTGCTCAATTGAACCAACCTGTACCAAGTTGTTTGTGTACCTGTTCCAAATCAATCATATACTTGTGTTAATCAAATCAAGTGCTTTGACAGTTAACCAACCCTTCTTAATTGGACTATTTAATCAAGTAAGAGACACCTTTGAGCAACCAAGAGACTTCACATATGGTCAACCAAACTTTGTCCAATCACACTCAACTCAATTACACCACAACCAACCTCAATCACAATCAAGGAATACTTGACATTTAAATATGATATACCTCGACCAACTAACCTCAACCAATAAGATAAAATACTTGTTGGTCCTCGATTTTTCACTATTTTTGGATAATAATATTACATACTGAACACATGTTTTGTCACCTTTTTGGGTATTTTCCACCATACAATGCAACATTCAGCAGTGGGTATGGACATGTTTTAAATTTATACAAGTTATTTTTTAATTATGTTATTTCATGATTTTTTCTGTTTAAATTTGATAATATGCTATCCGTATGAAATTGTTATGGTAGGATCTTGGTCTTCAATAGGAGTTGCATTCACATTAGATATTCACAGAGCATATCTAGTGCAACGTCCAGCTCGCTATTCGAACCGCCTAATCAACCGTGCATTGTTGATAGCAGATTCCTGAGTGTTAAACACATGTAACATCCGCAAACTATCGTGACCACGCGCCAGCATCTTAGCATGAGCCTTCTTCTGGAATATCACTCACATGATCCCTTTACTTGAAACCTTCATGCCTGCTCCGATTAAGATTGAGTTCATGTGCCACATATGCACCAGAACATAACCAGATTTGTGAAGGCGTAGGGAAATGTCATTTGTTGGTTATCAGTTTGGTTACTGATCATAATGTCTACTTTATCTTAAGAGCAGTCGACCACTAAAGGGTCGACTTGCTCTCCCTCTATCAAACAATGTATATATAGGCATTGTTATGCGATTTAGAGGACGAGTCTTTTATTTGATATGTGATCAATCAAGTTTGAAAACTCTGCAATGCTACCCTTTTTTATTTAATGAAAGTTATATTGCTCCATGTATGGTCGTGTTCCATTGATAAGGCATCACTCTGTTTGCTGGGAGGGCCCCCCGACAACCAGAGTTTTATATATTCGTATATTTGTCTTCTCTATAACTAGTATAGTTTTACTTTGTTTATGCAATTTCATTCCTGTAATCGTTTATGATAAATTCTGTAGCATATATTTTACTTTAATATCATGCTGATTATATAGCTTTCATTTACAAGTTAGCAACCGGTTGCACCTAGAATAGTTTCCAAATTCTTTTGCAAAGTATTTACAGTTCATTGTTTGATTTCTAGACTAAAACTCCTTTGATTAAATCATAGTAAATTTAGTTTTATTTATTTCTATTTTTGTCATGAATTTGCTTAAGAGTATTTCAGTCTGTTCGATGATGTAATTTTCTTTTCAAACTATGAAATTAGCTTAGGTTATATTGTTATGGAATTCAATCATTAAGTAGATTTACTTCTTTCTTTTACATTTCATTAGCATATGCATGAGACAACTGCCCTCAATAAATCATCTAGATTCACTGTTTTCTTGAAGTTTTAGCATTTTCTTCAAATAGACTGTCATTTAGACAACCTGTCCCACCCCTTATGCAGACCTTGATTTCAACCTGCTATCAAGTCACTCATTTAGCTCTGTGTGTCTTTAATCTGTTTCGAGCTTATCTTCTTAGTTTTCTGATTCTGTCTTGATAGTAATGGTTAGATAATGATTGTATTTTCTTAAACCCCTTAGATGAGATTGTTTAGACTCCTTGTTAAACCTTATTTCTCTTTCTTTTTACCTTATGCCTAGGAATTATGTCATGTATTTTAACTCATTGTATTGATTTGTAATTGAACCTTTGATTTAAGTTGTTCCTTTGTATATGAGGTCTAAGTTACATACATTAATATATTAAGTGTTTTACACATTGCTTATAATACAATTTGTTCTCGTAATCATGTAATTGTTAAAGGGATCTATAAGATAGAATTCAAATCACCTTTATGAGTTTTTTGTTTGTTCATAAATCATGTCTACTCTCATATAGTATTTTGCAAGTAGGAGTTATTTGCTTATAAACAATCATGTTTACTATTTCTTGTAACTAGACATTTCTCAGTTTGCACATTTTTGTAGAGATCAAACTAGAGTTAATCCCATTTAGCTTTGACACTTCTTTTGAGAGTCATTTTGATGCCTCTCCTACTCCAGTTCCTCTTACAGTAAATGCTTACCCTCAAAATAATCAAGGAGAGTGGAATTAAGATGATTTAGTTTAATTTATAGTTCTTAAAAAGTAGCATATGTTAGTTGTTGTAAATCCTTCTTGATGTAGTCATTCTCTCAAGTAAAATAAATCTCTCTAGATAGAATAGTTCGTTGTCATAAAATTATTTATATCTGGACATTCATAGATAATTTGATACCACTCTAAAATTTGAATTCTACATATTTTTGACTCTGTTTTTCATTTTGAAAGATCTTTTGATCTTTTGTTTGTTAAAATATTACCACGACCTCTTAGGAACCCTTCTACCTTCGCATATATTTTGTAACAACTCTAAGCCTACCAACCCCGGTTGATAATTAAATATTAGGTGAATTATTCAAGACAATATTTTTCCCAACATTTTGGCGCCGTAGTCGGGGAGTTGTTCCGTAAGGTAGAATAGATGTAGGCTGGTAGTGGGGGAGCGGTAAGACGAGAGGTAAGAACCTGCACATCTGTTACAACAGGCACCCCCAAATCCAGTAGCAGTAGTAGCATAGGATAAATATGTTAAGATAGCAAAATTTTGTTAATTTTTTTTTTATAAAGCTTTTATAGGCAACATAAAACCCCAACCATCAACTCACTGAATAGGCATCGAAAAAGAGAAAAAACACCTATAGGAAGTAGTTTTGTTGGAAACATAAAGAGATTATTACAGAGGGAAATCATAGAAAGAGAAGAGATCCTCGCAGGAGGTCCTGAGGGCCTCATTCCTGACAAATTTCACAAGAAGTAACCATTAAACCTTCCACTAAGTCACAAAATTTTTAGATGAAACAACTTTTTGGAGGAGCTGAACTTCACTAATTTTGTTAGTCTTTCCTAGGTGAAAGCTCTCTTTGTCAATTAAATAGACATAGTAACCCTACAAATTGCAACATCCACAGTAGCATCTAGTATTCCTATAGGACCCAATAAAGAGAATGGTTGATCAGAGGAAGATCTCTTCTGAAAAAGAACAATGGGATGCTCCATTCTCACCTCGAAAGAAACCTTCTAGGTATAGTCACTTTAGAAACCAACCTTGCATAAAGAAGCAAGAAAAGGAACGAGCAACAAAGAGCAATCTCTATCCAAAATGTGAAGTTAAACATCCCTGACAGGAAATTCCATTAAAAAAAAACCTCTGTATGTCATATTTGCATAGGGCATCATATTTTACCCCAAGGAATCAAGAGGGATCCTACCAAAATAGAGGTAATCATTGAACTTCCCTCTTCAAAAGCAGGCTTCCTCCTCCTAATCTTTAAAAATATTGTGGGTTATCATTACTTGTATATATGTAAATATGTGTATATTTCTTTGAATAAATAAACAATCATTTCTAATCATTTCTTTTCTATGTTTTCAAGAATGAAATAAATCTTCTAACAAATGGTAATTTGGAAGAAGCATCTATTTCTTTGAACAACTTATGAGGTATTATTTGAAAAATAAAGTGCTCTAATAAGACTTTGAAGCTTTTTTTTTCAAACCATTTATTTTATGATTTTGTTATGCTAGTGTTTTGATTCAGATATATACATTTCTGATTATTTGAACAATTGCTCAAAAGACTTATTTTAATTATCATGTTCTTAATAATTTTCATATCTAGAGATTACTAGCTCATCTACACTTGCTATCAAACCTTGACTCTTTACTATTTTTGAGAACACTAGAAGGTAAGTGGAAGTGCTGGTTGTGGGGAACATTATCTTTTATAAAGAAAATGGACTAAAAGGCCTAGGGTCACCTTTAAGTTATTCTCTTTTGACATAATCTATAGTTAAGGCCATTTTATGAAGAAAAAAAAATTATATAAATCATGTGTTTAGTAGGGCTTAGCACGCTCTAGTACCAATCAACTTCCAAATCTTTTTACAAGGCAAACTTGTCGAGGTACTGAACAGGCCTACTGGTAGCGGGTCAATGCTAAGTAACAACTTGCAAGGAAGTTTGATAAATACAAGTAAACCCATCGGGATACTGAAAATGCTCACTGGCAACGGGGCTATGCTTGCATGGTACCAAGATAAACCCGTTGAGGTACTGAACAGGCCTGCTGGCAGCGGGAAAATATCAAGTAAAAGAGATCTGGTTAATGCATCACTAGGAACATGGTTTAAAAGAACCATGATATATATCAGAATACATATACATAGGCCTATTTTTTATGATGTCATTAAAGAATAACCATAAGATGACCTTGGATCTGATAGTCTCAATTCAATCAATATCTAGGATATGATTATCCTAGAAATGGAACCCACAGCTGCAAACTTCCACAAATTCGAAGGTAAATCTCAGGACTTCTTGAGAGGACATGGTTAATCAACAGTCTTGTGTGTTTTGACATGGTTATACGAGATGTCCTCACTATGTAGAACATATTTGGAATAAAGTCTTAAAGAAGAATGGACTTGATTTCAGAGCACGGTGGTTCCTTGTCACTCCATCAAATTGCATTTGGACACGTGTCTTGGTGATTGGAAAATGGCGCTTGGACAGGTTTCTCGCGTGTTTGGACAGGTGTTTTGTTAACTTGGGTAAATAAGTAGGATTATTACCTTTATCTATTGGTTCAGGGTCCGTCCTGCGCATGTTTGAGCAATTGGACAGGTGTATTATGTGTTTTGACATGGGTTTTATAGCTTGCTTATTGCCTCTGTTTGCTTCTAGAGGGTCTGTCCTACATGTGTTCGGGCGGTTGGATAGGTGTCTCGCGTGGTTTGACATAGGTCACATGGTTTGACAGGGGTTGCTGCTAATTTCATTAGTCAAAACATGGCAAGCATGATGATATTTAGGACCTGAAGTCAACAAATTGTTGACTTCTTAAGCAAGTAGATAAGACTTGAAGAGTTTTATTTATTTTTATAGCAGATGGAATATGAATAATTTGCAATGTGCATGCAGATTAGGAGATTTGTTTGTTAGTTGGGTTTTGATGCAACATTACTTTTTGATCTTAGTGTTGCTTTCCTATTTTCCCAAAAACATGTTTCATGTTGTTTTCATGAGTAAAAACATGGCAAGCTGAGTGATTTTTGACTTTACAGGTTTCAAGGCCTGTCTTGCACACGATTGGATTGGAAAGCCAACAAATGGATTTTATGGAAGACGTATTGTGTGTTTTGATATGGTTATATGAAATGTCCTCACTACATAGAACATATTTAGAAGAAAGTTATAAAGAAGAATGGACTTGAAATTAAAGCAAGGTGGCCGAGTGTTGAAATGTTGAATGCTACTATTCATAAAGGAAATAAATATTTAGAAGGTACAAATTTTTAAATTAGGAAGTTCCTTAAGAAGCAAGCAACTGCTCCAAATAATCCCAATTAAGATCCAACAAAGATTGCAACATAATTATAGAGTCAAGTGAAACTATAGGAATAATATATGTTCCATAAAAGTATGCAGCTTGGAATGGTAAGCTGATGTGGTTTTCCATTTTGATGCTTGGCAGTCCATCCTGCGTAAGGCTCCATTGATGGCCTGAGTGAATTTCGATCTTACAGCCTTCAAGAATGACAGGCTAGGGAATGACATTTGGACAAAAGTTTTGCGTTTTTGGCTGGTGTAATTTTGTTAATTGGGTTTTGATGTAGCCTTATTTGGATCTATAAGCAAAATATGATAAGGGTAGGCACTCTTTTGCTCATGATCAAGACATAGCAGACTCTTTGAAGCAAAGTGCTACTGGCCAACTTATTGTTTTTAAGATACTTCTTAAACAATGCATTCCTCATTTGAGGTTAAAAAATGATGAAATACCTCAATAAAAAAATGGAGATCAAGTCTCTAAGGTTCCTTAGAAGAATGGCAAGTGTCTTAGGAACAAATGGCTCACGTTGATTGGTAAATGTTTTGTTAACTGGGTTTTGATACAAGTTTATTTTGTAACCTGATAATGAAAATAAGAATGCTTGTCAATGCTCTAAGAAAACTATGATAAGGGAAGGCACTATTTTTCTCATGACTAAGACATATCAGATGCTTTGAAGGGAAGTCTTATACTTCTATTTTAGGTTAAACAAGGATGAAACAATTGAGAGAAAGTCTCCAAGTTTCCTTTGTGGTATGGTGAGAGGAATTTGGGCACATGTCTCCTATTATGGAGAGAAAATTTCTATGGCTTGGGGGTACCACAACAGACAGTATGACACCAGAAATCAATCTTTCCCATATGCAAGAGCAATAATGAAATCTAACACTAAGGGATTGTTGGCACCGCAACAACTCCCCTTTCATTTTCCAAAATAAAGGGGTCCCTATTAAATTTTTTGTAAATACTTAGCTTATGGTTTGTTTTCTTGATTTTGTAGGTGAGTTCATGACCTCTTTTCTTTGATCCTTCACTCTTTGTGCTACTTATTCTTTGGCTTGGTTCTCATTGCATACTATTTTAGTGATTCAATCAATCTAGGTTGCTTGGAAATTTTGGCTTCATGGTTGTTTGCATGCTTTCTTTGAGTCTGTCTAAGTTGACAGTATGCATCGATTTGCGAAAACCTGATCAAGTGTTTTCAACAATCTCATGAAATTTAGCCCTCTCTTAATTAAATGAGCACTTTGGAAAATTGGATTGATTTGAGTAATTTCTTCCTTTCGATAATTCCAATTTACATCTTAAAATAATGCATATCAAAGTTTATTGTTGTTGAGCACACGATTCTTTTAAGCAGAATGTGATATTTTCTAATATTCAGATCAATCAATAATTAGTAATAAAAAAATAAAAATAAAAAAATCTCCTTGTATTCTATTTTCCTTATCATGAAAATTTTATTAATTATTTTTTATACAAAATTTTCATGATTCAACTATAATCTATAATCTTAAATTATAATGGGAGATTTTATTTTATATTTCTTTTAGGACGCTCTTGAATATAGACAAATATGAGGAATACACAAATAACTTTAACATTTTATGAAATTTATATATAAACTTTTTGACAAAAGTTAAAATGCTCCAATAATATATGTATTCAATTTAAAAAAAATTCAAAAGAAAAACCAAACTAAAATTACACAAAATTTTAAAGGTTCTCAACAATTTAGTTGCTCAAAGAGTATTTTAAATCATTTTAATATTTTCATAATATATGCCACATGGGTGGTCAAAGTTTAAAGGACATGAGATTAACATAGATGAAAAAGTGTAAGTTAGAAGAATTATACATGGAAAAGTATTTTTAAGCACATGCATTCATTTTTATTATTTCATCTCTATGTGATATAGCACTCACATATCGTTTTATTTATTGCATCCTCCAAGAGACAACAGAGATCATAGAACAGTCTCGTCACCCAATAAAAAATAAAATTAGATCAAGTCACTTTGATTGTGATAGAAACGATATGTTGTTTTTGATAAATCATTGTTAGAATTTACCTGAAGTTGTTGAATGCCACATAAACTATATTACAGAAAGTTTAAAGAATATGCCATCCCACATGAGTATGCAACTATCTGCAAATGAAGTGACCCATTACGAGTCCAGGTCAAAGAGAATCTGACCAGAAATCACCCACGTCAACATAAAAAAAGGAGAAGTAGTCACCAACAAGATCAGAGGGAAAGTATTAAACTCTTTTATATTTAGTTGATTTGAAGATCAACCAAATCTCTACGGTAGGGCTTCTACCATTTAGATCACCGAGTACATTTTCTTGCCATGATTTTGGTGATTAAAAGCAGCACGTAGAGTAGGATGTTTGGCCCATCATTTTCATCAATATGTAAATATAAAAGGATCCACGCCCTCACCAACAAAGACCACATGTCAAGGAAAATAGAAAGCAACTTCACAACTTTTCTACAACGTTAATGATTGATTAAGGCTATCATGAATAAGAAGTATGGAACATAAATTTTTGGCAAAGATTTTGCCAGATTATGAGAATTCTCTACCAAGCTGCCAGCAGTTAGTTGCGCCATTAAATTATCAGAATCTATCATCAATGATCATGTAACTAAAAATTGACAAAGGAGCATGTTGTTCGCAGTAAAAGAAGATGGAAATAGCACGATTTGGTAGTTTCATCAACTTGTTCAAATTCATAGGCAACTAGTGAGGCCCAAAGGATAAAATTAGCTACTCTGTCAACAGATCGTTATATTTCCAATATAAATGCACAGAAAATACGCAGAGAATATGGGGAAGTATAATTTCACTTGGTTTTTTTATTTTCTATTGAGTCATCACCTAGCCGATTATCGTGATACCACAGCTAGCAGAATTGAATCTCCACATTGCTAGATTTCGTTCAAGTTCAAAGAAAGAATTTTTATATTTCACCCTTGGAATAATTTCAGTTTTAATCTTTGTGCTTAGTTCTCACATTATATATTATCTTATTTAAAATGACTTTTGATTTGTATATCTGTAGAGTGATGGTTTCTTATGAAGATCATTGGATTCAACGAAGGTTGTCACTACTAGATTATTCTCAATAATATTGTGACTCGGACTATAGAAGCTATCATGATTCTTCACTCAAGTTGCTGCTAGGAGGGAGATGCTTCAGGAATTCTGTAAATTATTTTCAAAACTCTATTTTGTTTCTCCTTTGTAGCTTGAGACCTGTATGGAATCAGATTTAGGGAGTTAATTGTAATTTTGGTTATTGTTTTACAATAGAAGCACTATTATGATCTTGGTTAATGGAAATTCATGGATTTTCATTCTGAATTTATTAAACTCCTTTTTGATAATATCCATACTTACTTGCTATGTTTGTACATATGTACTTTGTTATGATGTGCAAATGATTAATCCTCATGTGTTGAACAAATGTTATTTTCAGAATTCGTTTAAATAATTACATGGTGGTTTTATGATCAATTTTATTGTTGTTTAATTAACTGTGTAATTAAATATTAATGTTATTTAAATTGAATGATCAACTTTGTATTGTCATTATATTTAAATATATTCATTTTGAATTTGGTTTTGACGATAACAACTATATATTAAACTTGTTCTTGTTCAGGATAGCATAGGATAGGAATAGTTTAGTTAAAAAGTTAAAATATATTTCTTTTTCAGTAACTGTAACTTAGGTTTTTGGGGATTGTAAATCTCTTTGTAGTTTAGTAGCCTTTAAAATATTTGTTTCAGCTATTTAAAAGTTCCTCATAGATTAAGTTAAATTGCATCTTAGGTTTTTATTGCATTTTAGGAATTCAAGGAACTAAATTGTGAGACTCTCTTTTGAGAGCAAACTCATAAGGCAGCGAGGCCTTTGCTCTCGTGAGATTTAGTCATCCCAAACAAACTGAGGGTTGTTTTAAGCGCTTTGTGTGGACTATTTCTCCATGTTGGCCTTAGGACAGAAAATCCGACCAACAGGGATATAGAATCGTACCTTGTTCTGGACGGTTGAAGAAGATCCTTGTTGATCTTTTCCAATTCACACTTGCATTCTGAGTTTGTTCTCAACAATAACAAACAAGACAAGAATGCTATATAATAATGTGTTAGGCCTACTCTAGCATATATATTCCATCATGTATAAGCAATGAGATACAACCATGGATTCAATATTCATATTCAAATGCACATGTATTGGCCAGGAAAAGATATTTCTATTAATAATATCAGAGATACAATAGTGACAACCTCTATCGACACTTCTGCGAATTGAAGAAACCGAGTCCTCCACCTGGGCCTCCACCACTTCAATCCTCCATCTCTCGATAGCAAGCTCACAAAGAAAATGCAAGCTTGGGAAGATCACAAAATGCTCCAAAGAAATAAAGGGATGCAGATTCAAGTATAAGCAAAACTGAGGCAATAATGGACTATAGTTTCCTTACTCTTCAATTTCTCCTCCTTCAATGTATCAAGGGGGTTCCTTATATAGCACTCCAAAGAGGTAATGGAGGGTCGAATCCGAGCGTTTGTTGATCCTAGTTTTGTCACCATTTTCGGCTGGTAAATTACATTTTTTGACATCTATTTTGTCATCTTTTTGACATATTTCTGTCATATAGCTTATCATTCAGCCTCAGGTATGAATATATTTGGATTTATGCAAATTCTGGTTTATTATTGTTATTTCATGATTTTATTAATTAAATTCGATGATATTTGAAAACACGTTTGATATATGTGTGAATTTGTTTGCAGGTTATAGTCCTTGAATGAGCCAACGATTGGACACGCATCACGTTAGATATGTGCAGATCGCATCCAACTCACCATCCAACTCGCCGATCAAGTCACGCATTGTTTATGGCATATTCTAAAGCATTAAAGCATGGAACAGTTTTCAGTTGCTATGTGTCCACATTTTCGGATGATAGAATGACCCTCGTTCTAGAAGGCTCGTCAACTTGCCTTCTCTATTTGACACCATGACACCAGTCCACATCAAAGAGAATCCTCACGCCACATCACAGGCAATGGAGAACCAGTGCAGAAGGAGGAAGGAGAAGCGTTGTGTGTTGGCATTCAATTAGTTGTTTGTAATAATGGTTGACTAATTTTAGGAGCAGTCGACCACTGAAAGGGTCGACCCGCTAATCCCTTTAAACGATATATATAAATCCCTCCACACGAGAGCATAGTTAGCTAGTTTTCGCATGTAATCAGTTGATTTTAGAGAAACTCTATAATAATGTTCCACATTTTAATAGAAGTTACATTGTTGCTGTGTATATGATCTTGTTCGTGTAAGCGTTTAGCGAAGCGTCACCCTAATTGCTGAGAGGGCCCTTCATTAACCATTGGTTTTCATTCCTGTGTGTATTTTCGTCATCTCTTTCCTTGCAATTAAGTAGGTTTATTTCCAATTTGTTTCTGTGATTAATTTACTGTAATCGTTTATTCTCTTCTTTCTCTAATGTATGCTTGTTGAAGTTTCTATCATCCATATTACACTGTTAGTATAGTTTCTATTTCATAGATTAAAAATAACCGGTTACACTCATAGTTTGCCTTTAGTTTCCTTTCCAGTCTTTTCCACCTTATGATTTAGTTTTATGTTGACAAGTACATAGAGTAGATTCCTTTAATATCTTAGAATCAATTTGCAGTAGGTTCAGTTGTGTTAAGTCTTGTCCTGTTATAAGTTTTCTTTGGTTATATTTTGGTTTGTTCAATAATGAAATCGGTAATAATTTCCTTATAATCATGAATTAGTTTAAGTTATTTTGCTATTAAATTCGATCACTAAGTAGGTCTACTTACTGTTAAGTTATGCATTTTGTCTTCATGTGCATAAAATCAACTGATAATTAGATCATTCAGGCTATTTTACACTGTTTTCTCTATACAGACTGTCATTCAGATAGCCTGTTCAGCCTGTCATTCAGACCCACCTTCCAGTCTATTATCCAGGCCTTCGTTCGACCTTTATTATTCTTATTATGTTTTAAGCCTATTTAAAATTATGTTTCTTTAGTTTTTTTAATTATTTCCTAATTGTGGTAATTAGATAATGGTTATGTTCATCATTAGGACCTTAGGTTAGATTATTTAAAGTATTATCAAGTTCCATCCTTATTTTCCACCTTCTCTTACCTAAATATGCTTTGAGTTATGCTTTGTTTTGTTTTTTTTGTCTTTTATTTCCTTATTCAACACTGTTGTAATGTGTGGTAATTATATCTTTAGTTTGGTTTGATTTATCCTTGTGTATATTGAGTTTAGGGTTAGACATGTTAAAGTTCTAGAAAAGTACACCAACACCTTGTAAATTGATCATAGCAGTAGGACCTGTTTCTTTCACTTTGTGGTTACTGAAGAGATTCATAGAACAAGATTTAAAGGAGTTATCTTTATTAATTTTTCTACTTGATTCTTATTAAAGTTATCTTTATTAAGTTTTCTACTTGTTTCTTTTATTAAATTGTCTACATGTTTATAAGTTCAATTCCCTTTGTAAAAGTCCTTTGCTTATGGAATAAATCATCATGTTTACTATCACTTGTAATTGGACATTCCTTAGTTTTCACATATTTGTAGAAGTTAAATTAGATTTGATTCCATTCAGTTTCTTTACTTATTTTGAAATCCATTTTGACACTACTCCTCCTCCAGTTCCAATCACAGTGAATGCATATCCATAGAACAATCAAGGAGAGTGGAACTACATAGTTCATTTTAAACCATCATGTACATTCGTTAGTTGCATGTATAGTTTTTTAAAGCATATTAAGTTGTTGTAATTTGGTTTCTAATATAATCCTTCCTTGTATATTTAGTTTCTGAAATTGTTAAAAAGTGGAATAGTTAATTAATAGGTTTTACTATAAACAGTAGAATAGTATTGTTTATATCTTTATCTTTCAGTAATTGTTTATAGAGTAGAGTAGTATAGCTTGATATTGCTCTAGTCTAGTGTTCTATTCTGGTCTAATTACCTTCATAGTTGAATTTATAGGAGTTTGACTCGGTTTTTCATTTTGAAATATCTTTCGATATTTTCTTTGTTAAAATATTTCCACGACACCCTAGGAACCCCTCTACCTTCGCATATGCTTTGTGTCAACTCTAAGTTTACCAACCTAGGTCGATAATTAAATATTAGGTGAATTAATCAAGACGATATAACACCCAACATTTTTGGTTCCATTTCCAGGGAGTTGTTCAGTAAGGTAGAATAAGTAGAATCCCCTTATGAAGTTTAGTAATAGGCTAGTGGCAGGGGAGCGGTAAGACGAGAGGTAAGAACCCGTGCATCTGTTATAATAGGCACCCCCAAATCCAGCAGTAGTAGTATTGGTAGCATAGGTTTCCCTTTAGTTTAGTTTTTCATGAATAGACTTAGATATTCTAAGGGTAGATACGTTAGAGATAATTCTCAAAACCTTATTAAAATCCATACTAACCTTTATGGGGGACGAAATACCCCAACTACTAACTCAACAGAAAGGTATCAGAGAACCCACATAGGAAGTAGTTCTACTTGGAAACCTAAAGACTTTATAGGAGAAACCATAGACGGGGAATAAATCCTGGCGAGAAGTCCTAAGGATCCCATTGTTGAAGAAATTCAAGAGGGTCATCCTTTGGAAACCCTCAACCATCCACTAGTGCAGAAACCTAACAATACAACTTTCTCATTAGTAGGGGATCCTAACTTTGTTGATTTCATTGATCCTGCCCAAGTACAAGCCCTATTTGGCAGCTCAACAAATACAGTTATTTCATAGATAGAAACCTCCACAGCAGCACCTACCATTCCTATAGAATCTAATAAAACATAGTTGATCGTAGGAATATATCCCCCGAAAAAGAACGTTGGGACGACCCATTATCACCTCAAAAGGATCCTCCTAGGTACACACTCTTTAGGAATCAGACCTACATGGAGTGACAGGGAGAGAATGAAGATCATGAAAAGGTTAGAAATGATGAAGGAGAAGGAGAAAATTGAACCGAGACTACCTTCGGGTTCCCTATTTTAGACATTGCACAAGATATAAATATGAAGAACAACCGTCCTTCCTCCTTACCTACTTTCTATGGGAAAAGTAATGAAGACCCGGACACATTTTTGTTTGAGTTTGACATCCGCTGTACAATTTATAACTATCTACAAGATGCTCATAAATTAAAAATTTTTCCTGCTACACTGAAAGACTTTGCCTTAAGATGGTTCATGGGATTAGGAGAATCTAGTATCAGGACTTGGGAAGATATGAAAACTACATTCTTACAGAAATACCAAGACTATTACAAATCGAGAGACTCTCCAAACGATATATTTAAGATACAACAACTCGAAGACAAGAGCTTGGAAGACTATCTCAAAAGATTTATCTATACATTACATAAATATAAAGATAACGACCTTCGAGAAGATGCAGTACGAACACTCTTCCTTAAAGGGAGCTCAGAAGACCTAGTAGAAAACCTCAATCTCATGGCATTCAGGGATATCTCTCAAAAACCTTTTGCACAAATTGGGGAGATATGTAGAAATTACTCTAGGAGTAGGGGGGAATTTGGGAGAAATCTTCGGAAGCCTTATAATAGAAATCTAAAAGGAAATACTCCAGGTTCAAGAGGAGTCACAAGGATGGAATTAGGAAACCTATTGAAAATTTTCAAGACTGATATTTTAGGAGCAATGGGTTCTGAACTAGATGTGTTACATGCTAAGAAAAAAAAGAAGAGGAACGAGCAGCAATGAGTATTTTCTGTCCAAGATGCAGAACTAAACATCCCCAATGGGAATGACCATTAAAAAACATCTCCGTATGTCACATCTGTACGGAGGAGCATCCAACAAATTATTTCCCATCATTATCAAGGTTACAAGCCATATACAAGAGTGGGGATGTTGGTGAAACATCTAGGAGGCCTCCTTGGCAACCAAGGGACACGCCACCATATTAGAATTTGTCACCACAACCTCCACCCTACTACCAACCTTACCAACTGCCTCAATAGTGGAACACTACAAGTTGGTAGCATTGGCCACCCCAGTATCCTCCTCCTCCTCATTTTACTCAGCAACAGTATTGTCCACAGGGGTGGAGGGGACAATCCTACCCCCGAACACCACCTGTCTCCGCACCTAATCATCTGTATCCTCAGCACTCGGCCAATACTCAGGAAGTTTTACCAGGGTTTGTGCCTCTAGTTCCCCTTATTACACAACAACCTCATCACTTCCAAAATACAAACCCTCCACGACCTACATTGATACCGGCATAACCGATACCTAATCCAAATAATAATCCAACTCAATCTCTTAACAACATTGAGTTGTAAACTCTTCCATCCTATGTTATTTCGAATATACCTATACATGAGATACAATTACGATCTGGAAGAGTTGTAAATGACAGACCCAAGTCATCGGTCATCATTCGTGAAGAGAACGACAAAGAAGATCCCAATGAAGTCATGAATGATGCCATTTTGCAGGATGTGCCGAAAATTCCAATGCATACCCATCCTCAGTAAGAACCAACTCAGGAACAAAGGATTCCTCCATTTCCTGAACATTTAGTAATAGAAAAACCGATAATCCACCCTGAGTCCGATATTCTAAATGAATTAAAAATGTCTGTGTCAAGATACCTCTATTACAAGCCATTAAGGATATACCAATTTACAGTAAATTAATAAAGGAACTATGCATTAAGAAACCAGGAAGGAAACAAAAATACCCCCCACTATTCATGTTATAGGAGAAATTTCTGAATGCATGACTGACCAATCTAGAATTGCAAAGTATACAAACTGAGGAAGTCCAGTAGTGATTGTTTTCATAAATAATACCACCATAGAAAATACACTTATCGATTTAGGATCTGCCATTAATATGATGACCACCGCAGTTTTAGAAGTTTTACAATTGGGACAGTTTCTCCAACCTACCCCTTCAATCCTAGAACTAGCAGATCGTACCACGGTAAAACTTGCTGGAGTCCTGGACGATAATATTGTATCAGTTGCCTCATGGGAATATCCTGTTGATTTCATGGTAGTAGAATCAAAGGATCCTTCTAAAGGGAATCCTATTATACTGGGAAGACCATGGTTAGCTACCGCCAACGCCTTCATAGAATGCAGGATATGGGGAAATGACCATTTCTAATGGGTTGTCCACACAAAAATTGGCTTTATACCCCCCAGCACAACCTATAACTGAAACCTTGTGGTGGTTAGATTGCCCCTTTGTGGATGAAAATATTGAAGATCTCTTCTTTCCTAGTGACTACTCCTAGGCACTTCAGGAGTAAACTACTGAGAATGTATTAAACCAATTTGTCTCTTCCACAACTTGTATATATTTTTTGCAGTCTTTTACCCAATTTGATCAAATCTTTGGAGATGAGTTTCAAGAAAATATGGCTCTCTCAACATTCATAGAAACACCATGTGTCTTTGCAATTGAAGAGCACATAGGGTCTTATACCGTGCCTTGTGAAGTTATCCCTGGGAAAGTTTTACACACAAATGAAGGGTTAACCGAGAGTCAACAAGATTAATTGATTAAGGTCCTTAAAAGCTAATCTGGAGCATTTGCATGGAAACACTGGCATGAAAGGTATACACCCTGACACTTGTATTCACCATATTTACATGGATGCTAGTATATCCCCTATAAGGCAACCTTAGAGGAGGATGAATCCTGCTTTGAAAGATATAGTGAAAGAGGAGTTACAAAAACTTCTCAATGCTGGTTTCATCTATCCTATCTCTGACAGTAAATGGGTGTCTCCTCTAGTGGTAGTCCCGAAGAAAGTCACAGGGAAATGGCCTATTTGTGTTGATTTCAAAGAGCTAAATAAGGCCACTCTTAAAGGCTACTTCCTTTTTCCCTTTATTGATCAAGTGCTAGATACTCTGTCTGGTAAGCAATATTTTTCCTTTCTTGATGGGTATAGTGGATATAATCATATTTTAATAGCACCCAAGGATCAAGATAAGATCACCTTTACATGCCCTTGGGGGACATACACCTATAGAGTTTTGCCATTTGGATTATGTAATGCACCTACCACTTTTCAGCATGCAGTTTTAGAAAATTTTGTTGATCTTATACACGATTGTGTAGAGGTGTACATGGATGATTTTATAGCCTATGATAATACCTTTCAAGAGGCCCTTGATAACCTTGAGAAGGTCCTGACCCAATGTCAAGAAACAAACCTAGCCCTTAGCCATGAAAAATGCAAAATATTATTAATAGAAGGCATAGTTTTGGGGCATCATGTTTCTTCCCAAGGAATCAAGGTGGATCCTGCGAAAATAGAAGTAATTGTTGGCCTTCCTTCTCAAAAAACTCAAAAAGAGGTAAGAATATTTCTTGGCCATGCAGGCTATTATCGTCGTTTTATTGAAAATTTCACTAAAATAGCTACACCAATGTTTAAGATGCTTACAAAAGATGTAGAATTCCAATGGAATGAATCTTAACCACTTATACTATGAAACGAGAACTTGACACAGTTCTCGTTTTCTCTCTCCTAATTTTAGTAGCTATTATTACCTTCGTTTCAAAAAGGGTTGATACCAGTATCACACATTTTCATTTTGAGGCAATTTTTTGGGCATTTGAATAATCTTTGTAGTAAAATATTTTTAATTTCTATTTTCAAGTGTTTTTTTAGAAATTTAACAAAATATAACATTTAGAAGGTAGTGAAAAACATATACATTTTGCAATTTTTTATTTAAAATAAGACATTTTTATGGACAAAAAAAGATAATTTTATTAACAAAATTGTAAAAATTTCAAGAAAATAAATAGATTTAAATCCATATTTAATGTATTTTCAGATATTTTTTGTATAAAAATGATATCATTTTATATTATTTTCCAAAAAGTGGCCATTCCCATAAATTCAAGAAAAACTATACCATCTATATGTAAATAACATATTAAAAACATTATATATAGAAATTTTATTTCTAAAATAAAGTCTAAGTCAAATTTTTACCAATATATCTTATCAAAAAGTTGTCAAAGTTAACATTTTTTTCAAGACATGAAAATAACCAACAATATCACGTAGGCCATTTTCTTCATTGAAATTGGAATTTTCTGAACTTGGATTTATTCATGGACATCAATGTCCTCTTCCATTAGGTCTTCTATGTCTTCAAGATGCCCAAAGTGCTCCTCTACAAACATCCCTCCCAATAGGGGTTGAAGCTCTTTTAACATCTTTGACACAAGTGTTTCATTAAAATTAAAAAAATACATTAACAAAAATTGCATCGATATTACATTAAATTGAATTGGTCAATATATATGAATGCAAATAATCAATTCAACTTATTCAATGCATTTATTCAACTTTTTTCATGATCTCTAATCATGTCAATTTATTTTTACCCAATGAATGCAAATGACCTATTCAACTTATTCAATGCTTTTATTTTTGTGAATAGACGTCATGGCTTCTTGCTAATGATGCCATGTTCATTATTGTCACAAAATATAGTAAATAGAGAAAATACATGGTTTTTATTACAATTGCATTTATTCAACATATTTCATGATCTGTTTTCATATATTTACCAAATGAATGCAAATGGCCAATTCAACTTATTCAATGCATTCATTTTTTTTGAATAGACATAATGGCTTCTTACCAATGATGCCATATCATTATTGTCACAAAATATAGTAAATAGAGCAAAGCCATGGTTTTTTTACAATTACATATTTTAAATTTTGTTTTTATGTTCTTTATCATGATGCCACTTTCATTTTTGTCACAAAATATAGTAAATAGAGAAAAACCATTATTTTTATTACAATTACATATTTAAATTTTGTTTTTATGTTTTTGTAGTTGGAAAATGTAAATTAGCAAGTATAATTACTACAAGTTTTAATCTTATATATGATTTTTTTATTATTATTTAATTGTAATGAAGATTTAATTAAAAAAAATACAAAATTCATTTGCAAAATAGATATGTATAGCGTAAACCTAACCGTTAGATTCCTAATTATGGTCCCAAAAATATATTTGTTATGAATAATAAATATGAAATGATAGTGTTTGATGAAGCAAGTGTTCTATATTAATATGAAAATATAACATTTATGTTAAAGCAAATTCTGTTATAGTTATTTATATAATATGTAATAAATAGAATAACTTTGTGTTTAAACCATTATTAAAGGGACTCCATCAATGTCTCCACCTTCTAGTTAACCACCGAAGCCATATAAGGAAGATTATGAAAGCTTGTACCCAATAAACTGAAACCTATCTTGATAAATATTTTTTTTCAAAGTATGGAAATGTGCCTGTTACCTAAATGCATACCGTCTCCACCCTGGAAGACAAAATTTGGAGATCACGCCCTCTGCTGCGATGAGTGGAGAGTCCACCGAACCTTGCTCAGTTGCCTATAAAGAAATAATTTCATTAAAAATAAAAATAATAAGAAGTGAAAATGTGTGTCTAGCCATTCTAATAGCTATCACCATAACATAACCTTCTGATTTTATTTCTTTAAACTCATCAGAGTACAAATTGACATTAAAAATAGTTATGATCTTATGGAGAACGCATGCATGGAAAGAATACAATTGTCAAACTCATTGCAGCACAAACCAACTTTAAAAAGACGAAGAAGTTTCACTGAAAATCATCTGGTTTATATAAATCTTGGGAGTATTCACTGTACCAAACATCATTGATGGTTTATATAAATCATGGGATTATTGACTGTATGTTTCTTATGAAAATGGTATATTCAAACATACCGAAAACATTACCAGGGTCAAGCTCTTTTAGGAAAAAAAATATCGAAAACATAACCTGAATTTCTGTGTACTTTAATCGTGCGTTTATGATGGTTCCAATCTCTCCATCACCAAACACATAAATAAAAATGTAATAAAAAGACAGAGTGGCTAGCAAGCTGGCTGCGTTTGAAGGGAACTAGCAAGTTGGTTGTGTTTGTGTAAGGTAGTGGTTGTGTTGTATCCCGCCCAAGAGTGGCTAGAAAGGTTGTTTTTTGGGGCCTGATTTAATTTATGCGTTTAAAATGGCACGATAAACAACATAAACAACAAATTTCGCACATAATACTAACCAGATTACAATAGAAATCTACAGGAAAGTCAAATCGTCCCTTGTTTAAACGGCTCAATACATATTTGAAGATAAAATCATCTTGTTGCCAGAATGGGAGCGGAGGGCATCTTTTGTCCCAAGGAGCAGGGGGATTGGGGTTTTGGGACCCTGAGATCATGGCTGAGGTACAGGGAGAAGAATTTTGGTGGCAATGGTCCAATTACTTGGTTGAGCCATGGTCCAAGCTATGGCATATAAAATACGCTCGAGACAGACCCAAAAATCAACTCGTGCGGCTCAATGAGGATTTGATTGGATCTCCCATATGTATGAAAGTGGTGAGTGGGAGGCAGATTGTGCAAGAGCACAACTTCTGGGAGATAAGGGAGGGGGGAGTACAAAGTCCTAGGAGGATTCCTGGAACAAGCTTCCCAAATCGGGGATAGATCCAAGATGGAGGCACATATGAGAAAGAGGAATAGAGGAAGGTAGGGAAAAGGTGGGTCAATACTAGAGGGACCGTGATCTGGAAGGGCAGCGGCAATGGAATTTTCAGGTAAAACCTGACCTAACCAGTGATGATGAATGGAGGTCTTTCCAGGAGGAAATCCATAAGTGTTACCTCCGGGTCAGGGATGGACCAAACTTATTAAGATGGGGATACTCGGAGAGGGGTTCTTTCAGAATAAAGGAAACCTACAATATCAGGATAGGCAACCAAGTGGATGAAGAAGGGATATGGAGGAAGATCTGGGCTTCAAATCCATTGCTAAAGGTGGCTATATTCACTTGGTTGGTAGTCAAAGGTAGAATTATCACAAGCGAGAAACTTTGAAGGCGAGGAATCTAGGGGCCATCGTAGTGCTTTCTCTATCTTCAGGACGAGGAAAACATGGGCCATCTTCTAGACAACTGCCCATTCGCAACGACCATCTGGGACAGAGGTGCTATGGGGTTCAGAAAGAGGGACAGGAGGAGAGGTTGGTCGGCTCAAACACTGAAATATTGGATATACCCACATTTTGATTTAGATGTCCAGGTGGTTGGTGAGTGGGAAGACATGTGAGAAGGTCTCATCCAGCTAGCACTTGGCAAGTTGACTAGATACCCTTCGCTCCCTAATTGTTGAACACTCGGCGATTACCTTCAGCCATGTCAAGCGCAATGCCAACAAGGTGGCTGACTTGTTAGCAAACGCTGGCGTGGATGGCGGCATAGGTTTCCGAAACGACATGATGGATGAATTCCATGCGGAGGCATGGGCCCAGTAATGGCGGTAATTGGATACTTGGAACCATGATGCAAGGCTACATATCGAACGTTAGGAGTATGGTTTCGAGGGTGACCACAGGGGGCATGAGGATGCCCAGGACAACCAAGAGTTATGCCACACAGGGTCACATGGTTAATTGGCCTTGCCATATGTTTCCTGGCCATCAGTGTCATGTCTGGATACCAAGTAATTGGACCATCGCCACCAAAATTCTTCTCCTTGTATCTCAACCATGATCTCAGGGTCCCGGAGCCCCAATCCCCCTGCTCCTTGGGACGAAAGATGCCCTCCCAGCTAACCAGAATATTTATATTGACCATAATATTTATCAAAACTTGTCTCTTAAGCATTTTTGTTGTAACTTGAGAGTAAGTGGAATTTCTTCTTGTGGGGAACCTTACTGATCTTTTGTGAAGAAGATGGACTAAGAGGTCAAGAGACAGCTTTAAGTTATTCTCTTTTGACATGATCTACGGTTTTGGCCATTATAAAAGTTACTTATAAGGATTGCTCTAGAAAGTTGAATAATGTGTTTAGTAGGCTTAACACGCTCTAGTACCAATAGGCTTCCATATATTTAAAATCATTATACGAGGCAAATTTGTCGGGGTACTGAACAGGCCTGAAGGCAGCGGGTCAATGCTAAGTAATATCTTAAAACAAGGGAGCTCGGTAAATGCAAGTAAACCCATCGAGGTATTGAAAAGGCCTGCTGGCAATGGGGAAATATTGGGTAAAAGAGATCTGATTAATGCACCACTATACACATGGTTCGTAAAAAATGATAATATATATATATATATTAAAAAAAAAATAGAATATATAAATACATGTTTAGGCCAATTGTTTATGATGTCATTAGAGAATCGATGTAAGTTGGGCTTGGACTCAGCCATCTAATTCAACTAATACCTAGGATATGATTATCCTAGAAATCAGACCCATAGCTATAAAATCTCACACTCCATAAGGTAAACTCAAAATATTCTTGGGATGACAAGAAATCCTTACAATGAGGCATGGATGACTAGCTTCTCCTATGGCATTTTTCGAGTTACATTATCATTACTCATTTGGTTTTCCTAAGCACTGTTACTTTTCTGATGAATGTACATATCTGAATCATTTCCATTTATTCGTTAGTCTTTCTTTTACTTGCAAAATAATAACAGCATGATAGAACTATGTATTAAACTATTTTGAAATTACTTAGTTTTTCTCCCATGGCTTGAGGACACACCATATCTTTGGTTTGGGGGAGGAATATTATACTGTCTTTATTTTTTATTTTTTCTAACTATTTATAAAAGGTTCATGTATCTCTAACAAATGTCAAATGTTTTCAAGACAATTAGCAGCAACCCGATCCAGCAAAGCATATTTTTACAGAAAAAAACCCATATGAAGGATCATGTGCAGGACCGTATGAAGGGTCGAATGCTGGTCTGAATGAAGTGCCAAAGGATGATCTGAAGAAAAACTGTGATATTATAGCACTAATGGTTAATTGTTTTATGGTGTTAGGTTAATTTTTTTTTTGGGCAAAAATTTAAGCTAGCTGAGCTATACCCATAATTATCAAGTCACATCTACACGCTTATAAGAGCATTATGACTTTATTAAGACTAATCTCAATCTATGATTTTGTATGATTTTGACATGATGTGATCTTGTTTAAACCACATACGGATATGATATGACCTCAGGAACTTTTCAGTCATCATTATACTACCTTCACACTTATCCTCTTATCCTCTTCCACGCGTAAACCATCAAGTGATCGATCCTCGTGTTAATTTAAGTTATTATGGTTGTGAATATGGTTTATGAAATCACATTGATTAATACGTTCAACCTGTCCAAAGTTTTACTTTGGACATGGTTGAACTGATCAAAACCTTACGAACTCATTAACGCATGTGTCCTTTGACGGCACATGACTCGAGATTTGTCATAATGATATGATCGCCTAAATGTGCTGAGTCTTGGTGTGATCATTTGATCAATTAAATGGAGCACGTTTTAAACCACCCTCTTGCGATTTTATTTCCATTTTGTCTCCCTCACTTACTATCATCCTTGCATAGCCATTTTAGTCACCATCTCCCTGTACCCTCTGCGAACCTTGCATCCTAGCCTTTGTTTGAACAATGCCGAATCGCCTTGAACCCGAAAGCTATCAAGATTTATTCCAGATGCTGGAATTTTGAGAGTGCTGAGAGATCTTCTTCCAGGCTGGGTGGAACCCATTTATTCACCTGCTGCAAGGATATGATGAAGAGATTTCACTGATTTTCGCGATGGGTTTTGATGGTAATATGGCCAAGGTTGGTCATATCATCTTTTCGGTAACTGAGGAGTCTATTGCAGTCGTGACCAAACTTCCAAGAGAAGGCACCCATTGGCATAAACACTGGTTTCTTTCGCGGGCGTCCCACAACTTTGCTCTTAAACTAGAATACCAGCATGTTATTGGCATCAAAGGATTCCACTGAAACTAGTTTAAGCCAGAATACCTCAACCCTCTGACTGTCATCATCCACCTTATCACCTGCGAGGGTAAGTTTAGTGTATTCAAAGCTTGTCATCTTCTTTTTCTATAACATTTCGTTAATCGACAGTTCCTTAATTTTCCTTTTTATTTCCTTAAAAGCTTGGAGAAAATGTCAATCCAAGTTAAGAAGAATACCATTAACCCTAGAGGCAGTTTGTATCACAACATTTTGATTAAGCTCCTGATCTTGGATCAGCTCAAAGAGAGGAATCAGACTTGGGATACTTTTGTGTTTAAAGTTATTAACCCCCATCTCAATATTCGAAAACGCCCTAGGCATATCCATAATCATGAATCCAGTCAAACACCATCTGCATAGAAGAAAAGCCCCGACATCATGCACATCGGTGAATATACATCAAAAGCAATCCCATCTGCCCACTCTACCCTTGTTAATCCTATGTCTGCTGAATTTTTACCTTTTCCATGAATTCGTACTAGGGACCAAAAGATGAATTTTTCCCATTCCATTTTTCAGCCCATTATCTAGACCACGGTTCAGCTCGATATTCAGTCCAATCATCCAGACAACATGGTCGAAGCAGATAAACCTGACCCAGACTCGCCGTTGTACACATTGGCTAGTGTCTCAACCAAATTGCTTAAAGATGTTGCTCGTGAGACTGTCCCTACACTTGCTCAGGGCATGAGTCTTAAAATAAAAGTTCCCTCTGTTGACCTCAAGATACCATCCAGGGAATTGAGTCCGCATCCAGACCCCAAGCAGCCTGCAGAACCATCCACTCCTAATCAGCCAAGAGTAGGCCAATTAACTCAAGAATTGGCATAGTCAATGAGTCAGAATGAGGAATACGCCAAGTTAATTGCAAAACTTCGACAAGAGAATAAGGATTTGTATCTGCAACTTAAAGTTGTCGAAGACCTCAGCAAGGCTATCAATTCGTCACATAACACTCAACAGGAGAGGCGTGCTGTTTTAAAATCTCAGCCCAAGAAATTGAAGTTTAAATCTCCTGTTTCATCTTCTAAGTCGAAGGCAGCTGCTAACGCAGCTCAGCCTTCTTCCTAATTCGTCTTTTGTTTTGCTCAGTGGGACTTGGCATTTCTCCGATTTGCGGGAATGTTGATCCTAGTTTTGTCACCATTTTCGGCTGGTAAATTACACTTTTTGAGATCTATTTTGTCATCTTTTTGACATATTTCTGTCATACAGCTTATCATTCAACCTCATGTATGAATATATTTGGATTTATGCAAATTCTAGTTTATTATTGTTATTTCACGATTTTATTAATTAAATTCGATGATATTTGAAAACATGTTTTATATATGGGTGAATTTGTTTGTAGGTTATAGTCCTTGAATGAGCCAACGATTGGACACACATCACACTAGATATGCACAAATCGCATCCAACTCACCCTCCAGCTCGCCGATCAAGCCACACATTGTTTATGGCATATTCCAAAGCATTAAAGCATGGAATGATTTTCAGTTGCTATGTGTCCACGCATCTAGATGATAGAATGACCCTCATTCTACAAGGCTCATTAGCTTGCCTTCTATGTTCGACACCATGACACCAGTCCACTTCAAAGAGAATCCTCACACCACAGCAAGCACAATGGAGAACCAGCGCACGAGGAAGAAGGAGACGTGTTGTGTGTTGGCATCCAATCAGTTGTTTGTAATAATGGTTGACTAATTTTAGGAGCGGTCGACCACTGAAAGGGTCTAACCACTCATTCCTGTAAACTATATATATAAACGCCTCCACGCAAGAGCATAGTTAGCCAGTTTTCGCATGTAATCAATCGATTTTAGAGAAACTTTGTAATATTGTTCCGCATTTTAATAGAAATTACATTCTTGTTGTGTATATGATATTGTTCGTGTAAGCGTTGAGCGAAGCATCACCTTGATTGCTGAGAGGGCCCGTCATACACACAAGAAGTTACATTCTTATATGTATTTTCTCATCTCTTTCCTTGCAAATAAGTAGGTTTATTTCCAATTTGTTTCTGTGATTAAGTTACTATAATCGTTTATTCTCTTGTTTCTGTAATGTATGCTTGTTGAAGTTTCTATCATCCATATTACACTGTTAGTATAGTTTCTATTTCATAGATTAAAAATACTCAGTTGTGCACATAGTTTGCCTTTAGTTTCCTTTCCATTATTTTCCAGCTTATGATTTAGTTTTATGTTGACAAGTGCATTGAGTCGATTTCTTTAATATCTTAGAATCAATTTGCAGTAGGTTGAGTTTTGTTAAGTATTGTCATGTTATAAGTTTGCTTTGGTTATATTTTGGTTTGTTTAATAATGCAATAGGTAATAATTTCCTTATAATCATGAATTAGCTTAAGTTATTTTGTTGTTAAATTCGATCACTACGTAGGTCTATTTACTGTTCTTTATGCATTTTGTCTTCATGTGCACAAAATCAGCCGATATTTAGATCATTTAGGCTATTTTACATTGTTTTCTATATACAAACTGTCATTCAGAAAGCCTGATAAGCCTGTCATTTAGACCCACCTTTTAGTCTATTATTCAACCCTTCGTTTGACTTTTATTATTCTTTTTTTGTTTTAAGCCTATTTAAAATATTGTTTCTTTAGTTTTTTTAATTATGTCCTGATTGTGGTAATTAGATAATGGTTATGTTCATCATTAGGAACTTAGGTTAGATTATTTAAAGTATTATCAAGTTCCATCCTTATTTTCCACCTTCTCTTACCTAAATATGCCTTGAGTTATGCTTTGTTTTGTTTCTTTTGTCTATGATTTCCTTATTCAACATTGTTGTAATGTGTGGTAATTATATCTTTAGTTTAGTTTGATTTATCCTTGTGTATATTGATTTTAGGGTTAGAAATGTTAAAGTTCTAGAAAAGTACACCAGCACCTTGTAAATTGATCATAGCAGTAGGACCTGTTTCTTTCACTGTCTAGTTACTGAAGAGATTTGTAGAACAGGATTTAAAGGAGTTATCTTTATTAAGTTTTCTACTTGCTTCTTATTAAAGTTATATTTATTAATTTTTCTACTAGTTTATTTTATTAAATTGTCTACTTGTTTATAAGTTAGATTCCCTTTGTAAAAGTCATTTGCTTATGGAATAAATCATCATGTTTACTATCACTTGTAATTGGACATTCCTTAGTTTGCACATATTTGTAGAGGTTAAATTAGATTTGATTCCATTCAATTTCTTTACTTATTTTGAAATCCATTTTGACACTACTCCTCCTCCAGTTCCAATCGCAGTGAATGCATATCCACAGAACAATCAAGGAGAGTGGAATTAGATAGTCTAGTTTAAACCATCATGTACATCCGTTAGTTGCATGTATAGCTTTTTAAAGCATATTCAGTTGTTGTAATTTGGTTTCTAATATAATCCTTCCTTGTATAGTTAGTTTCTGAAATTGTTAAGTGGAATAGTTAATTAATAGGTTTTAATATAAAGAGTAGAATAGTATTGTTTAATCTTTATCTTTCAGTAATTGTTTATAGAGTAGAGTAGTATAGCTTGATATTACTCTAGTCTAGTGTTCTATTTTGGTCTAATTACCTTCATAGTTGAATTTATAGGAGTTTGACTCGGTTTTTTATTTTGAAAGATCTTTCGATATTTTCTTTGTTAAAATATTTCCACGACACCCTAGGAATCCCTCTACCTTTGCATATACTTTGTGTCAACTCTAAGTTTACCAACCTCGGTCGATAATTAAATATTAGGTGAATTAATCAAGACGACATAACACCCAAGTCCAACAACGTTCTCAAAGAATTTAGAAGGCCAAGAATCAATTTATTCAGACTCATATGAGGAAAACTACACAAGTATGTCTTTATACACACATCCCGATGTACACGGGTTTAAGGCTAAAAGCTGCGTATACACACGAGTATTTCTTTAAAAGTCGTGTATGGCTATAAACAGGTGTTTTTTTGGGATAAACTTGGAACATCAAAGTATAATATAAGTCCATGAGATCCAAAGAGTCTATAGAGAGACAGGGAAGGCCATAAATATGTGATCCACCAGGTATGGTAAAATCAGCTATAACAGATTCCCCCTAATGTGTGAGGTCAAAGGGGTAACATGATGGCCCAAATACATTATAAATCCATCCCAGAAGTGGACTAATGAAGACCCAGGTGGAAGAACCATCCACTCATCAGTACAATATAATAATCAATATCTGCATGTGACTGCAAATACATATAGCAGTCCCGAATACATAAGAGTACAATGGCCATGAATAGGCATGATATACAAAATGTCATATGTGTGGTCATCGCCACGTACAATATACAATAGATCAATATCTCCATAATGGATGAATATATACAAAGGATCAAGATCTCCATAGTGAATGAAGGTATCTGATATACATTGGAATCAAATCACGAGAGCTGACATCTCATGAACACTAGCATGATCAAGGAGGTAACATATGTGGAATGCCATGAAACTAGAAGGTCTTCTACGCAAACCGCTACGATTACATGTCCTACTATGTGAATAGATGTGTTGAGGTCGAACATAGTAGTCCATCGTCCTATTACCTGTCATTGATGTATACCATTAACAGACACGAGATCACCCACTGTTAATGAAAATGGCAATCAAGGTACAGAGTGCAATCTAACAAGTGTGAATAGATGTGTTGAGGTCAAACACTTGGAAGAATACATCGATAAGGGGACATTGATGTATTTCCAAAACTGTCAATGGTGATATAACCTACCACTGATGACTGTAAGTCTCAAGGCACTCAAACGACTCTAGACTCCTATTCCATAATAAATTATCTGAAGTCGATGGAATGGAATCCATTGGAAGGAGGGTATTAAGGATTCCCACATCAACCAACATGAGGTACTCAGCAACATTGTATAATGTGAAAGAACTCGAACAAGATGTGCACGAACCAAAAACATGTTGATGTATTTGTAACTTCAGAATGTGTTCACTTGTATATTTCATATATTGTATTTCATTGGTCCCCTATGTTCCTATCGGGAGAATCATTAATGTAATCAAGTCATGTAAATTCATATAGGGTAACCCTCCTGATTGACCAGGGGGCAAAGTCCCCACAATTGTGGGGCGCTAGGGTTGTTCCGAATCTCTCAGAGAAGTCGGCCCTGGTAAGTTATTGTCAAGTTGGAAACTAGCATAAATAGAGAGTGATCCTCTCTATTTAACACACACACTCACCCAACTATAGCGCATAGGTGATAGAGAATAAGATCGCTCAAGTGAGAGACAGAACAGTTGTTGGAGATCATCTTTCTGTCTTTGGGTTTTACTGCTGCCATTGGTGCTCATTCTATCTATGAGGAAGTTGCAAGGTTTTTCCTTTATGTTTTCCTCAAGGATAAATATTTTTGTATATTGTCTCTTGTGATTGATTGTTGTGGAAGTTATTCTCTCAGATAAGATCCTAAGATCATATTGTCTAATTGATAAAAATCTAACATGGTATCAGAGCTAACCTGAGATAAAAGAAGACACTATGTAGCTACAGAAGCTAGGGATTATTACTTTTTGGGTCTCTCTCCATAATCCATCAGCAAAAGGAGGCTAGGCCAACTATCCATTGAAGGACGCATCTTTCTGTCGAAGCAGAAGTTGATTCCGAGCATTTTCAGTTACTATTGCGGGAAATTAGGGCTTTTCACAAAAGAGGAATTTTTGAGTGAGCCCAGCATAGGATTTCTCTAATCATAAAAATCAAAGTTTAGAGACCAAAGTAGAAGTTTTTGGTTTAGTAAAAATCTAGGAAAGTCAAACCCTGGTTTGACCCTGGGCCTGAAAAAGCCTAAAATACTAAAACTGGTAATTTTGGTACATTCGCTATATCTCGAGATTTAAGAAGGATCGGGAGCCAAAATTTTCACAGGATGAAGTTAAATACTAATGTACCCAGTGTAAACATTTCATCCTCATATTTTCTATATTCTGGGAGATATGATTCCTCCAAATAAGGGTTCCATCCCCGTCGAGGATTCATCCCTAAACATGACACCTAGGGAGAATTGCTATATATTAGGTTACGAAGGTCAAAATGACATTTAGTAAGATGTTCCAGATAGGGCATGTACTTTACTTTCTATGGTAAAATTTTCAGACCCCGAAGGTGAAACAGTGACACGTGGCATTCTTTACAAGATCGCTATGTTGAACAATCCTGAAAGAAGTCACCTTGGGAAAACTCTCATAAGTACCAATTGGTGAAAAAAATTATGCTAAAACCTACAATGTTGGAAAGAGGACAGACGATGATACCTCAGTATGAAATTTCAGGCACATAGGAGCAGCAATTTCGGAGATACCGCAGAAACAATATTAGACATTTCTGCAGAAGAAATTGGAAAAGTAGGGCTTCCTGTTCCGGGAGCTTCCCTCCACTGATTTCAAAAAGAGAGTACAATGGATAGCTCACCTTGAAGAGACCCATCTTTCTATCCAATCAGATTTGAAAGATTCCAAGTTTTGAAAATTAGGGTTTCTCTGACAAACCCTAGATCAGCCAGCTCTGGAACCAGGACAGACACCTCAAATGGGTAAGATCTAATATTTTTCTATTTACATTTGAGGTTCTCATTTCAAAATGACTAATCACACCAGCTTGATGAAGCTGACAAATTCCAAGCATGGAAGTATAGGATCTCACTGGTTCTTGAAGGAAACGAATTGGACACCTACATAAGTGGAGAGGTCCCAATTCCTAGAGGGAGATGAGGCTAAAGCCTTACACAAGAAGAACTTGGTCAAGGCCAAGAGGATCACCTTGTACCACATATGTCTTCCCTAAATACACCTAAAGAGATGTTTGATTCCTTGACCAAGCTATTTTGAAGAGAATAATATAAATCGGAAGAAGTATAGGAACTCCATGATCCTTGAAGAAATTAACTTGAATCAGTATCTCAGTAAGAGGGAGTTGAGGCCAAGGCTAGAACCAGAGGGATAAAAGGCCAAGGCTAGAACCAAGAGAATCATTACAGATTCTATTAAAGATCATCTCATCCCTCATCTATCATCCTTGAAGACACCAAAAGGAAGTGTTTGATGCTATGATGAAGCAATCGAAGAAGAATAAGATATGGTTATAACACCCTTGAATGGCATCCCAGGATCATGGGATTTATTCATTCGAGTCATGTGTGCCAGAAGGAAGTGATTACCTTCAATAGAGTCTGGGAAGAGTGCACACAAGAAGAAGATCGACTCATAATAAGAGAAAGAGAATATGGGAGCAACTGGATATCAAGCTCACAATCCAAAGAATATCCCTCAAGCGATGAGGAATATGAAGGATGGCAACTCTTGAAGAACCTCTTATCCATATTAGCATTTGGATAAGAAATGATGTTGTTATGAATGAAGATGATGATGAAGTTGAAGGCTCAAGAAGGATTCTACCCATGAAACGAATAAAGATAAGTATTCAATTTTAATTTCATGATATTATTTGGTTATGCATTTGTTTATATTCAGTTGATGTGTTATGCATGTTTGCATTAATAACAATATACTACTAATATGCATGTGATGGGAAAGTAGCCCATGGTGCTATACAAATTTCCATTGCTACTTATCTTGAAAGAAACATCTTTGCTAACATATTGGATTAGTGCACAATCTCAATGATGTCATGGTAGAGATGGAAGGAATTTAGAAAGTTTCTGTGAGATATGGATGAATGTTGTATTGGCTAAAATAGTTGCATGATTATATCTTTATGCATAATAATTTGCCATTATGAATATTCCTTATGAAATGTTTCTGACCATACAACTATTGCATTTGACTTATAGGAAAGATTGCGTACAATCGCCTACAAGAAAAGAAGGATGAGACGTATTTCGAAGAACAAGTGACGACAGTTCGAGAAATAATCCAAGATGAAGAATAATACGACAATATGTTCAAATAAAAAAAGATTTCTTAGACATAATGCACTTATGTGACACTATTGAGCAACATCATTGATGTAGAACCTTCCAGCTATAAAGAAATAACCAAGAAGAAAGGGAAGGAGTGTACTAGTTTAAGAAGAATGATGTCTAGGATGCGGTATCGAGACCTAAAGGGAAGTCCATAGTATCTTCCATATGGATCTATAAGATATAGCATGCAGTATATGGAAACATCGTGGGATACAAGGCAATATTTGTAGCATGAGGCTTCTCATGGAAAGAAGGCATAGACTACGAAGAGACGTTTGCAGCCACTAGAAGTTAAGACACATGACAGGAAAACTCATGTGTGCAAATTAAAGAAGGCCTTGTACGAGCTTAGAAGACATCCATGGGATAACACATACATGAGGAGCTTGAAGATCACCTAGAGTGATGAAGATATTAACCTTTGCTACAAGGTTGAATATGAAACCCTATAGAAGAAGACAAGCTCACAGATGGGTGTGAGAAGAACGTTTTCAAGATAGAGGATCTTGGTATCGAGTGACCCTAGAGGGATACATAGAATATTAGTAGCGTAGAAGCTACTTGTCACTCCAGTACATAATGTTTCAATACATAGACTACGAAAGGCAGAGGGAGAATGATGCTCCACTTCAGAGGGAGTGATTGTAGAAGATCTTGAGATTCGACATGGTACGACAGGATGGACAACTTACTTATGGCTCTAGGCTTTACTGAGAGTAAAGCGGATTCCAACCTTTCCTTCAAGGTTGAAGGTGAAATACCAGTGATTCTCCTACTATATGTCGATGACTTTTTCCTGACAGAAAAAAGGGAACTCATTAAAGTTGCAAGAAAGAGACTTGCTACCAAGTTCGAGATGAAGGACTTGGATATGATGCACTACTTTCTAGGCATGGAGGTGTGGCAGAATGTGGATGGAATTTCCCTGGGACAAGGGAAGTATGCAATAGAGATCCTGAAGAGGTTCAAGATGATGGAATGCAAGGCCATGACCACACCTATGGAATCGAACCTGAAGCTATTAAGTGTTGCTTCATCAAAGTCTATTGATGCCATGATGTATCTTCAGATGATTTGTTCCTTGATGTACCTGATGAATACGAGACCAGATAATTGTTTTGTTGTGAACACAATGAGATATGTTCACCTGATGGTTGCAAAGAATGCAGTGAGGTACCTAAAGGGTACAGTTGATTATGGGCTTAAGTACGAGGCAAATCAAAAGATTAAAATGGAAGGTTATGTGGATTCGGATTGGGCGGGCAGTGCCATTGATAGGAAGAGCACTTTGGGGTGTTGCTTCAGTATGGGATCAGGTGTGATCTCTTGGTTTAGCAGGAAAAAATCTTGTGTGGCACTGAGTACATCCAAAGCAGAGTATGTTGCAGCTTGTTCGACTAGTTGTGAGGTAGTATGGATGAAGAAGCTATTGTCTAATTTGTTTGATCTCCAGTTGGTTGATACTTGTATATATTACGACAACCAGAGTTGTTTGAATTTGTCAAAGAACCTGGTGTACCATGACAAGTCGAAGCATATCAAGATCAAATATCACTATATCAGGGATATGGTGCAGAGAGGAGCAGTGAAGCTCCAGTATGTTACGATGGAAAAATAGATAGTTGATATGTTGACCAAGCCATTAGCAAGAGTGAAGTTTTAGTACTTAAGGGAGAAGCTTGGTGTTCTCCAGATCAAGGTTCCTTCCAAGGGGAAGTGATGAGTCTGTGAGCCTCTCTGACATGGTGGAAGGGTTGGTTCCTCCCATGGTCAGATATAAGTGCTATGCATTTATGACATGGTGGTAGGATTGGTTCCTCCCATGGTTAGATATAAGTGTTGTGCCTTTCTGACATGGTGGTAGGATTGGTTTCTCCCATGTTCAGATATAAGTGTTGTGCCTTTTTGACATGGTGTTAGGATTGGTTCCTCCCATGGTCAGATGTAAGTGCTGGGCCTTTCCGACATGGTGGTGGGCTGGGCCTCCCATGGTCGGATATAAGTGTTGAGTACTGCATCTAATATGAAAAAGGATTGGCTCTATAGTGGAAATCCTTACAAAGTCAAGGTGTTGCATCCAGTATGAAAAGGACTGTCTCTGTAGGGGAAATCCTTGCAAGAGGAAAGGTGCTACATATAGTATGAAAAAGGACTGGCTCTGTAGGTGAAATCCTTACAAGAGGTAAGGTGTTGCATCCAGTATGAAAAAGGACTGGCTCTGTAGGGGGAATCCTTGCAAGAGGCAAGGTGTTGCATCCAGTATGAAAAAGGACTGGATCTATAGGGGAAGTCCTTGCAAAGGAAAGGTAGTACATCCAGCATGAAAAATGGATGGCTCTGTTGATGAAGACCTACATGGAGGCTAAGCCTACAACCAGCATGAAAAACAGTTGGCTCTGTAGAACTTCTTGTGACAAGTAGAATTGAGAGATAGCACCATTTGATCGAGATAGCGGAAGCAACCCTTGATGATCCAGTGATGATCCAGACTTGATGATGATCCATACTTAATGATGATCCAGTGATGGTCTAGAATTGATGATGATACAAACTTGATAATGATCTAGTGACAAAGACTTGTGCTGATGAATTGTGTCTAGAGAATACCTTCCTAGTTAAGAGGGAGTGTTGATCTATTTGTAACTTTGAAATGTATTCACTTGTATATTTCATATATTGTATTTCATTGGTCCCTGATGTTCCTATTGGGAGAATCATTAATGTAATCAAGTCATGTAAATTCATAGAGGGTAACCCTCCTTGTTGACTACATGGTAAAGTCCCCACAGTTGTGGGGCACTAGGGTTGTTAGACTCTCCTAGAGAAGTCAACCCTGGTAAGTTATTGTCAAGTCCGAAACTAGTATAAATAGAGAATGAGCCTCTCTTTTTAACACACACACTCACCCATCTATAGCACATAGGTGAGCAGGGATAATTTTAGGGGCGAATTTTAGCCCAGTGGGCTATTTTTCCATGTTTTTCTCGCAAAAAATATTCACCATTTTGCATTTTTTGAAGCCCTGTTTCGCCCAGTTTTGATGGGGTAAAATTTTTTCACCCTAAAAATTGCCAAATTATTATATAAACAATATAAAGTCCTTGGAAATTAAAATATTTTTTGAAAAATATCACCAATCATTTTATAGTTGGCATTTTAAGAATTGGTAATATTCACCAACATTTATACACTTTTAAATAAGTATGGTTCCTTAAAATCATCCATGTAGGTGAGAGAGAAGAAGCTCGCTCAAGTGAGAGAGAGAACAACTGTTGGAGATCATCTTTCTGTCTTTGGGTTTTATTCTTGCCATTGGTGCTCATTCTATCTCTGAGGAAGTTGTGGGGTTTTTCCTTTATGGTTTCCCCGAGGATAAATCTTTGTCTCTATTGTCTCTTGTGATTGATTGTTTTGCATGTTATTCTCTCAGATAAGATCCTAAGATCATATTGTCTAATTGATAAAAATATAACACAACAGTATCGGGAATGGACGACATGCAAATTCAAGATAACTGAGGAATGGCCAACTCAAGCTTTAACTTTCTTCGAAAAAAAGCATAAGGCAGACGGTGACTGAATGTAGTCAGCATAGACTCGATATGTAAATTGCGAAATCTTTGTGACACAGGAGGCATCAACATAGGCTCCAAGGGGACTAGAAGCATAACCAGTCGGTGGAGATAAACTCATAGTAACAAGTACAACTTCTAAAGTCAAACTAACAACCCAACCAACGGATGTGATGTACAGTGCTCTGTTTGAAGGTGACATGACTCGACTGCTGCCAAATATAACATCTTTTCCCGTCCGACTTTTTATGTTTTATGATTTTTTTTGGACTTTTTCATATATTTTGAAAAGCTTGAAAAAGAATAAAAGTGCTCTATAGTACATATCTAGGAGGAAACGAGTGTCAAGGGGGCAAGCAAATTGATTCTAAGCAGTGGAACATGCCTATCCTCAATGCAAGGAAGTATGTGCAGGATAACGACACTCGGGGGAAGGTCTCCTCCTGGTAAAGGGGTGATCAAGATGCAAAGGATATGAAAGAAGGCTCTGCTCAGCTAGAAATGAGACAAGCTCAGGCTACATGTCTTATAACACTGAAGCAGGGAGCCGACATAAATCTCAGTAAGGCAAGAAAAACTTATGCAATGCAATTACAACTTGATATATACAAGGGAGTCCCTATGCAGAATGGCCAACATAAAGTTCAAGAGGAGTATGAAGCTCTTTGTCAAGGGCATGGCAGGACTAAAAAGGGACTCCCACAACCTAAAGGAGAAATCTCAGCATGGGCACCAAATGCAAAATAGGGTCTAACTAGAGCACCCATGTATAGGAAAGCTCTACCATTCACATAATGTCACTTCTAACAGCAGCATGAAGGTTCTGTGACACTATGGAATGGGTTCGTACCTAAGGTTAGGAGAAACGGTCATAAGGCCATGCAAAATGCAAGCGGGTGTGAAACCCTAACCTATATGTTAGTTTACACATAATACCTGTGATAAGCATGAATAGATCAAAGACTCAGTCAAAACATGCTCAAAATAGTCCCCTACAATACCATATTAGTCCAAACAGCCCAAAAATGGTCAAAATGGTCGAAAACTATAGAAAGTGGATAAAAATTTCAATTTTTTTTCTATAAAATAGTGAAAAAAAATAAAAAAAAATTCATACCATTTGAAAATTCACCCACCATAGTGTTTTTGTCCTCCAAACTTTAGAAGCTGATTCCAGGAGCATCCTTTACGAAATCAGTCACTGCTTGGTCCAGGTAACTCATCATGTCCTACTCTTTCATTTTCATGCATTTATTTTTAAATTTGGTTGTCAATTTTTTAACTTGGGCCATCCCAAAGAATGTGTTTTCATCCCACACTGAAATCGGGTCTTTTTCCGCGTATAGGGCTGGTATACGCGGAAAATAACATGATACCCGCATATGTACGTGGTTGTTTTGAAAAAAATGGCGTATAGGGATTCAAACAAGAAATTCAAAGGAAAAATTTAATGGAACTTAGCAATTCTTGTGCAGGATGGTTCTAGAGTGGAGAGAGCGTGAACATGGAGATGTTGAAGAGGTGGTACAAGCTGATTTGATGGCTCAACAAGCATTGAGGGCTTGTGGGTTATACAAGTTTTGGTGCCTTGGAAGCTTAAGGGCCAAACCAAGGCTATGTTAGGTTGTGAATCAGGATGGACCATGAAGTAGAAAATGGGAAAACCACACTTAGGTTACAAAATAAGGTTGCATCAAAACCCAGGTAACAAGACACCAGTTAAAACACGTAATACATCTGTCCAAAATCCATTTTTCGGGGCTGTCAATCATGAAACCTGTAAGATGTAAAATCACATGGGCTATAAATGCAGACATGCAAAAGATGAACTGTAAATCAATAAATGGGAAAACCATAGTCAGTTTACCAAATATGGCTGCATTAAAACCTAGTTAACAAAACACCTTTCAAAGCACATGAAGCATATATCCAAAAACCATTCATTGTCTTGTCAATCCTGAATCTTGTAAGACTGGAAATCACCAGGTCTGTCAGTGTAGGATCAACCCCGATGTAGCAAATAGGTTTTTCAACAAGAAAGCAACATGGAATCTCTAAAATAGTCAAGATGGGAAGTAGTTGCTTTGACGATTGAATAAGAGTCAATTTGTTATACATTTTGGAAGAGGAAAAAGAATCAACTTTCAAATAAGGCTATGGTGGGCACTTACAGGGCATAGTAGAATTTATACAAACATGGGTAGGCGTCAAAAAGGGTTTCCTACTCATGATTTAAGAAAATAGGAAAAGGATCCTTTTCCCTATGGAAACAAATAAACAATTAAGAGCACATTTCACATAGGTCTTGCTTTCCTTGAAAAGAGTAAGCATGCCACATTTTTACAGTAAGCATAAATGGTTTTGGTGGTCATTTACAAGGCATTTATGAAATTAGACCAATAGGGCCAAGCCTCAAGAAGATATTTCCTACTCATCAGTAACAATAAAAACAAAAAAAATGAACCTTTTCCCTATGGAACCAAATAAACAATGAAAAACATAGTTCACAAAGGTCTTGTCTTCTTTGAACAACGTAATCAGACCACATATATACACCAAAAGTGGAGGGAACAAATGAAAGCGAGTATGATATGTGTATATTGTGCAAATGATTTGCAAAGTTTTTTCTCCTTGTTTAAGGGATGATCTTACGAATGGAAGCTTTACAACATTTAACAAGGACAATAAGTTATTTTCACAATACAATAGCAGTCCACATGTTACACGTTTTAGAACAGGAACAAGAATCAATGTTGAATAGGGATGGGTAGGAATAGTATATTTAGAAGAATATGGTGCCATAGGGTTAATACAAAAGGGTATGGTTACACAATTAAGATGGGTGTTAGCACATATGACCAACAAATAAGGGTCAACATAAGAGAAAGGTTAATCACCATAAATCAAGGATTGATAAACGCTTATCACATTCCAAAATGAAGGATGTACCAAGAAGGTGGGGATAAAATCCATTTTATCTTTGTCTCAATTGTACAAGTGTTTAATGCACTAATTGAAACTTCTATTATCACCATATAAGGAAGGTCAAAAGAACATGTCCCCGGCAACGACTCTAGAAGATGTTATCACTAAAGTTGAACTCTGATTGCTAGGGTCAAGCTTAGAGAAATATTAAATTGGTTTAATGGATAACTGGAAAATGAATCTATGGAATTTGATGGTAGGTAAGACTTACTACAGAAATCAAGCTAGATTCGAAAGTAAATACTGAATAGCAGTATATATCACAATCAAGACTGATAAGACAAAGCTACGAGTATGAATTTATGAAAGACATGAATCAGGTTCTGCATATAGTACTTAAGGATAAATTCACATTAATCGTGAGAATCTAGCAATGGATTAATAAGACCATACACTAGACAAAATCACAACACATGAAATTCAATTATTAAAACAGAAAGGCAGCTCATATGAACATAATCATTTCAAAGTATCTAACAAAAACATAGTGCATACATGCTCCTGCCACTCCAATATCAGAATATTCAAATCTTGCCTCAGCCCTCTCAGCTGGTACCTCCCCCCTTTTTCTTCTCTTACAGATTACAATATTTATATGAAACTATTTATCAAAACAACCTCCAACAATTGGTAACTAAGAACGCCAAAATAGAAAATTGTTTCGATAAGCCACAGGTATCGAGCCTTTAAATCTTGATGTGCATTGATATCTATTGCCAAATGTTTTTGAAAGTTCAAAGGCTCTTGAAGATGTTCTTTCATCTCTTTGAATATGGATGCGATTTTGAAAATAGTAGGGTGCTTTGCCACCTGTTGATTTATATCTAAAAACCTGGAGATGATTGAATAGTTTTTTGGAACTTGTTGATATTGCTCTGATTGAACACTAATTTCTTGGCTTTATATCCAGAGTTATTTATGGCTTTCTTTTTTAAAAAGTGGGTTAATTCCCATCTTCTCCTTGAAAGTATTGGATAAATTTTCTTAATCTTTTACTACTTATCCTTGACAAATGCTCTATCTTCTGTAACTTTCAATCATATTCTGCATATCCTATATTTATAGGTTGGCCCTTCTCATTATTGGAAACTTGTCCTGTTCTTCACATTGTGAAGTTCATAAAATCTTCTTCATGATCAATATTATGGAACAAATTTCAAGATATTGGAGTTGAGGAATCATATCTTCGAACCGTGTATGCTAAAAATGAAGAGATCAACAGTGTATTGAAAAGGATTTTGAACAATGTTCAGAAATTTGATCAATGAGTGCTCTGTCTAAATTTTTTTGAAGTAAAAGAATGATAGTTTCTAGGTATTCTATTGACCTTGTGAAGATTTAAGCTGGATCTTTCTTTATCTAATACTTCTTGCAAATCGTAGATGCATTTCATTCTCAAACCGGTTGATAAATTTTCAGGTATATGCAAGAAAATTGATAGTTCTATAACTACAACTCCATAATGAAAAACATAGAATTGACTTGCATAATTCATGGAAGCTCAAAACAATTGATCCTATGGACAAAATCTATGTTGAATAGGCATATTGATAGCTCCACAAAACTGAACATAGAATGCAATAAAATGACCATGAGACCATATCTGAACTGCTGTAACTCTAGTAAACCATCATCACAAAGAAAGCATTTGTATAACTGAGTCTTTTGATTGATACCGATAAGAAACTTTTCATTTAATGCATTCAGATTGAAAACAAAACCCTCGATCTGTATATTTACATCCATGTTTTCTCTATTGTCAATTATTCTGTCAAAATGAATTAGAGATGAGTACAATCAATACTCGGATTTCTGGCATGGCTTGCGCTGTCTATGTGTAAGTTGGACGCTTGGACTATAGTTTGACTTGACATGGCCTATGGGCTCTCATTGTGATTGGATTGTATGCATATTTGGACTGATGGTTGCTTGGGTTGGACACTTGTGGAGAAAATAGCATTGTAGAAAAGGAGAAATGAGCCATCCTTTTACTAAACTCTATCCTCTTAATTCATGTATAATATATGGCAAAAAAAACTTAAAAACTTAAAAAAAACAAAGGATTAATTTGCAATAATCATTTTGATTTTTTACCTTTTTTCTGTTTTTTGAATAAAGATTATTATTTAAAAACAAAAAGGTAAAATGACTTTTTATTTGTTTTAAAATAATAATAGTTATTAAAAGAAAAAGTAAATGATAATTCCGAAGTAAACTTATGGGAAAATTTACAAATGTATAAGGGTTTGGTAAAATGAAGAGCTATGTGGGAAAACAAAGAGAATCAAGGTGAAAGATGTATATTATAAATTGGCTTGGATGGAGGTTTAAGGTCATAGGAAAATTTATCAGGATGACTCAAACACTCATGGTTTTGGAAAAATGCTAGTGAACTTCTTGGCAGTGAAAATTGAAGTCCCTCTTACATGCGTGCTGTCAAAATCCAAATTTTTTTCCGTAGCAGATCTGGTGACAACATCTGGCTCCATTTGGGGATGGCATGCCTCCTATGGGCTGCCAAGAACTTGTAAACCAAGTGTCTTATCCATTGGGCCATGGAGTTTTCATGATGCTGTAAAACCCACAAATTGAAAAGCAATCCAAACTCATACTTTGCAAACTGAAAATTTAAATTTGTTCTATTATGTACCAATGCTCCATTGAACTGAAGTCTTATTCAACTGTCTGAACTACTACAGATGATAACAAGCTGAAAACAAATCTGCTGAAAAATTGTGCACCTCTGTAACTGAAATTCCAACTGTCTTTATTGAAAAACCAAATTCATACTGAAAAGTCAAATAAATGCTCTACAACTGAAAGCTGAAAGAACTATTGCAACTCTAGTGCTGAAAGTTGCAATGGAAATGAGCTTATTTATGTACACTATCTACACTAACCAAATCTACAACTTGGTCAAGTAAAATCATGCTTCCAATGAAACCCGGTTAAGAACTGACTTAGCAATTGAACTCTTGAAATATGCTTTAGTAAGATAAAAACTGAAGACTTTCAAAGGCATCTCATCATGAGTCTGAAACCCATATTTAGAGTTGAACCAAAAAAAATTTCTTGAGTTGAAAAACTCCTCCATATATTCGGCTACCGGATCATACAACTGTGTGAAATTTCTACCATACCACTATTTTGAGTTTTGGATCATCAAACCTATGTTTATTCCCATAACACTTCTCAATCTTGACATCAAAAGATAGTTGAAATGGGTTTTGGAAACACAGCCTCTGTATCTTGACCTCTAAAGCTTCAATCTCTTTCTCAATATATGTAGCAAATTCTTTTAAAAATATGATTTTAGATTCTGGGCTACATGAACTTGATTTTAAATAAGAAGACAAAAGGGAAGAAAAATTTTCATCTATTTCCTCATCAGTGCTCATATCATTCCATTCCCTGAAATTTTTAATGGAAAGAGAATCTTCCCTAAACTCTGTCTTCTCCATCCATGTCTTCAGAAAGATAATTGAATTTTTTTTTAATGATCCAATTGACCCAATAGACAAATATTCAACCCAACGTTTACACTTTCCTTGTAATGAATCATAGAAAAGTCTAATGAAGACATCTTCATGTTTAAATATGAGCAACTCCGTAAATTGATGGAAATTAGATATTTGTTTCACAGCTCTCAGTTCTTCTCCATTGAATTTAGGACCATTTCTCAACAAATATTCCTCCAAATCAAGAAGATTAAAAAAAACAGGAAGTTCTGCAAAATCTAGACATGTATACCTTGAAACAATAGAAACCATATCAGAAGTCCTCATTAATCCAATGAAATTTGGATCTGTAGTAGTTGGAGTCGCCAGGTGAATAATTTTCAGCCACTATGTCACCAGCCATCTTTCACCATCAAAGACTGGATATATTCATTGTCATTCTTCCCGGGGAAAATATATTCGCTCCTTCGTCCCCGGCAACGATGCTAGAAGATGCTATCACTAAAGCTGAACCTCGACTGCTAGGGTCAAGCTTAGAGAAATCTTAAATTGGTTTAATGGATAACTGGAAAATGAATCTATGGAATTTGGTGGTAGGTAAGACTTACTACAGAAATCAAGCTAGATTCGAAAGCAAATACTAAACAGTATATATCACAATCAAGACTGATAAGACAAAGCTACGAGTAGGAATTTATGAAAGACATGAACCAGGTTATGCATATAGTACTTAAGTATAACTTCACATTAATCGTGAGAATCTAGCAATGGATTAATAAGACCATACACCAAAAAAAATCACAACACATGAAATTCAATTATTAAAACAGAAAGGCAGCTCATATGAACATAATCATTTCAAAGCAGCTAACAAAAACAGAGTGCATACCTGCTCCTGCTACTCAATCAGAATATTCAAATCTTGCCTTAGCCCTCTCGGCTGTTACCTCCCCCCTTTTTCTTTTCTTAAATATTACAATATTTATATGAAACTATTTATCAAAACAACTGCCAACAATTGGTAACTAAAAACCCCAAAATAGAAAACTGTTTGGATAAGCCACAGGTATCGAGCCTTTAAATCTTGATGTGCATTGATATCTTTTTCCAAGTGCTTTTGAAAGTTCAAAGGATCTTGAAGATGTTCTTTGATATCTTTGAATATGGATGCGATTTTGAAAATAGAAGGGTGCTCTGCCACCTGTTGATTTATATCTAAAAACCTGGAGATGATTGAACATTTTTTTGGAACTTGTTGATATTGCTCTGATTGAACACTGATTTCTTGGCTTTATATCCGGAGTTAATTCTGGATTTCTTTATGAAAAAGTGGGTTAATTCCCATCTGCTCCGTGAAAATATTGGATAAATTTTCTTAATCTTTGAATGCTTATCCTTGACAAATGCTCTATCTCCTATAACTTTCGATCATATTCTGTGCATCCTATATTTATAGGTTGGCCCTTCTCATCATTGGAAACTTGTCATGTTCTTCACATTGTGAAGTTCATAAAAGATTCTTCATGATCAATATTATGCAACAAATTTCAAGATATTGGAGTTGAGCAATCATATCTTCAAACTGTGTATGCTAAGAATGAAAAGATCAATAGTGTACTGAAAAGGATTTTGAACAATGTTCAGAAATTTGATCAATGAGTGCTCTGTCTGAAAACATTTTGAACTAAAAGACTGATAGTTTCTAGGCATTCTCTTGACCTTGTGAAGTTTTAAGCTGGAGCTTTCTTTATCTGATACTTCTTGCAAATTGCAGATGCATTTCATTCTCAAACCGGCTGATAACTTTTCAGGTTTATGCAAGAAAATTGATAGTTCTATAACTACAACTCGATAATGAAAAACAGAGAATTGACTTGCATAATTCATGGAAGTTCAAAACAATTGATCATGTGGACAAAATCTATGTTGAATAGGCATATTGATAGCTCCACAAAACTGAACATAGAATGCAATAAAATGACCATGAGACCATATCTGAACTGCTGTAACTCTAGTAAACCATCATCACAGAGAAAGCATTTGTATAACCGAGTCTTTTGATTGATACCGATAAGAAACTTTCCATTTAATGCATTCATATTGAAAACAAAACCCTCAATCTGTAGATTTACATCCATGTTTTCTCTATTGTCAATTATTCTGTCAAAATGAATTAGAGATGAGTACAATCAATACTCGGATTTTTGCCATGGCTTGCGCTGTCTTTGTGTAATTTGGACGCTTGGACTATAGTTTGACTTGACGTGGCCTATGGGCTCTCATTGTGATTGTATTGTATGCATATTTGGACTAACGGTTGCTTGGGTTGGACACTTATGGAGAAAATGGCATTGTAAAAAAGGAGAAACGAGCCATCCTTTTACTAAAATCTATCCTCTTAATTCACGTATAATATATGGCAAAAAAAACTTAAAAGCTTTTTAAAAAAAACAAAGGATTACTTTTGAATAATCATTTTGATTTTTTACCTTTTTCTGTTTTTTAAATAAAGATTATTATTTTAAAACAAAAAGGTAAAATGACTTTTTATTTGTCTTAAATAATTAATAGTTATTAAAAGAAAAAGTAAATGATAATTCCCAAGTAAACTTATGGGAAAATTAACAAATGTATAAGGGTTTGGTAAAATGAAGAGATATGTGGGAAAACAAAGAGAATCAAGGTCAAAGATGTATATTATAAATTGGCCTTGATGGAGGTTTAAGGCCATAGGAAAATTTATCAGGATGACTGAAACACTCATGGTTTTGGAAAAATGCTAGTGAACTTCTTGGCAATGAAAATTGAAGTCCCTCTTACATGTGTGCTGTCAAAATCCAAATTTTTTTCCATAGCAGATTTGGGGAGAACATTTGGCTCCATCTGGGGATGGCATGCCTCCTGTGGGATGCCAAGAACTCGTAGACCAAGTGTCTTATCCATTGGGCCATGGAGTTATCATGCTGTTGCAAACCCACAAACTGAAAAGCAATCCAAACTCATACTTTGCAAATTGAAAATTTAAATCTGTTTTGTTATGTACCAATGCTCCATTGAACTAAAGTCTTATTCAACTGTCTGAACTGCTGCAGATGATAACAAGCTGAAAACAAATCTGCTGAAAAACTGTGCACCTCTGTAACTGAAAATCCAACTGTCTTTATTGAAAAACCAAATTCATAATGAAAAATCAAATAAATGCTCTACTGCTAAAAGTTGAAAGCACCACTGCAACTCTACTGCTGAAAGTTGCAATGGAAATGAGCTTATTTATGTACACTATCTACACTAACCAAATCTACAACTTGGTCAAGTAAAATCATGCTTCCAATGAAACCAGGTTAAGAACTGACTCAGCAATTGAACTCTCGAAATATGCTTCAGTAAGATAAAAACTGAAGAATTTGCAGGCATCTCATCATGAGTCTAAAACCCATATTTAGAGCTGAACCAAAAAAAATGTCTTGAGTTGAAAAACTCCTCCATATATTCGGCTACTGGGTCATATCACTGTCTGAAATTTCTGCCATACCACTGTTTCAGTTTTGGATCATCAAACTTATCTTTATTCTCATAACACTTCTCAATCTTGATATCAGAAGATAGTTGAAATGGGTTTCAGAAAGACAACCTCTATATCTTGACCTCTAAAGCTTCAATCTCTTTCTCAATATATGTAGCAAATTCTTTTAAAAAGAAGATTTTATATTTCGAGCTACATGAACTTGATTTTAAATAAGAAGACAAAAGGGAAGAAAAATTTTCATCTATTTCCTCATCAGTGCTCATATCATTCCATTCCCTGAATTTTTAATGGAAAGAGAAGCTTCCCTAAACTCTGTCTTCTCCATCCATGTATTTAAAAAGATAATCCAAAAATTTGTTAATGATCCAATTGACCCAACAGACAAATATTCAACCCAACTTTTACACAATGAATTATAGAATAGTCTAATGAAGACATCTTCATGTTTAACTCTGAGTAACCCCGTAAATTGACGAAAATTAGATATGTGTTTCACAGCTAAACTCAGATCTTCTCCATTGAATTTAGGACCATTTCTCAACAAATATTCATCTGAAGGAAGAAGATTCGGAAAACCAGGAAGTTTTGCAAAATCTACACATGCATACCTTGAAACAATAGAAATCGGATCAGAAGTCCTCATTAATCCAATGAAGTCTGGATCTGTAGTAGTTGGAGTCACCAGGTGAATAATTTGCAGCCACTATGTCACCAGCCATCTTTCACCATCATAGACTGGATATATTTGTTGTCATTCTTCTCAGGGAAAATATATTTGCTCCTCCGTCCCCGGCAATGGCGCCAGAAGATGTTATCACTAAAGTTGAACCCCGACTGCTAGGGTCAAGCTTAGAGAAATCTTAAATTGGTTTAATGGATAACTGGAAAATGAATCTATGGAATTTGGTGGTAGGTAAGACTTACTACAGAAATCAAGCTAGATTCGAAAGAAAATACTAAACAACAATATATATCACAATTAAGACTAATAAGACAAAGCTACAAGTATGTATTTATGAAAGACATGAACCAGGTTCTGCATATAGTACTTAAGGATAACTTCACATTAATCGTGATAGTCTAGCAACGGATTAATAAGACCATACACCAGACAAAATCACAACACATGAAATTCAATTATTAAAATAGAAAGGCGGCTCATATGAACATAATCATTTCAAAGTAGCTAACAAAAACAGAGTTCATACATGGTCCTGCCACTCCAATATCATAATATTCAAATCTTGCTTCAACCCTCTCAGTTGGTACCTCCCCCCTTTTTCTTCTCTTACAGATTACGATATTTATATGAGACTATTTGTCAAAACAACTGCCAACAATTGGTAACTAAAAACCCCAAAATAGAAAATTGTTCAGATAACCCACAGGTATCGAGCCTTTAAATCTCGATGTGCATTGATATCGGTTGCCAAGTGTTTTTGAAATTTCAAAGGCTCTTGAAGAAGTTCTTTGATCTCTTTGAATATGGATGCGATTTTGAAAATAGCAGGGTGCTTTGCCTCCTATTGATTTATATCTAAACACCTGGAGATGATTGAACAGTTTTTTAGAACTTGCTTATATTGCTATGATTGAACACTAATTTCTTCGCTTTATATCCGGATTTAATTCTGGCTTTCTTTCTAAAAAAATGGGTTAATGCCCATTTGCTCCTTGAAAATATTGGATAAATTTTCTTAATCTTTGACTGCTTATCCTTGACAAATGCTCTATTTCCTGTAACTTTCGATCATATTTTGCATATCCTATATTTATAGGTTGGCCCTGCTCATCATTGGAAACTTGTCCTATTCTTCAAATTGTGAAGTTCATAAAAGCTTCTTCATGATCAATATTATGCAACAAATTTCAAGATATTGGAGTTGAGGAATCATATCTTTGAACTATGTATGCTAAGAATGAAAAGATCAATAGTGTACTAAAAAGGATTTTGAACAATGTTCAGAAATTTGATCAATGAGTGCTCTGTCTGAAATTTTTTTGAGGTAAAAGACTGATAGTTTCTAGGCATTCTCTTGACCTTGTGAATTTTTAATCTAGAGCTTTCTTTATCTGATACTTCTTGCAAATCGTAGATGCATTTCATTCTCAAACCGACTGATAACTTTTTAGGTATATGCAAGAAAATTTATAGTTCTATAACTACAACTCCATAATGAAAAACATAGAATTGACTTGCATAATTCATGGAAGCTCAAAACAATAGATCCTGTGGACAAAATCTATGTTGAATAGGCATATTGATAGCTCCACAAAACTGAACATAGAATGCAATAAAATGACCATGAGACCATATCTGAACTGCTGTAACTCTAGTAAACCATCATCACAGAGAAAGCATTTGTATAACTGAGTCTTTTGATTGATACCGATAAGAAACTTTCCATTTAATGCATTCAGATTGAAAACAAAACCCTATTTGTGTAGATTTATATCCATCTTTTCTTTATTGTCAATTATTCTGTCAATCTGAATTAGAGACGAGTACAATCAATACTCGGATTTCCGGCATGGCTTGCACTATCTATGTGTAGGTTGGACGCTTGGACTATAGTTTGACTTGACATGGCCTATGGGCTCTCATTGTGATTGGATTGTATGCATATTTGGATTGACGGTTGCTTGGGTTGGACACTTGTGGAGAAAATGGCATTGTTAAAAAGGAGAAACAAGCCATCCTTTTACTAAAATCTATCCTCTTAATTCACGTATAATATATGGCAAAAAAACTTAAAAGATTTATAAAAAAAACTGAGGATTACTTTTCAATAATCATTTTGATTTTTTACCTTTTTCAGTTTTTTAAATAAAGATTATTATTTTAAAACAAAAAGGTAAAATGACTTTTTATTTGTTTTAAAATAATAATAGTTATTAAAAGAAAAAGTAAATGATAATTCCCAAGTAAACTTATGCGGAAATTTACAAATGTATAAGGGATTGGTAAAATGAAGAGCTATGTGGGAAAACAAAGAGAATCAAGGTCAAAGATGTATATTATAAACTGGCCTGGATGGAGGTTGAAGGCCATAGGAAAATTGATCATGATGACTGAAACACTCATGGTTTTGGAAAAATGCTAGTGAACTTCTTGGAAACAAAAATTGAAGTCCCTCTTACATGGGTGCTGTCAAAATCCAAATTTTTTGTCGGAGTAGATCCGGTGACAACATCTAGCTCCATCTAGGGATGGCATGCCTCCTGTGGTCTTCCAAGAACTTGTAGAACAAGTGTCTTATCCATTGGGCCATGTAGTTTTCATGTTGCTGTAAAACCCTGTTGGGGCCTGGAAATTCGCAGGCGACAACAGTAAGGGATTCTCCCCAATCAACGTTCCCAACTAGCCCGTTGACTGTTTGGTATAGGGAATCCATCTGGTTTGCGGTCCGGCTACCGTAGGTCAAGTAACAAAACAAAGGCTTACTGGTTGCGGCCCGGTCCACCGTGAATTTTGTATTTTTTAACTTAATGTATGATATGCAAGTGCCTAACTAACAATGCAGGGTGCTAAAGATGCAAGGAATAGTCACAATGTGATGCACAGGTTCTTACCTCTCGTCTTAAGGTTCACAAGCACCCAAAACACATACAACATAACACAAAATAAACTAACTACCTAAACTATCCCTAGGGAGCAGAGTTATCGTTCATTGGTGAGTAATACATTTTGTACGTGCATTATGAAGAGTTACAGATAGCTGATACTTCATTCAAGATGCATGAACAATTACAGATATTTAAACAACTAGATAGCCAGTCGTCTTATGAACAACACTTATTACTCACAGTGGAAAACATCATAAAATATACTGAAGAACATTCAACAAGAACATAGGTTCAGGAAGTCAAACACTCTCATAGTAAATGAAACATAGTTGAAAACGAAATAGTTCCTCTTCAACATTATTCATTCAGTCGCATTAATGCATTCCACATTTCGCTCTCTCCAGCAAGCAAAAGTTCCAACTTTTGATTGTAAAACAAAGTAGTTCCTCTTACAAGCAAATGTTTTACAAATTTTTCCAGGGAAAAAGTCCCTTCTCCATCCTATCTTTACAATATTTAAACTATTTTCGCAGATCATTTGGGCTGCCTCCTAACGTGTCACTTTCCAGTCTCTCGAACGTTTTCTATTCCTCATCAGGCTGCTAACGTTTTATCTTCTCTTCGTATGATCGATATTAGTTGAATAACTGTTGGTCCTTTCAGATCTGAGTTTTTTTTGTTGCCTTCGATCTTGTCTTTTCCTTATCTGTCTTCTTTACAACCTGGTCGGCTTTGACTTGATCATGCTACGCCTTCACACCGTGGTCGCCACAAGAGTCCACTGAAGTTCACCTGCAATCAATTACTGGCATCATTTGTTGGACTGGTGTGTTTTAAACATTAAAATTACCATCTGAAATGACTAAGCCACAAGAAAATGGCCAGGTGCATTCTTAGATCTGGAAAGAGTCTTGACTGAGTTTTGGGCGGGAAAGCTCCAAATTGGTAGTCGGGAAGCTTTGACGTCGGAAGCGAAAGGGATTTCCTAGCCGCAATGGAAAAAAGGGCTAAAGTGGCACCAAACACGGTCGAGAGAAACCTCAATCGGAAGTCGGATGGCTTTCCGCTTCGAGAGAAAATGACCCTTCCAGCCGCAACGGCGGAAGAGTAAAGGCCTTACGCATGCGACGATAGGGTGGGGAGACTCAATCGAAAATCGGAAGGGTACCGACATCGGAAGACTAACGACTTCCCCAGCCGTAACGGCAGAAGGGAGACGACTAAGACATGTGGCCTTTAGGCAGGAAAAAAAAATCTAAATCGGACATTGGAGCACTTTGCGTTTCGGACGCTAAACCACTTTGGCAGCTGCAACAGCGTAAGGGAGAAGGATTGGAGCTTCCGATTCAACATAAAAGACGCCCGCTTCAAGAAAACTTAAGTGCTTTGAACAGTTAAGGATCAGCAACAACCAAAGTCGTTCTTCCTGCGAAATGGCGGCCTTAAAGAACAAAGATTTGACTTCTCCAAATTCACACCCTCGATCCAACACGAAAATCAAACACAAACGATCTCTGAAAACAAGTCGCAATCTGATATTCAGAATCAAAGCAAGACCTCATGAGATCAAACAAATTTAAATGATAAGGAGGGGCCCAAAATTTAAGAAATTTGGGGAGAAGTGTTGCAGCTGCAACAAATGGCAATTACCTAGTGAACCTAGATCTCTGGGTGATTAATCTTTGAGTGATAGACTGTTTAACAACAAAAGCATCATATTGAATTATTTTAGCAATATGGATTTCTCAAATGACTGAAGTGTGTTCCCTTAATCATTGATGACAGTCCAATTAGGGAGAGTGGAAACCAGAATCGTTAAGTCCAGATAACTATGCTGAGGCCAGAGGATGAGTTTCATTATTACCTTTGTCTTCAGGTGGCTAATAGCTTTGGACACCACATGATTGTAGCATATGGTAAACAGAAATATTCATTTGTTCCTCATTCCCATGCCATTTTAACACTTTTTCTTGTGCTTTTGGACTTTTGTCCCTTTTCATATGAGTTTGCTTACATGACTTTCTTATTGAATTTTACTTCAGGATCCTCTATCCCATAGTGTATTTTTGTGTGAGTGGTGTACTTCAAGTTTAAGCTCACGGACGGAGAGGATCTTTCGGCAATTTAGTATTTATGATTCAGCATCTGCCTTGATGTATGATGCTTTTCATAGAAGTTCCTTGATTCTTATCGGCCTTTTGGCATTCGTTTCCTGGCATGGGATCATTTATATTTAATATACTGTTCACCTTGCTTCTTTCCATGGGTCCTCTGCTATCATCCCCTAGACATTTTAAGTGTGACGTGGATGGAGCATCAACACAGTATTCCGGACTCTTGGAATCCGTTTTATTTCACAGGGGTTAAGCAGGAATTCAATGCACACAGAATGATTCAAGAAAATGACTAAGCTGGAAGAAAATATTTAATATAAACAGCAACCCACAGTCTGATCATTAAATTGTTTATCACTCCCAAAAATTCTGATGTTCCCCATGCAACCGCAGGTTCGTCCCCTTTATTGAAAATAAGAAAAAAAAATCAAACTAAAGCGAACTGAAAAACATGACTCAACAGACTACCAGACGGATTATTTATATATAAGACAGAAACATTCAAATGAACTCAGGAAAAATAAGGCTTGAGAACCAAACCATTTACTGGTAGGTTCTCCTCCCACCCCTGCAGATCTCACAACTTGTAAGTAGAAGGACCAATCTTGGCTGCAATCTGAAAAGGGCCTACCCACAACTGCTGGAATTTGGTATGCTTTCCTTTCTCATCATGGGGGTGGTCCCATTTGAGGACTAAGTCTCCTACTTCAAAATATTTTGTCCCAGCTTTATGCTTGTCAAACCATCTCTTAACTGCCTCTTGTTGTAACTTAAAGCATTCTTTGGCTTTAGATCTAGCCTCCTCTGCTTTCAGGAGATTATATATTCTTATTTGTAAAACTTCATCATCTGACCCCCTAGACTCTTGAGCTAGTATGGACGATGGTAGCATGATATTGGGAGGGAGGATGGCTTCTTTACCGTAGACAAGGGTATATGGAGACACTCCAACTGCAGACTTGGGGGTGACTCTATCAGCCCAAAGGGAATTTGGTAACGCTGAATGCCAACTCCTCTGGTTTTCTACCACAGTCTTCTTTAAAATTCTAATCAAATTTTTGTTAGAGGATTCAGCCAGGCCATTTCCTTGTGGATAGTAATTAGCAGAATAATGCAATTTTATTCCTTTATCATGAGCAAAAGCAGTCAATTTGATTGATGAAAAGTATTTGGAATTATCAAAAACTAACGAAACTGGAACTCCAAACCTGGTCATGATGCGGTCTTGTAAGAAGCTGATGACTTCGTCTTCATTTATCTTGCACAGCGGAATAGCTTCAACCCAGCGAGTGAAATAATCAGTCGCAGTAAGAATGTACTTGTGCTGCAAGGAGGAATTCGGTTTTATTTCTCCAATAATATCCAAACCCCATTGCTCGAATGGTTCCGTGATCATCACAGGATTTAGGGGTGCTGCTGCTTTAGGCTGTCTTCCGCCACACCTTTGGAAAATATCACATTTCTTGACATGTGCATGTGCATCCTTGAAGAGTGTAGGCCAATAGTAACCAGCTCTGAGGATTTTGTGGGCTGTAGTGTCTCCTGAATAATGTCCCCCAGCTGGACCGTCATGTAATTTTGACATTACTTTCTTCGCATCTTATTTTTCTAGACATCGGAGGAGAACCCCGTCATAATTCTTTCTGAATAACACTCCTTCAACAAGTTGATAGGAGGCCGATTTAAGGCGCAAAGCTCTTCTTTGTTTGGAATTCCAATGCTTTGGCAACAGTCCTGATTGCAGGTAATGCACGAGGTCTCTATACCAAGACTCAGGAGCTGTAAACAAAGGACATACATCCATTACATGTAATTCAGCCTCATCCTCCCATGCTCGTTCTTCGTTTTTCCTGCTTTCAGTCATCAATTTGCACAACCCTTGACCTTTCACTATAGAGGCTGGCTTGAATTCAAGGTCGTACTCTTGGAGAGCTGTTACCTAGTTGCCCCTCCTTTCTCCTAACTCTTTCTGTATGAGAAGGGATCTTACAGCTGGGTAGGGGACTATTACTTTGGTTCGATTTTTTAATATATAAGGCCTGAATTGCTTCACTTCCTTAAATACTGCGTAAGCTTGCTTGTCAATGGCTGAGTAGTTTAATTCAGCCCCTTGTAGACCAATACTCATAAAGGAGATTGGGAATTCATCCCCCCCTTCTTCCTTTTGGGTGAGCACAGCTGCTAGAGAATCATCGGATGCAAAAGTATATAAAATAAAGTCTTTATCGAAATCTAGACTTTTCAAGGAAGGTGCGTGTGCAACAGCAGTTTTAATTTTGCTGAAAGCATTCTTCTCAAGTTCAGTCCACTTGAATTGTGCATTCTGCTTGACCATCTGCTGCAGCGGCTTAACAGTCTGGGTGAAATCAGGCACAAACCTTCGTACAAAATTTATGGTTCCCATGAAGGATTGCATCCCCTTTTTATTATGGGGCAAGGGGATTTGTTCAATAGCCTTAATTCTTTTTGGGTCTATGGAGATCCCTTGCTTTGAAACTATGTGGCCCAACAACTTTCCTTCCGTGACAGCGAATACACACTTCTTAGGATTGAGTGAAATGCCGTACTTACGACAACGTTCGAAAATTTGCCTTAAGTGAAATGCGTGCTCTTCTCTTTTCTTTGAGAATATTGTAATGTCGTCAAGGTACACTACAATACTTCGTCCAATCAATCCGTGGAAAGCTAAGTCCATAGCCCTCTGAAATGTCGCTCCAGCATTAATCAACCCAAAAGGCATTCTTCTATAGGCAAAGGTTCCCCATTTAGTTCTAAACATTGTCTTTAACCTGTCTTCTTCGGCTACTAATACTTGATTGTAGCCAGAGAAGCCATCCAATAATGAAAATAGTTCAGACCCTGAAATCATCTGTAGCAGCTGCTCCATGGGTGCCACAGGATAGTTATCTTTATCTGATGCATGGTTTAAGTTCCTAAAATCCACGCAGAGTCTGATTTCCCCAGACTTTTTCCTTACTGGTACCAAATTTGATACCCACTCAGAGTGTATGACTTTGAAGATGATTCTTGTGTCCAATAACTTCTTCACTTCACTTTGAATCAGCGGTTCCAATTTCCGGGTGCATTTTCCTCAAAGGTTGCTGATATGGATTGACGCCTGCTTTAATGGGAACGACATGCTTGATGATGCTGGTGTCATACGTTTTCAAATCTTCATACGTCCACGTGAAAACATCTCTATATTGTTTAAATAGACTGATGAATTTGTCTCTTTCTGTTGGTGAATCGCATTTGCCGAGATTCATGAACTTAGGAGCTGTTTCAGTCCCCAAATTTATCAGCTCGAACTGTAGCGATGAGCTGTGGGTCTTCACGTTGGGTGGTCTTCTGAATTTTTCATTTAAATCGAACATTTTTTTCTAACGTTCTGACTCCTTTAGGAATGAAATTATCGTATTTCATCTCAGCCTGATGCTCTTCATCATCTATGATCGCTCCTTTAAACACCTCATCATTCGTTAAACATTCTATGATCTGCTGGTCGTCATCGAATACTCGTAGGTTCGTAATCATATCAGGCACAGAGGGCCTGAAAAGCAGTTCAACAGAACATCAATTATTAGTGGGTACGAGTCTAGCGGCTGATGTGGCCAATAGATCAGCAGTTGCGTTTTTTATTCTTGGAATTGAAATAATGTTAAATGAATTAAAATATTTCAACAAATCCCATACCTCATTCTGGTAAGATTTTAAGTGGGGAGAAATACAATGTATCTGATTCTGGATTTGTTTCACAATAATTTCAAAGTCCCAAAAATTTTTTAGATTACTTACCTCTAATTCAATTGCCTTCTTTAGTCCCTGCACCAGTGCTTTGTACTCAGTTGTATTATTAGTACACTCAAACTCTAATCTAGATGAAAGGAAATGTTTATTCTTCTGTGGGTCAATCAGGACACAGCTAGCCCCTGACCCTTCTAATGTCTTAGAGCCATTGAAAAATAAAGTCCAAAAATCATTAACTATTGAAAACGAATCTATTCCTACTGCTAAGTCTACTATTTTACAGTCAATCTCATCAGCCTATGAGAATCAAAGGAGATCAGGCTGGGTATCAGATGTGTTGCTGGCTTCTTCTGCTTGGTAATTACCTAGTTCCAACTCAATAAAATAGTTTCCCAAGACAGAATCCATAGGTTCATTCTTCTCTTCAAGTTGGGTAACATTGTACTTCATGTGAGGCTCCCTCAAAATCTTAATCTAGTTCGGACTTCCTTTGTATGGCAACCACAGATGTGACCAATCGGAAGCGAAATATCCATTAAGTTTGGCCGACCAATCTCTGCTCAGGATGAGGCCGTACGCATCTGGTATATCAGCCACCACGATATTAATGACCTGGCATACTTTATCATTTGAAGCTAGACGGACTAGGACATCTTCCATCTCACCAATTACCTTCACATCTGTCCTGTCCAACTGAACTACTCTCCATGGGGATGGCTTGGGCTTCCCATTGATTCTTTTACAGATAGATATCGGCATGACATTAACAGTTGCCCCTGAATCTACCAAGCAATTGTGTACATTGTAGTTAAATATTTCAAAAGTAAGGAGGAAAGGTGGATGCTTGTGCTTGGACTTACCTCCACTGCTGTTCTCTCCAATCTCTTCTTCTTCTTCTGGTTGATTGTTAGTGGGCGTCTTCTCATCTGATGTTTCAAGGGCTCTCAATAGCCTTTCTTTTTGCTGCGGCACTTTGCACATCTCAAATAGTGGAACATTCACCTTTATCTTCTTTAAATCCTCCACAATGTCATAATCCATCTGCTGTTCCGTGGGATGAGGCCTATCAGCACTCTCTTTACCTTCATTTGGCCTGGCCATTGTATCATTTTGTCTAGGACTTTGGTTGGTAATATTGAATTCTGGAATTTTATCAGCCAAAGACTTGTCTTGAAATCTCTTCTTAACATTTCTCTGCAGCCTCTTAATCTTTGGAAGTATAAGACTGTCTTTATTAACCGTCCCTTGGCTCCTCTTGGCTACGTTGGTCTCCATAACGTCTTCACACCCCTGAGTCTTTTCTTCTTCAGCATCAAATAGTGAGACAGAATTCCATAAAGCCATGGTTTCCTCTTCCTGTTCTTTAGTAGACATTGAGGTAGAATTTTCCTTTCCTTCTTCATTTCCCTCTTCTGTCAATCTGGAATCTAGCAGTTGATTCATGACAAATGTCATCGAATTTATCCACTGCGGACAATTCTTCTCAGAGTGTGGCTGTTGGTGGAACGTGCAAAAATTATCCAAGCTTACCTCTGTTAAATTCATAGATGCAGTATTGTGCGGAGGAGGTTGAGACTGGTGGTTATATTCTCTTTTCTTATAATATGGCTTATAAAACTTTTGTGCTTCCTTTTGTTTCTCCATATCTATGATTTTATTGGAAAGCTTCTGCATCATTTTGGCCATATTCTCCAAATCTGGAGACTTTTCTTCCTTAGGCTTGGTAAACAATAAGGTTTTTCTTCGTGTACCTTTCTCTCTAGACTGTTCTGGATAGTCTTCAATGCTCTCTCTTTCAGCTTCCACCACTTCTGCCTCTTCATAGGTTTCTGTCAGAGTAGGCTTGGCCCTACCTTTGGCAAACATAGCCAAATCAGGGCCTAAAGCTGAAGTATAGTATTCAATAAGAACTTTGTCTGAAGGCTTATCTATTTTAGAGAAGTTCTTTAGATATGTTGCAAACCTTTGCGTGAAACTGTGCACTTTTTCTTTTCTTTCTTTCTTCAACGCGCACAGCCCTTTCATGAGAGCTGCATGAGTTTTCTGAGTTGCATACTTACTTTTGAACATTCTTTCAAAGGTATCCCAATCAGGGATATATTTAGCAGGAAATCCAAAGTACCATGACGCTGCGGCTCCTTTGAGGGTATGCGGGAACAGTCTGCATACCACGTCTTCATGTTCCCCGGCCCTTAATCCCTCAATTGCCAAGTAAAAGCTTTGTAGGTGATCATTGACTAGTATTTTCTCATTGGGATCAAACTTGGGCAACATCTTGTCAAAGGCTTGAGGTAGGTCATGTAAAGGAGGTGTAAGGTTTAATGGTGATATGGCTCTCCATGCAGGAGGTGGATTAGGTGGGTTAGGTGGTGGATTAGCATTTACTCCTGCCATGAGTCTGGGTGGGGAGTGAGGAGGTGAACCAACTGGAGTATGAGCAGGAGAACTGTGAGGGGTCTCTGGGCCTTCTTGGTTCAAAGGTAGCACAAATTCCTGTAAGGCTGTTTCTACAAGCTCTTCCTAGTCTCCAACCAGCACTGAGCCTTCCGCTTCAGGATGATCCTTCCTTTTATACTCTTTTCTGGGCAGTTCAGGGATGACTGGCAATCCTCCAATCTTCTTTACGTATGCCTTGGTGTGTCTTCTCAAATCATTAACAATTTCGTTACCAACGGAATATAGATGTTCTCTTTCTTCCGGAATTGGATTATGAAATCCATTGCTTTCAGGACTGTTACCGGTGGAAAATTCTCGGTAAAACGGGTTTCCTCGGCCAGCCATGCACTGGCGGCCCTCCTTCTAGCGCCAAAACTATTGGGGCCTGGAAATTTGCAGGCGACAATAGTAAGGGATTCTCCCCAATCAACGTTCCCAACTAGCTCGTTGACTATTTGGTATAGGGAATCCATCCGGTTTGTGGTCCGGCTACCGTAGGTCAAGTAACAAAACAAAGGCTTTACCGATTGCGGCCCGGTCCACCGTGAATTTTTTATTTTTTAACTTAATGTATGATATGCAAGTGCCTAACTAACAATGCAGGGTGCTAAATATGCAAGGAACAGTCACAACGTGATGCGCAGGTTCTTACCTCTCGTCTTAAGGTTCACAAGCACCCAAAACACATACAACATAACACAAAATAAACTAACTACCTAAACTATCCCTAGGGAGCAGAGTTATCGTTCATTGGTGAGTAATACATTTTGTACGTGCATTATGAATAGTTACAGATAGATGATACTTCATTCAAGACACATGAACAATTACAGATATTTAAACAACCAGATAGCCAGTCGTCTTATGAACAACACTTATTACTCACAGTGGAAAACATCATAAAATATACTGAAGAACATTCAACAAGAACATAGGTTCAGGAAGTCAAACACTCTCACAGTAAATGAAACATAGCTGAAAACGAAATAGTTCCTCTTCAACATTATTCATTCAGTCACATTAATACATTCCACATTTCGCTCTCTCCAGCAGGCAAAAGTTGCAACTTCTGATTGTAAAACGAAGTAGTTCCTTTTACAAGCAAATGTTTTACAAATTTTTCTAGGGAAAAAGTCCCTTCTCCATCCTATCTTTACAATATTTAAACTATTTTCGCAGATTGTTTGGGCTGCCTCCTAACGTGTCACTTTCTAGTCTCTCGAACGTTTTCTATTCCTCATCAAGCTGCTAACGTTTTATCTTCTCTTCGTATGGTCGAGATTAGTTGAATAACTGCCGATCCTTTCAGATCTCAGTTTTTTTTGTTGCCTTCAATCTTGTCTTTTCCTTCTCTGTCTTCTTTACGACTTGGCCGGCTTTGACTTGATCATGCTATGCCTTCACACCGTGGTCGCCACAAGAGTCCACCGAAGTTCACCTGCAATCAATTACTGGCATCATTTGTTGGACTGGTGTGTTTTAAACATTAAAATTACCATCTGAAACGGCTAAGCCACAAGAAAACGGCCAGGTGCATTCTTAGATCTGGAAAGAGTCTTGACTGAGTTTTGGGCGAGAAAGCTCTAAATTGGCAGTCGGGAAGCTTTGACGTCGGAAGCGAAAGGGATTTCCTAGCCGCAACGGAAAAAAGGGCTAAAGTGGCACCAAACATGGGCGAGAGAAACCTCAATCGGAAGTTGGATGGCTTTTCGCTTCGGGAGAAAATGACCCTTCCAGCAACAACGGCGGAAGAGTAAAGGCCTTACGCATGCGACGACAGGGCGGGGAGACTCAATCGAAAATCAGAAGGGTACCGACATCGGAAGACTAACAACTTCCCCAGCCGTAACGGCGGAAGGGAGACGACTAAGACACGTGGCCTTCAGGCAGGAAAAAAAAATCTAAATCGGACGTCGGAGCACTTTGCGTTTCGGACGCTAAACCGCTTTGGCGGCCACAACAGCGGAAGGGAGAAGGATTGGAGCTTCCAATTCAACATAAAAGACGCCCGGTTCAAGAAAAATTAAGTGCTTTGAACAGTTAAGGATCAGCAACAACCAAAGTCGTTCTTCCTGTGAAATGGCGGCCTTAAAGGACAAAGATTTGACTTCTCCAAATTCACACCCTCGATCCAACATGAAAATCAAACACAAACGATCTCTGAAAACAAGCCGCAATCTGATATTTAGAATCAAAGCAAGACCTCATGAGATCAAACAACTTTAAATGATAAGGAGGGGCCCAAAATTTAAGAAATTTGGGGAGAAGTGTTGCAGCTGCAACAAACCCACAAACTGAAAAGCAATCCAAACTCATACTTTGCAAACTGAAAATTTAAATATGTTCTATTATGTACCAATGCTTCATTGAGCTGAAGTCTTATTCAACTATCTGAACTACTGCAGATGATAACAAACTGAAAACAAATATGCTGAAAAACTGTGCACCTCTGTAACTGAAAATCCAACTGTGTTTATTGAAAAACCAAATTCATACTGAAAAGTCAAATAAATGCTCTACTGCTGAAAGTTGAAAGCACCACTGCAACTCTACTGCTGAAATTTGCAATGGAAATGAGATTATTTATGTACATTATCTACACTAACCAAATCTACAACTTGGTCAAGTAAAATCATGCTTCCAATGAAACCTGGTTAAGAACTGACTCAACAATTGAACTCTTGAAATATGCTTCAGTAAGATAAAAAATGAAGAATTTGTAGGAATCTCATCATGAGTCTAAAACCCATAGTTAGAGCTGAACCAAAAAAAATGTCTTGAGTTGAAAAACTCCTCCATATATTCAGCTACCGAATCATACCACTGTGTGAAATTTCTGCCATACCACTGTTTCGGTTTTGGATCATCAAACTTATATTTATTCTCATAGCGCTTCTCAATCTTGATATCAAAAGACAGTTGAAATGGGTTTTGGAAAGACAAGCTCTGTATCTTGACCTCTAAAGCTTCAATCTCTTTCTCAATATATGCAACAAATTCTCTTAAAAAGATGATTTTAGATTCTGAGCTACATGAACTTGATTTTAAATAAGAAGACAAAAGGGAAGTAAAATTTTCATCTATTTCCTCATCATTGCTCATATCATTCCATTCCCTGAAATTTTTAATGGAAAGAGAATCTGCCCTAAACTCTGTGTTCTCCATCCATGTCTTCAGAAAGACAATCCAAAAATCTGTTAATGATCTAATTGACCCAACAGACAAATATTCAACCCAACTTTTACACTTTCCTTGTAATGAATCATAGAATAGTCTAATGAAGACATCTTCATGTTTAACTCTGAGTAACTCTGTAAATTGACAAAAATTAGATATGTGTTTCACAGCTAAACTCAGATCTTCTCCATTGAATTTAGGACCATTTCTCAACAAATATTTACCCGAAGGAAGAAGATTCGGAAAACCAGGAAGTTCTGGAAAATCTAGACATGCATACCTTGAAACAATAGAAACCGGAATAGAAGTCCTCATTAATCCAATGAAATCTGGATCTGCAGTAGTTGGAGTCACCAGGTGAATAATTTGCAGCCACTATGTCACTAGCCCTCGTTCACCATCAAAGACTGGATATATCAGTTGCCATTCTTCCTGGGGAAAAATTATTCGCTCTTCTGTCCCCGGCAACGGCACCAGAAGATGTTATCACTAAAGTTGAACCCTGACTGCTAGGGTCAAGCTTAGAGAAATCTTAAATTGGTTTAATGGATAACTATAAAATGAATCCATGGAATTTGGTGGTAGGTAAGACTTACTACAGAAATCAAGCTAGATTTGAAAGAAAATACTGAACAACAGTATATATCACAATCAAGACTGATAAGACAAAGCTACAAGTATGAATTTATGAAAGACATGAACCAGGTTCTGCATATAGTACTTAAGGATAACATCACATTAATCGTGAGAATCTAGCAATGGATTAATAAGACCATACACTAGACAAAATCATAACACATGAAATTCAATTATTAAAACAGAAAGGCAGCTCATATGAACATAATCATTTCAAAGCAGCTAACAAAAACAGAGTGCATACATGCTCCTGCCACTCCAATATCAGAATATTCAAATATTTCCTCGGCCCTCTTGGCTGGTAGCTCCCCCCTTTTTCTTCTCTTACAGATTACAATATTTATATGAAACTATTTATCAAAACAATTGCCAACAATCGGTAACTAAAAACCCCAAAATAGAAAACTGTTTGGATAAGCCACAGGTATCGAGCCTTTAAATCTTGATGTGCATTGATATCTGTTGCCAAGTGTTTTTGAAAGTTCAAAGGCTCTTGAATATTTTCTTTGATCTCTTTGAATATGGATGTTATTTTGAAAATAGCAGGGTGCTCTGCCACTTGTTGATTTATATCTAAAAACCTGGAGATGATTGAACAGTTTTTTGAAACTTGCTGATATTGCTCTAATTGAACACTAATTTCTTGGCTTTATATCTGGAGTTAATTCTAGCTTTCTTTCTGAAAAAGTGGGTTAATGCCCATTTGCTCCTTGAAAATATTGGATAAATTTTCTTAATCCTTGACTGCTTATCCTTGACAAATGCTCTATCTCTTGTAACTTTCGATCTTATTCTGTGTACCCTATATTTATAGGTTGGCCCTTCTCATCAATGGAAACTTGTCCTGTTCTTCACATTGTGAAGTTCATAAAAGATTCTTCATGATCAATATTATGCAACAAATTTCAAGATATTGGAGTTTGAGGAACCATACCTTCAAACCGTGTATGCTAAGAATGAAAAGATCAACAATGTACTGAAAAGGATTTTGAACAATGTTCATAAATTTGATCAATGAGTGGTCTATCTGAAAACTTTTTGAAGTAAAAGACTGATAGTTTCTAGGCATTCTCTTGACCTTGTGAAGTTTTAAGCTAGAGCTTTCTTTATTTGATACTTCTTGCAAATCATAGATGCATTTAATTCTCAAACCGGCTAATAACTTTTCAGGTATATGCAAGAAAATTGATAGTTCTATAACTACAACTTCGTAATGAAAAACAGATAATTGCCTTGCATAATTCATGGAAGCTCAAAACAATTGATCCTGTGGACAAAATCTATGTTGAATAGGCATATTGATAGCTCCACAAAACTGAACATAGAATGCAATAAAATGATCATGAGACCATATCTGAATTGCTTTTACTCTAGTAAACCATCATCAAAGAGAAAGCATTTGTATGACTGAGTCTTTTGATTGATACTGATAAGAAACTTTCCATTTAATGCATTCAGATTGAAAACAAAACCCTCGATCTGTAGATTTACATCCATGTTTTCTCTATTGCCAATTATTCTGTCAAAATGAATTAGAGATGAGTACAATCAATACTCGGATTTCCGGCATGGCTTGTGCTGTCTGTGTGTAGGTTGGACGCTTGGACTATAGTTTGACTTAACGTGGCCTATGGGCTCTCAATGTGATTGGATTGTATGCATATTTGGACTGACGGTTGCTTGGGTTGGACACTTGTGGAAAACATGGCATTGTAAAAAAGGAGAAACGAGCCATCCTTTTACTAAAATCTATCATCTTAATTCACGTATGATATATGGAAAAAAAACTTAAAAGCTTTAAAAAAAAAAACAAAGGATTACTTTTCAATAATCATTTTGATTTTTTACCCTTTTCTGTTTTTTAAATAAAGATTATTATTTTAAAAGAAAAAGGTAAAGTGACCTTTTATTTGCTTTAAAATAATAATAGTTATTAAAAGAAAAAGTAAATGATAATTCCCAAGTAATTAGGGGAAAAATTACAAATGTATAAGGGTTTGGTAAAATGAAGAGCTATGTGGGAAAACAAAGAGAATCAAGGTCGAAGATGTATATTATAAACTGGCCTAGATGGAGGTTTAAGGCCATAGGAAAATTGATCAGGATGACTGAAACACTCATGGTTTTGGAAAAATGCTAGTGAACTTCTTGGCAGCAAAAATTGAAGTCCCTCTTACATGCGTGCTGTCAAAATCCAATTTTTTTGCCATAGCAGATCTGTTGACAATAGTTTGTTTATAGGGTTACATTTGTGAACAACAAGGATGTCAAGGTTTGATATTGGATGGGGGAGGGATGTGGCAATATTGGAAATGTCTTGGGGTAAGCAAATAGTATGACCAGAATATTTATAATGACCACCATGGGCATGCATGACTTGCAAGATTTGGTTAGCATGAAAAATGAGCATTTCTTCAACTTGTGTAAGTAGCGGCAAGGACAGGTGGTTGTATGCCCGGGTACATATTGTTTGCCAATGAAAATCGATGGCCTTTTCTTTCTATAATACAATGAGAGCATGCATATGCACCATGGAATTTTTTTGTTGAAATGTTAGGGTAATATTCATTGCATATAGAGCATACATAGATGTGATATAGTTGGTCCAATTTTGTACGAAAACGTTGATGTGCATCATTAAGGGGGGTGTTGGATGGAGTTAGCATGGGGGATGGAAGGGATGGTGTGGTGGAAGGTTGGCCAAAAGAAAATGAAGAAGGGATATGCATAGTTTGACAAGCATCTCTATAAATAAGACATTGTTTCTTGTTGTTTTTATATTTGATTTGTGCATATACAAGTCTTGTTCGTGCATTAGCTCGTTTCATGGTTGGGAATCATGCCTATAAGAAAAGTGTAAAATTGTTACAGACCTAGAAGGTTCCATTGGTGGAAGGGACACATTTTGTATATCTATCAATTGGAAAGTATATGGATATAAAACATGAGAGTTAAAGGAAATGTAAATTAATTGCATATTGGAAAGCAACCATGTAGGCTAAAAGTGGCATTTAAGGGGAAAATATGATTTAAAAGTTATAGCTTATTAAGTGTAAGAAAGCAAGAATATAAAAGAACAAAGTTAAGTATGACAAAGCATGTATGAAACAATTAGTATATAAGGCAATTAATATAATCGGCCATGGAAAATAAGCATTGATGAAACAAAAAAATATAGTAAATGTAATAAATGCTTTGTACATAAGTATGATGAGTTGTTCCAAGAAAGAAGGGAACTAAGGAACTTATTTTATAAACAAACATAATTGTAAATTAGTATTGTATTCAAAAGTGACCACATAGGTTGCATCTACCATTTAACTTCAAAATGTTAAGTTATAGTTTGTACATTGGAAGTATGAGAAAACAAGTTAGAACTGTTGAAAGGGAAAACTATTGATGGGGTAGAAAAATAAGGCTTATATGTTGAAACATGAAATAAGCATAACTTTGACAGGCAAGGGAATCATCACAAAAGCTAACGAATGCATGAGTATGGAGTGCAAAGCATTTGTCAATTGGATGTTTAGGGAAGACATCAACAAAGGTTTTAGGAAGGAATAGAACCAAGTAAAGTTGTCAATGAAATGTCTTCAACCATCACAATTACAACCTTTAAGCGTGCAGTTCCAGGAAAGGTCTATGTTCTAACTGAAAGGGTGAAAAGGAATTGTTTGTTACAGATATTGCGGGCTATTTCAGTAAGGGATGTTGGTTCAATTGAGAGGAGTCATAGGTCTTTTGCAGAAACACCCATGAGTTGGTTTGCAACATCATCAAAAGCTATGACACCATAAAGGTGTCTAGAAACATCCTCCAAGTAAACCTTTAGTATGCATCAGTAGTCAAATTCAAGAAAATCCCCATCACATTTAGCACAATGCCAAATGTTTCCAACTTTGTTGGAAAACAATTTCATGCATTGTATGCCATCAACAAAAGAGTGCATGCAAGGGAATGAAAGTCATCCATGTTAACATTTGTGATGGTTTCAACAACAGAATACCAAATTGTTTTTTCATAGGGATCAAGGTTTTGTATCTCATTGATGGTAATGCGTTTGCGTAGGGTAGAATGAGAGGCATTGAATTTTCAGCTCAAAGACGATGAGGCTGAGCGAAATCTATTGTCATGAAACCATGTTTGGAGAAGGACAGTTTCTGCAATATTTGGGTTTATAAAAAGAGTTGTGTTCCAGATAGTTCCAACATTTTTCCCATTGAATTTTGTAACACGGTCGTCTTTGATTGCTAAATTTTCAGGAGTATCTAAACTTCGAAGGTTAGCAAGTTGGTCTCCATTAATTTGGAAGTTCTATCCCCAAAGTGTTATGTTTATGCTATAGCCTAACATGTCTTATAGTCCAACTATACATCGTACAGTATCTGAACCATCCCTTTTTCATATAGTTGATGTAGGTGAAATAGAAACTACAAGTCCAAGAAGGTCAACCATGGAATTGATAGGTATAGTTTGGAAAGAAGAATGTTTGGGCATTCTCCAATCAATCTATGATAAGGGAAGTAATTGTTTTATTTGTGTCCAATACATATAATTTTCATGCATTTTGTTGAGATAAAATAAGGATGAAACAATTTGTGATGTGCTTGAAGGCCTAGATGTGAAAATTCCTTTTCGTGAAATGCAAGTGGGGTAATTTTGAATCATACAAGATAACAATTGACAGGTTGGGGACTGGATTTTGGAAAGATGTTTTTTGTGTTTTGGCTGCTGTTTTGAGTATGTCCTTAAAAGGCCCATCCTGCTCATGGCTGGATTGATAGGATTATCTGCATGGCATCTTTTTTTGATGCATGTTTGTTGCTCAAGAGTTTGTTTTTGCACATGCCTGGATTGACAGCCCCATATTTCCTATCAGTGTCCTTCACTGAATTGTTTTTCCTTCTTTGATTGCACAAAAGGATCGTTTATATTTATTTGCAATTTGGGAATACTTATTTCTCTGCAAATTTTGATAAGGATTTTGTTAAATGGGTTTTGATGCAATCTTATTTTGTAACCTTTGTTTGTTGTTTGAGGTTCAACATGTTCGTGTTGGGGAAGTGGGGCAGGTGTCTCGCATGTTTTGGCAGGGGTTCTATTAATTGGATTTTGATGTAGCCATATTTGGTAAAGTGAGTGTGGTTTTCCCTTTATTTTCCTCGCGGTCTGTCATGCACACAGCTTCATTGATAGCCTTCATGCTTTATGATTGGTAATCCAACAAATGTTTTTTTGGGCAAATGTCTTGTGTGTTTTGACATGGTTATATGATATGTCCTTACTATGTAGAACATATTTGGATGAAAGTTATAAAGAAGGAAGGACTTGGAATTAGAGCAGGGTGGACAAGTGTGGAAACGTCGGATGCCACTCTTCAAAAATCCAATAAATATTTAGAAGGTAAAATTTTTTAAATCAGGAAAATCCTTCATAAGTAAGCAGTTGCTCCAAATAAGCCCAATAAAGATCCAACACAGATTGCAACAACAATTACAGAGTCAACAACAACTATAGGAATAACATATATTCCATAAAGATATGCAGGTTGGAATGGTAAGTTGATTATGGTTATCTTATTTGCTGATTTATGGTCCATATTGCACACATCTGGATTGATAGCCCGATGAATGACTTTTGGCCAAATGTTTTAAGTGTTTTCATTGGAGTTTTGTTAATTGGATTTTGATGTAGCCTTATTTAGATCTATAATAAAACTATAATAAGGGCATGCACTCTTTTGATCATGATCAATACATAGAAGATTCTTTGAAGCAAAGTCCTATTGGACAACTTATTAATTTTAAGATACTTCTTAAACAATGCATTCCTCATTTGAGGTTAAAAAATGATGACATGCTTGGATGAAACAATGGAAATGAAGTCTCCAAGTGTCCTTATAATTATGGAAAGTATCCTAGGGACAAATGGGTAACATTGATTGGTAGGTATTTTGTTAATTGGGTTTTGATGCAAGCTTATTTGGTAACCTAATAGTGAAAATAAGAATGCTTGACAAATCTCTAAGCAAACTGTGATAAGGGCAAGCACTATTTTTCTGATGACCAAGACATATCAGATGCTTTGAAGGGAATTTATATACTTCTTATTGAGGTTAAACAAGGATGAAACACTTGGACTAAACAATTGAGATCAAGTCTCAAAGATTCCTTGACAATATGGAGAGTGGCACTTGGGCAGATGTCTCTTGTTTATTTGGAAGTTGTTTTGTTAACTGAGTTTTGATGCAACCTTATTTGGTAAAGTGAGTGTGGCTTCCCCATTAGACCCAAAAAATAATTGTTGTTAATTTCATTAGTCAAAACATGGCAAGCATGTTGATATTTAGGACTCGAAGTCAACAAATTGTTGACTTCTTAAGCAAGTAGCTAGGACTTGAAGAGGTTTTTTTTATAGAAGATATAATATAAACAATTTTCAATGTGCATGCAAATTGAGAGTTTTGTTTGTAAGTTGGATTTTGATGCACCATTACTTTGTGATCTCAGTGTGGCTTTCCTATAAGCCGAAAAACATGTTTCATGTTGTTTTAGTGAGTAAAAACATGGCAAGCTAGGTGATTTTCTATTTTACAGAATTCAAGGCCCGTCTTGGACACAGCTGGATTGGAAAGCAAAAAAATGGCTTTTATGGCATATGTATTTATTGGATGCACCGAGCACACTAAGAGGGGGGGTGAATAGTGTTTATACCTTTTGTTACTTTTTCAACAATAACAATCATTGACAACTTATTCAATAATATGCAGAGTAAGTTGTTATCATTATATCTACAATTATATCTCATCATCACATAAGAAGCATAGAAAATCACAATACACAATATTTTTACCACGGAAGCCTTATAATAATAGTTTTCCAACAACAATTTGAAGGAGACAACAACCCCCTTATTACAATGACTTCAATTCTCTAGATACAACTGGAAGGAGGCTACAACACCCTGATTTACAGGCTACAACCCGAAGGAAGATCCAAATCCCTAGTTCTCCGGCTACAACCAAAAGGACGCTACAACCCCCTTTCGTTTCCCTGTCCTACCACCCTGATATGAAGATATAAATTGTTGAACCACAATCGTACTAATCTTGTGGACCTGCTTATCAACACCTATACTACACTAGAAAATTTGTACCACACTACACAACCACTACCACTACTAACCACTTCTCACCATCTAATCACTACTCATCAACTGATCATTGTCCACTGTATCACACTGGTCATCAACCTATATAATAAACCTATCCAATCAAGTTGTACCAATCAATATTTTTCTCACATCAACCAACCCAGTCAATATGAGTCTAACCAACTACACACCAAACTCATCCCTCCTAATTCAAATCAATTTCTCATACAAATCCAGTCAAACCAACTACACATAAGGAAACTTGTGCCAATCCTACTCAATTGAACCAACCTGTACCAAGTTGCTTGTGTACCTGTTACAAATCAATCATATACTTGTGTTAATCAAATCAAGTGCTCTGACAGTTAACCAACCCTTCTTAATTGGACTATTTAATCAAGTAAGAGACACCTTTGAGCAACCAAGAGACTTCACATATGGTCAACCAAACTTTGTCCAATCACACTCAACTCAATTACACCACAACCAACCTCAATCATAATCAAGGAATACTTGACATTTAAATATGATATACCTCGACCAACTAACCTCAGCCAATAAGATAAAATACTTGTCCGTCCTCAATTTTTCACTGTTTTTGGATAATAATATTACATACTAAACACATGTTTTGTCACCTTTTTGGGTATTTTCCACCATACAATGCAACATTCAGCAGTGGGTATGGACATGTTTTGAATTTATACAAGTTATTTTTTAATTATGTTATTTCACGATTTTTTCTGTTTAAATTTGATAATATGCTATCCTAATGTATGAAATTGTTATTGTAGGATCTTGGTCTTCAATAGGAGTTGCATTTTCATTAGATATGCGTAGAGCATATCTAGTGCAACGTCCAGGTCGCTATTCGAACCGCCTAATCAACCGTGCATTGTTGATAGCAGATTCCTGAGCGTTAAACACATGTAACGTCCACAAACTATCGTGACCACGCGCCAGCATCTTAGCATGAGCCTTCTTCTGGAATATCACTCACATGATCCCTTTACTTGAAACCTTCATGCCTACTCCGATTAAGATTGAGTTCATGTGCCACATATGCACCAGAACAGAACCAGATTTGCGAAGGCATAGGGAAATGTCATTTGATGGTTATCAGTTTGGTTACTTATCATAATGTCTACTTTATCTTAAGAGCAGTTGACCACTAAAGGGTCGACTTGCTCTCCCTCTATCAAACAATGTATATATAGGCATTGTTATGCGATTTAGAGGACGAGTCTTTTATTTGATATGTGATTAGTCAAGTTTGAAAACTCTGCAATGCTACCCTTTTTTATTTAATGAAAGTTATATTGCTCCGTGTATGGTCGTGTTCCATTGATAAGGCATCACTCTGTTTGCTGGGAGGGCCCCCCGATAACCAGAGTTTTATATATTCGTATATTTCTCTTCTCTGTAACTAGTATAGTTTTACTTTGTTTATGCAATTTCATTCCTGTAATCGTTTATGATAAATTCTGTAGCATATATTTTAGTTTAATATCATGCTGATTATATAGATTTCATTTACAAGTTAGCAACCGGTTTCACCTAGAATAGTTTCCAAATTCTTTTGCAAAGTCTTTACAGTTCATTGTTTGATTTCTAGACTAAAACTCCTTTGATTAAATCATAGTAAATTTAGTTTTATTTATTTCTATTTTTGTCATGAATTTGCTTAAGAGTATTTCAGTCTGTTCGATGATGTAATTTTCTTTTCAAACTATGAAATTAGCTTAGGTTATATTGTTATGGAATTCAATCATTAAGTAGATTTAATTCTTTCTTTTACATTTCATTAGCATATGTATGAGACAACTTCCCTCAATAAATCATCTAGATTCACTGTTTTCTTGAAGTTTTAGCATTTTCTTCAAATAGACTGTCATTTAGACAACCTGTCCCACCCCTTATGCAAACCTTCATTTCAACCTGCTATCAAGTTGCTCATTCAGCCTTGTGTGTCTTTAATCTGTTTCGAGCTTATCTTATTAGTTTTCTGATTCTGTCTTGATAGTAATGGTTAGATAATGATTGTATTTTCTTAAAACCCTTAGATGAGATTGTTTAGACTCCTTGTTAAACCTTATTTCTCTTTCTTTTTACCTTATGCCTAGGAATTATGTCATGTATTTTAACTCATTGTATTGATTTGTAATTGAACCTTTGATTTAAGTTGTTCCTTTGTATATGAGGTCTAAGTTACATACATTAATATATTAAGTGTTTTACACATTTCTTATAATACAATTTGTTCTCGTAATCATGTAATTGTTAAAGGGATCTATAAGATAGAATTCAAATCACCTTTATGAGTTTTTTGTTTGTTCATAAATCATGTCTACTCTCATATAGTATTTTGCAAGTAGGAGTTATTTGCTTATAAACAATCATGTTTACTATTTCTTGTAACTAGACATTTCTCAGTTTGCACATTTTTGTAGAGATCAAACTAGAGTTAATCCCATTTAGCTTTTACACTTCTTTTGAGAGTCATTTTGATGCCTCTCCTACTCCAGTTCCTCTTACAGTAAATGCTTACCCTCAAAATAATCAAGGAGAGTGGAATTAAGATGATTTAGTTTAATTTATAGTTCTTAAAAAGTAGCATATGTTAGTTGTTGTAAATCCTTCTTGATGTAGTCATTCTCTCAAGTAAAATAAATCTCTCTAGATAGAATAGTTCGTTGTCATAACATTGTTTATATCTGGACATTTATAGATAATTTTATACCACTCTGATAAGTTGAATTCTACAGATTTTTTACTCTGTTTTTCATTTTGAAAGATCTTTCGATCTTTTGTTTGTTAAAATATTACCACGACCTCTTAGGAACCCTTCTACCTTCGCATATATTTTGTAACAACTCTAAGCCTACCAACCTCGGTTGATAATTAAATATTAGGTGAATTATTCAAGACAATATTTTGCCCAACATTTTGGCGCCGTAGTCGGGGAGTTGTTCCGTAAGGTAGAATAGATGTAGGCTGGTAGTGGGGGAGCGGTAAGACGAGAGGTAAGAACCTGCACATCTGTTACAACAGGCGCCCCCAAATCCAGTAGTAGTAGTAGCATAGAATAAATATGTTAAGATAGCAAAATTTTGTTAATTTTTTTTTTATAAAGATTTTACAGGCAACATAAAACCCCAACCATCAACTCACTGAATAGGCATCGAAAAAGAGAAAAAACACCTATAGGAAGTAGTTTTGTTGGAAACATAAAGAGATTCTTACAGAGGGAAACCATAGAAAGAGAAGAGATCCTGGCAGGAGGTCCTGAGGGCCTCATTCCTGACAAATTTCACAAGAAGTAACCATTAAACCTTCCACTAAGTCACAAAATTTTTAGATGAAACAAATTTTTGGAGGAGCTGAACTTCACTAATTTTGTCAATCTTTCCTAGGTGAAAGCTCTGTTTGGCAATTAAATAGACATAGTAACCCCACAAATTGCAACATCCACAGTAGCATCTAGTATTCCTATAGGACCCAATAAAGAGAATGGTTGATAAGAGGAAGATCTCTTCTGAAAAAGAACAATGGGATGCTCCATTCTCACCTCGAAAGAAACCTTCTAGGTATAGTCACTTTAGAAACCAACCTTGCATAGAGAAGCAAGAAGAGGAACGAGCAGCAAAGAGCAATCTCTGTCCAAAATGTGAAGTTAAACATCCCTGACAGGAATTTCCATTAAAAAAAAACCTCTGTATGTCATATTTGCATAGGGAATCATATTTTACCCCAAGGAATCAAGAGGGATCCTACCAAAATAGAGGTAATCATTGGACTTCCCTCTTCAAAAGCTCTTCCTCCTAATCTTTAAAAATATTGTGGGTTATCATTACTTGTATATATGTAAATATGTGTATATTTCTTTGAATAAGTAAACAATCATTTCTAATCATTTCTTTCAGACTCTTTTCTATGTTTTCAAGAATGAAATAAATCTTCTAACAAATGGTTTGGAAGAAGCATCTATTTCTTTGAACAACTTATGAGGTATTATTTGAAAAATAAAGTGCTCTAATAAGACTTTGAAGCTTTTTTTTTCAAACCATTTATTTTATGATTTTGTTATGCTAGTGTTTTGATTCAGATATATACATTTTTGATTATTTGAACAGTTGCTCAAAAGACTTATTTTAATTATCATGTTCTTAATCATTTTCATATCTAGAGATTACTAGCTCATCTACACTTGCTATCAAACCTTGACTCTTTACTATTTTTGAGAACACTAGAAGGTAAGTGGAAGTGCTGGTTGTGGGGAACATTATCTTTTATAAAGAAAATGGACTAAAAGGCCTAGGGTCACTTTTAAGTTATTCTCTTTTGACATAATCTATAGTTAAGGCCATTTTATGAAGAATTTTTTTTTATATTAATCATGTGTTTAGTAGGGCTTAGCACGCTCTAGTACCAATCAACTTCCAAATCTTTATACAAGGCAAACCCGTCAGGGTACTGAACAGGCCTGCTGGTAGCGGGTCAATGCTAAGTAACAACTTGCAAGGAAGTTTGATAAATGCAAGTAAACCCGTCGGGGTACTGAAAATGCTTGCTGGCAGCGGGGCTATGCTTGCATGGTACCAAGATAAACCCGTTGAGGTACTGAACAGGCCTGCTGGCAGCGGGGAAATATCAAGTAAAAGAGATATGGTTAATGCACCACTAGGCACATGGTTTAAAAGAACCATGATATATATCAGAATACATATACATAGGCCTATTTTTAATGATGTCATTAAAGAATAACCATAAGATGACCTTGGATCCGACAGTCTCAATTCAATCAATATCTAGGATATGATTATCCTAGAAATGGAACCCACAGCTGCAAACTTCCACAAATTCGAAGGTAAAGCTCAGGACTTCTTGAGAGGACATGGTTAATCAACAATCTTGTGTGTTTTGACATGGTTATACGAGATGTCCTCACTACGTAGAACATATTTGGAATAAAGTTTTCAAGAAGAATGGAATTGATTTTAGAGCACGGTGGTTCCTTGTCGCTCCATCAAATTGCATTTGGACACGTGTCTTGGTGATTGGAAAATGGTGCTTGGACAGGTTTCTCGTGTGTTTGGACAGGTGTTTTGTTAACTCAGGTAAATAAGTAGGATTATTACCTTTATCTATTGGTTCAGGGTCCGTCCTGCGCATGTTCGAGCAGTTGGATAGGTGTATTACGTGTTTTGACATGGGTTTTATAGCCTGCTTATTACCTTTGTTTGCTTCTAGAGGTTCTGTCCTGCATGTGTTCGGGTAGTTGGATAGGTGTCTCGCCTGGTTTGACATAGGTCACATGGTTTGATAGGGGTTGCTGCTAATTTCATTAGTCAAAACATGGCAAGCATGATGATATTTAGGACCTGAAGTCAACAAATTGTTGACTTCTTAAGCAAGTAGCTAAGACTTGAAGAGTTTTATTTATTTTTATAGCAGATGGAATATGAACAATTTACAATGTGCATGCAGATTAGGAGATTTGTTTGTTAGTTGGGTTTTGATGCAACATTACTTTTTGATCTTAGTGTTTCTTTCCTATTTTCCCAAAAACATGTTTCATGTCATTTTCATGACTAAAAACATGGCAAGCTGAGTGATTTTTGACTTTACAGGTTTCAAGGCCTGTCTTGCACACGATTGGATTGGAAAGCCAACAAATGGATTTTATGGAAGATGTATTGTGTGTTTTGATATGGTTATATGAAATGTCCTCACTACATAGAACATATTTAGAAGAAAGTTATAAAGAAGAATGGACTTGAAATTAAAGCAAGGTGGCCGAGTGTTGAAATGTCGAATGCTACTATTCATAAAGGAAATAAATATTTAGAAGGTACAAATTTTTAAATTAGGAAGTTCCTTAAGAAGCAAGCAACTGCTCCAAATAAGCCCAATAAAGATCCAACAAAGATTGCAACATAATTATAGAGTCAAGTGAAACTATAGGAATAATATATGTTCCATAAAAGTATGCAGCTTGGAATGGTAAGCTGATGTGGTTTTCCATTTTGATGCTTGGCAGTCCATCCTGCGTAAGGCTCCATTGATGGCCCGAGTGAATTTCGATCTTACAGCCTTCAAGAATGACAGGCCGGGGAATGACATTTGGACAAAAGTTTTGCATTTTTGGCTGGTGTAATTTTTTTAATTGGGTTTTGATGTAGCCTTATTTGGATCTATAAGCAAAATATTATAAGGGTAGGCACTCTTTTGCTCATGATCAAGACATAGCAGACTCTTTGAAGCAAAGTGCTACTGGCCAACTTATTGATTTTAAGATATTTCTTAAACAATGCATTCCTCATTTGAGGTTAAAAAATGATGAAATACCTCAATAAAAAATGGAGATCAAGTCTCCAAGGTTCCTTAGAAGAATGGCAAGTGTCTTAGGAACAAATGGCTCACGTTGATTGGCAAATGTTTTGTTAACTGGGTTTTGGTACAAGTTTATTTTGTAACTTGATAATGAAAATAAGAATGCTTGTCAATGCTCTAAGAAAACTATGATAAGGGAAGGCACTATTTTTCTCATGACTAAGACATATCAGATGGTTTGAAGGGAAGTCTTATACTTCTTTTTTAGGTTAAACAAGGATGAAACAATTGAGAGAAAGTTTCCAAGTTTCCTTAGTGGTATGGCGAGAGGCATTTAGGCACATGTCTCCTATTATGGAGAGAAAATTTCTATGGCTTGGGGGTACCACAACAGACAGTATGACACCAGAAATCAATTTTTCCCATATCCAAGAGCAATAATGAAATCTAACACTAAGGGATTGTTGGCACCGCAACAACTCCCCTTTCATTTTCCAAAATAAAGGGGTCCCTATTATTTTTTTGTAAATACTTAGCTTATGGTTTGTTTTCTTGATTTCGTAGGTGAGTTCATGACCTCTTTTCTTTGATCCTTCACTCTTTGTGCTACATCTTCTTTGGCTTGGTTCTCATTGCATACTATTTTAGTGATTCAATCAATCTAGGTTGCTTGGAAATTTTGGCTTCATGGTTGTTTGCATGCTTTCTTTGAGTCTGTCTAAGTTGACAGTATGCGTCGATTTGCGAAAACTTGATCAAGTGTTTTCGACAATCTCATGAAATTTAGCCCTCTCTTAATTAAATGAGCACTTTGGAAAATTGGATTGATTTGAGTAATTTGTTCCTTTCGATAATTCCAATTTACATCTTAAAATAATGCATATCAAAGTTTATTGTTGTTGAGCACACGATTCTTTTAAGCAGAATGTGATATTTTCTAATATTCAGATCAATCAATAATTAGTAATAAAAAAATAAAAATAAAAAAATCTCCTTGTATTCTATTTTCCTTATCATGAAAATTTTATTAATTATTTTTTATACCAAATTTTCACGATTCAACTATAATCTATAATCTTAAATTATAATGGGAGATTTTAGTTTATGATTCAACTATAATATATAATCTTAAATTATAATGGGAGATTTTGGTTTATATTTCTTTTAGGACGCTCTTGAATATAGACAAATATGAGAAATACACAAATAACTTTAACATTTTATGAAATTTATATATAAACTTTTTGACAAAAGTTAAAATGCTCCAATAATATATGTATTTCAATTTTAAAAAAATTCAAAAGAAAAACCAAACTAAAATTACACAAAATTTTAAAGGTTCTCAACAATTTAGTTGCTCAAAGAGTATTTTAAATCATTTTAATATTTTCATAATATATGCCACATGGGTGGTCAAAGTTTAAAGGACATGAGATTAACATAGATGAAAAAGTGTAAGTTAGAAGAATTATACATGGAAAAATATTTTTAAGCACATGCATTCATTTTTATTATCTCATCTCTATGTGATATAGCACTCACATATCATTTTATTTATTGCAGCCTCCAAGAGACAACAGAGATCATAGAACCGTCTCGTCACCCAATAAAAAATAAAATTAGATCAAGTCACTTTGATTGTGATAGAAATGATATGTTGTTTTTGATAAATCATTGTTAGAATTTACCTGAAGTTGTTGAATGCCACATAAACTATATTACAGAAAGTTTAAAGAATATGCCATCCCACATGAGTATGCAACTATCCGCAAATGAAGTGACCCATTACGAGTCTAGGTCAAAGAGAATCTGACCAGAAATCACCCACGTCAACATAAAAAAGGAGAAGTAGTCACCAACAAGATCAGAGGGAAAGTATTAAACTCTTTTATATTTAGTTGATTTGAATATCAACCAAATGTCTATGGCAGGGCTTCTACCATTTAGATCACAGAGTACATTTTCTTGCCATGATTTTGGTGATTAAAAGCAACACGTAGAGTAGGATGTTTGGCCCATCATTTTCATCAATACGTAAATATAAAAGGATCCACGCCCTCACCAACAAAGACCACATGTCAAGGAAAATAGAAAGCAACTTCACAACTTTTCTACAAGGTTAATGATTGATTAAGGCTATCATGAATAAGAAGTATGGAACATAAATTTTTGGCAAAGATTTTGCCAGATTATGAGAAGTCTCTACCAAGCTTCCAGCACTTAGTTGCGCCATTAAATTATCAGAATCTATCATCAATGATCATGTAACTAAAAATCGACAAAGGAGCATGTTGTTCGCAGTAAAAGAAGATGGAAATAGTATGATTTGGTAGTTTCATCAACTTGTTCAAATTCATAGGCAACTAGTGAGGCCCAAAGGATAAAATTAGCTACTCTGTCAACAGATCGTTATATTTCCAATATAAATGCACAGAAAATACGCAGAGAATCTTGGGAAGTATAATTTCACTTGTTTTTTTTTTATTTTCTATTGAGTCATCACCTAGCCGATTATCATGATACCTCAACTAGCAGAATCGAATCTCCACATTGCTAGATTTCGTTCAAGTTCAAAGAAAGAATTTTTATATTTCACCCTTGGAATAATTTCATTTTTAATCTTTGTGCTTAGTTCTCACATTATATATTATCTTATTTAAAATGACTTTTGATTTGTATATCTGTAGAGTGATGGTTTCTTATGAATATCATTGGATTCAACGAAGGTTGTCACTACTAGATTATTCTCAATAATATTGCGACTCAGACTGTAGAAGTTATCATGATTCTTCACTCAAGTCATAAAAGAGAACACAAGATTACAAAGGGAGATATTTTTCATTCTTTATATTATTAATCCTTCGATACGTCTTCTGTTTAACTAGTTGTTTTATATTTTGCGGAAAATGATTTTATCTATTACTTAATTTCTTTCTTACGTTGCAGAATTAAGAATGAAGTGGGAGAAATTCACAATAGAATCATTTTTGGATAGATCAATTCATCAGTCAAAACTTGTAAAAGAAAGAAGCATTAAAGGAGGAGGAGTGAACCATGATCCCTAGCTGTCACAATTATTGGTTTTTCTGTTCGGCAAACTCAGGGAACCCATGAAACCATTTGAAGTTAGAGGTGGCTGATTGTATTCGATAATGATGGGGAGGTTACATCGAATTCGAGGTATCTTTCATCGTACAAGAAGTCGGATGGAGTAATATGCTCAACTAACATAAAGCAGAGGCATTTAAATGGATTCCTATATAAAGAGCAGGATTAAAATGTAGAAATGGGGGGGAGGTCTCGACAAAATAAAAGAAACTTTGATTTCTATATTCTATTTTCTATTTTTGTAATCGTTTTTATTTACAGAAGGAGAGTGAGACGTTGCTGCTAGGAGGGAGATGCTTCAGGAATTCTGTAAATTATTTTCAAAACTCTATTTTGTTTCTCCTTTGTAGCTTGAGACCTATATGGAATCAGATTTAGGGAGTTAATTGTAATTTTGGTTATTGTTTTACAATAGAAGCACTATTATGATCTTGGTTAATGGAAATTCATAGATTTTCATTCTGAATTTATTAAACTCCTTTTTGATAATATCCATACTTACTTGCTATCTTTGTGCATATGTACTTTGTTATGATGTGCAAATGATTAATCCTCATGTGTTGAGCAAATGTTATTTTCAGAATTCATTTAAATAATTACATGGTGGTTTTATGATCAATTTTATTATTGTTTAATTAACTGTGTAATTAAATATTAATGTTATTTAAATTGAATGATCAACTTTGTATTGTCATTCTATTTAAATATATTCATTTTGAATTCAGTTTTGACGATAACAACTATATATTAAACTTGTTCCTGTTCAGGATAGCATAGGATGGGAATAGTTTAGTTAAAAAATTAAAATATATTTATTTTTCAGTAACTGTAACTTAGGTTTTGGGGGATTTTAAATCTCTTTGTAGTTTAGTAGCCTTTAAAATATTTGTTTCAGCTATTTAAAAGTTCCTCATAGATTAAGTTAAATTGCATCTTAGGTTTTTATTGCATTTTAGGAATTCAGGGAACTAAATTGTGAGACTCTCTTTTGAGAGCAAACTCATAAGGCAGAGAGGCCTTTGCTCTCATGAGATTTAGACATCCCAAACAAACTGAAGGTTATTTTAAGCGCTTTGTGTGGACTATTTCTCCATGTTGGCCTTAGGACAGAAAATCCGACCAACAGGGATATAGAATCGTACCTTGTTCCGGACGGTTGAAGAATATCCTTGTTGATCTTTTCCAATTCATACTTGCATTCTGAGTTTGTTCTCAACAATAACAAACAAGACAAGAATGCTATATAATAATGTGTTAGGACTACTCTAGCATATATATTCCATCATGTATAAGCAATGAGATACAACCATGGATTCAATATTCATATTCAAATGCACATGTATTGGCCAGGAAAAGATATTTCTATTAATAAAATCAGAGATACAATAGTGACAACCTCTATCGGCACTTCTGTGAATTGAAGAAACTGAGTCCTCCACCTGGGCCTCCACCACTTCAATCCTCCATCTCTCGATAGCAAGCTCACAAAGAAAAGGAAAGCTTGGGAAGATCACAAAATGCTGCAAAGAAATAAAGGGATGCAGATTCAAGTATAAGCAAAACTGAGGCAATAATGGACTATAGTTTCCTTACTCTTCAATTTCTCCTCCTTCAATGTATCAAGGGGGTTCCTTATATAGCACTCCAAAGAGGTAATGGAGGGTCGAATCCGATCGTTTGTTGATCCTAGTTTTGTCACCATTTTCGGCTGGTAAATTACATTTTTTGACATCTATTTTGTCATCTTTTTGACATATTTCTGTCATACAGCTTATCATTCAGCCTCAGGTATGAATATATTTGGATTTATGCAAATTTTGGTTTATTATTGTTATTTCACGATTTTATTAATTAAATTCGATTATATTTGAAAACATGTTTGATATATGTGTGAATTTGTTTGCAGGTTATAGTCCTTGAATGAGCCAACGATTGGACACGCATCACGCTATATATGCGCAGATCGCATCCAACTCACCATCCAACTCGCTGATCAAGTCATGCATTGTTTATGGCATATTCTAAAGCATTAAAGCATGGAACAGTTTTCAGTTGCTATGTGTCCACATGTCTGGATGATAGAATGACCCTCGTTCTAGAAGGCTCATCAACTTTCCTTCTCTGTTCGACACCATGACACCAGTCCACATCAAAGAGAATCCTCACGCCACATTACGCGCAATGGAGAACCAGTGCACAAGGAGGGAGGAGAAGCGTTGTGTGTTGGCATTCAATTAGTTGTTTGTAATAATGGTTGACTAATTTTAGGAGCATTCGACCACTAAAAGGGTCGACCCGCTAATCCCTTTAAACGATATATATAAATGCCTCCACACGAGAGCATAGTTAGCTAGTTTTCGCATGTAATCAGTTGATTTTAGAGAAACTCTATAATAATGTTCCACATTTTAATAGAAGTTACATTGTTGATGTGTATATGATCTTGTTCGTGTAAGCGTTTAGCGAAGCGTCACCCTAATTGCTGAGAGGGCCCTTCATCAACCATTGGTTTTCATTCTTGTGTGTATTTTCGTCATATCTTTCCTTGCAATTAAGTAGGTTTATTTCCAATTTGTTTCTGTGATTAATTTACTGTAATCGTTTATTCTCTTATTTCTCTAATGTATGCTTGTTGAAGTTTCTATCATCCATATTACACTGTTAGTATAGTTTCTATTTCATAGATTAAAAATAACCGATTACACGCATAGTTTGCCTTTAATTTCCTTTCCAGTCTTTTCCACCTTATGATTTAGTTTTATGTTGACAATTACATAGAGTAGATTCCTTTAATATCTTAGAATCAATTTGCAGTAGGTTCAGTTGTGTTAAGTCTTGTCCTGTTATAAGTTTTATTTGGTTATATTTTGGTTTGTTCAATAATGAAATAGGTAATAATTTCCTTATAATCATGAATTAGCTTAAGTTATTTTGCTGTTAAATTCGATCACTAAGTAGGTTTACTTACTGTTCTTTATGCATTTTGTCTTCATGTGCATAAAATCAACTGATAATTAGATCATTCAGGCTATTTTACACTGTTTTCTCTATACAGACTGTCATTCAGATAGCCTGTTCAGCCTGTCATTTAGACCCACCTTCCAGTCTATTATCCAACCCTTCGTTCGACCTTTATTATTCTTATTATGTTTTAAGCCTATTTAAAATTCTGCTTCTTTAGTTTTTTTAATTATGTCCTAATTGTGGTAATTAGATAATGGTTATGTTCATCATTAGGACCTTAGGTTAGATTATTTAAAGTATTATCAAGTTCCATCCTTATTTTCCACCTTCTCTTACCTAAATATGCTTTGAGTTATGCTTTGTTTTGTTTCTTTTGTCTTTTATTTCCTTATTCAACACTGTTGTAATGTGTGGTAATTATATCTTTAGTTTGCTTTGATTTATCCTTGTGTATATTGAGTTTAGGGTTAGACATGTTAAAGTTCTAGAAAAGTACACCCGTACCTTGTAAATTGATCATAGCAGTAGGACCTGTTTCTTTCACTCTGTGGTTACTGAAGAGATTTGTAGAACAAGATTTAAAGGAGTTATCTCTATTAATTTTTCTACTTGCTTGTTATTAAAGTTATCTTTATTAAGTTTTCTACTTGTTTCTTTTATTAAATTGTCTACATGTTTATAAGTTCGATTCCCTTTGTAAAAGTCCTTTGCTTATGGAATAAATTATCATGTTTACTATCACTTGTAATTGGACATTCCTTAGTTTGCACATATTTGTAGAAGTTGAATTAGATTTGATTCCATTCAATTTATTTACTTATTTTGAAATCCATTTTGACACTACTCCTCCTCAAGTTCCAATCACAGTGAATGCATATCCACAGAACAATCAAGGAGAGTGGAACTAGATAGTTCATTTTAAACCATCATGTACATTCGTTAGTTGCATGTATATTTTTTTAAAGCATATTAACTTGTTGTAATTTGGTTTCTAATATAATCCTTCCTTGTATAGTTAGTTTATGAAACTGTTAAAAAGTGGAATAGTTAATTAATAGGTTTTACTATAAACAGTAGAATAGTATTGTTTATATCTTTATCTTTCAGTAATTGTTTATAGAGTAGAGTAGTATAGCTTGATATTGCTCTAGTCTAGTGTTCTATTTTGGTTTAATTACCTTCATAGTTGAATTTATAGGAGTTTGACTTGGTTTTTCATTTTGAAATATCTTTCGATCTTTTCTTTGTTAAAATATTTCCACGACACCCTAGGAACCCCTCTACCTTCGCATATACTTTGTGTCAACTCTAAGTTTACCATCCTAGGTCGATAATTAAATATTAGGTTAATTAATCAAGACGATATAACACCCAACATTTTTGGTTCCATTTCCAGGGAGTTGTTCAGCAAGGTAGAATAAGTAGAATCCCCTTATGAAGTTTACTAATAGGCTAGTGGCAGGGGAGCGGTAAGACGAGAGGTAAGAACCTGTGCATCTGTTATAACAAGCGCCCCCAAATCCAGCAATAGTAGTATTGGTAGCATAGGTTTCCCTTTAGTTTATTTTTTCATGAATAGACCTAGAGATTCTAAGGGTAGATATGTCAGATCTAATTCTCAAAACCTTATTAAAATCCCTACTAACCTTTATGGGGGACGAAATACCCCAACTACTAACTCAACAGAAAGGTATCAGAGAACCCACATAGGAAGTAGTTCTACTTGGAAACCTAAAGACTTTATAGGAGAAACCATAGATGGGGAATAAATCCTAGTGAGAAGTCCTAAGGATCCCATTGCTAAAGAAATTCAAGAGGGTCATCCTTTGGAAACCCTCAACCATCCACTAGTGCAGAAACCTAACAATACAAATTTCTCATTAGTAGGGGATCCTAACTTTGTTGATTTCATTGATCCTACCCAAGTACAAGCCCTATTTGGCAGCTCAACAAATATAGTTATTTCATAGATAGAAACCTCCACAGCAGCACCTACCATTCCTATAGAATCTAATAAAACATAGTTGATCGTAGGAATATCTCCCCCGAAAAAGAACGTTGGGACGACCCATTATCACCTCAAAAGGAGCCTCCTAGGTACACACTCTTTAGGAATCAGACCTACATGGAGTGACAGGGAGATAATGAAGATCATGAAAAGGTTAGAAATGATGGAGGAGAAGGAGAAAATCGAACCGAGACTACCTTCGGGTTCCCTATTTTAGACACTGCACAAGATATAAATATGAAGAACAATCGTCCTTCCTCCTTACCTACTTTCTATGGGAAAAGTAATGAATACCCGGACACATTTTTGTTTGAGTTTGACATCCTCTGTAGAAGTTATAACTATCTACAAGATGCTCATAAATTAAAACTTTTTCCTGCTACACTGAAAGACTCTGCCTTAAGATGGTTCATGGGATTAGGATAATCTAGTATCAGGACTTGGGAAGATATGAAAACTACATTCTTACAGAAATACCAATAATATTACAAACCAAGAGACTCTCCAAACGATATATTTAAGATACAACAACTCGAAGACAAGAGCTTGGAAGACTATCTCAAAAGATTTATCTATACATTACATAAATATAAACATAACGACCTTCGAGAAGATGCAGTACGAACACTCTTCCTTAAAGGGAGCTCAGAAGACCTGGTAGAAAACCTCAATCTCATGGCATCCGGGGATATCTCTCAAAAACCTTTTGCACAAATTGGGGAGATATGTAGAAATTACTCTAGGAGTAGGGGGGAATTTGGGAGAAATATTCGGAAGCCTTATAATAGAAATCTAAAAGGAAATACTCCAGGTTCAAGAGGAGTCACAAGGATGGAATTAGGAAACCTATTGAAAAATTTCAAGACTGATATTTTAGGAGCAATGGGTTCTGAACTAGATGCGTTACACGCTAAGAAAAATAAGAAGAGGAATGAGCAGCGATGAGTATTTTCTATCCAAGATGCAGAACTAAACATCCCCAACGAGAATGACCATTAAAAAACATGTCTATATGTCACATTTGTATGGAGGAGCATCCAACAAATGATTTCCCATTGTTATCGGGGTTACAAGCCATATACAAGAGTGGGGATGTTGGTGAAACATCTAGGAGGCCTCCTTGGCAACCAAGGGACACGCCACCATATCAGAATTTGTTACCACATCCTCCACGCTACTACCAACCTTACCAACTGCCTCAACAGTGTAACACTACAAGTTGGTAGCATTGGCCACCCCAGTATCCTCCTCCTCCTCATTTTACTTAGCAACAGTATTGGCCACAGGGGTGGAGGGGACAATCCTACCCCCAAACACCACCTGTCTCCACACCTAATCATCTATATCCTCAGCACTCGGCCAATAATCAGGAAGTTTTACCAGGGTTTGTGCCTCTAGTTCCCCTTATTACACAACAACCTCATCACTTCCAAAATACAAACCCTCCATGACCTACATTGTTACCGGCATAACCGATACCTAATCCAAATAATAATCCAACTCAATCTCTTAACAACATTGAGTTGTAAACTCTTCCATCCTATGTTATTTCGAATATACCTATACATGAGATACAATTACGATCTGGAAGAGTTGTAAATGACAGACCCAAGTCATCGGTCATCATTCATGAAGAGAACGACACAGAAGATCCCAACGAAGTCATGAATGATGCCATTTTGCAGGATGTGCCAAAAATTCCAATGCATACCCATCCTCAGCAAGAACCAACTCAGGAACAAAGGATTCCTCCATTTCCTGAACATTTAGTAATAGAAAAACCGATAATCCACCCTGAGTACGATATTCTAAATGAATTAAAAATGTCTGTGTCAAGATCCCTCTATTACAAGCCATTAAGGATATACCAATTTATAGTAAATTAATAAAGGAACTATGCATTAAGAAACCAGGAAGGAAACAAAAAGACCCCCCACTATTCATGTTATAGGAGAAATTTCTGAATGCATGACTAACCAATCTAGAATTGCAAAGTATACAAACCGAGGAAGTCCAATAGTGATTGTTTCATAAATAATACCACCATAGAAAATACACTTATCGATTTAGGATCTGCCATTAATATGATGACCACCACAGTTTTAGAAGTTTTACAATTGGGACAGTTTCTCCAACCTACCCCTTCAATCCTAGAACTAGCAGATCGTACCACGGTAAAACCTGCTGGAGTCCTGGACGATAATATTGTATCAGTTGCCTCATGGGAATATCCTATTGATTTCATGGTAGTAGAATCAAATGATCCTTCTAAAGGGAATCCTATTATACTGGGAAGACCATGGTTGGCTACCGCCAATGCCTTCATAGAATGCAGGATATGGGGAAATGACCATTTCTAATGGGTTGTCCACACAAAAATTGGCTTTATACCCCCCAGCACAACCTATAACTGAAACCTTGTGGTGGTTAGATTGCCCCTTGTGGATGAAAATATTGAAGATCTCTTCTTTCCTAGTGACTACTCCTAAGCACTTCAGGAGTAAACTACTGAGAATGTATTAAACCAATTTGTCTCTTCCACAACTTGTATATATTTTCCGCAGTCTTTTACCCAATTCGATCAAATATTTGGAGATGAGTTTCAAGAAAATATGGCTCTCTCAACATTCATAGAAACACCATGTGTCTTTGCAATTGAAGAGCACATAGGGTCTTATACCGTGCCTTATGAAGTTATCCCTGGGAAAGTTTTACACACAAATGCAGGGTTAACCGAGAGTCAACAAGAATAATTGCTTAAGGTCCTTAAAAGCTAATCTGGAGCATTTGCATGGAAACACTGGCATGAAAGGTATACAACCTGACACTTGTATTCACCATATTTACATGGATGCTAGTATATCCCCTATAAGGCAACCTCAGAGGAGGATGAATCCTGCTTTGAAAGATATAATGAAAGAGGAGTTAAAAAAACTTCTCAATGCTGGTTTCATCTATCCTATCTCCGACAGTAAATGGGTGTCTCCTCTAGTGGTAGTCCCGAAGAAATTCACAGGGAAATGGCCTATTTGTGTTGATTTCAAAGAGCTAAATAAGGCCACTCTTAAAGACTACTTCCCTTTTCCCTTTATTGATCAAGTGCTAGATACTTTGTTTGGTAAGAAATATTTTTCCTTTCTTGATGGGTATAGTGGATATAATCATATTTTAATAGCACCCAAGGATCAAGATAAGATCACCTTTACATGCCCTTGGGGGACATACACCTATAGAGTTTTGCCATTTGGATTATGTAATGCACCTGCCACTTTTCAGCGTGTAGTTTTAGAAAATTTTGTTGATCTTATACATGATTGTGTAGAGGTGTACATGGATGATTTTATAGCCTATGATAATACCTTTCAAGAGGCCCTTGATAACCTTGAGAAGGTCCTGACCCGATGTCAAGAAACAAACCTAGCCCTTAGTCATGAAAAATGCAAATTATTATTAATAGAAGGCATAGTTTTGGGGCATCATGTTTCTTCCCAAGGAATCAAGGTGGATCCTGCGAAAATAGAAGTAATTGTTGGCCTTCCTTCTCCAAAAACTCAAAAAGAGGTAAGAATATTTCTTGGCCATGCAGGCTATTATCGTCGTTTTATTGAGAATTTCACTAAAATAGCTACACCAATGTTTAAGATGCTTACAAAAGATGTAGAATTCCAATGGAATGAATCTTAACCACTTATACTATGAAACAAGAACTTGACACAGTTCTCGTTTTCTCTCTCCTAATTTTAGTAGCTATTATTACCTTCGTTTCAAAAAGGGTTGATACCAGTATCACACATTTTCATTTTGAGGCAATTTTTTGGGCATTTGAATAATCTTTGTCGTAAAATATTTTTAATTTCTATTTTCAAGTGTTTTTTTAGAAATTTAACAAAATATCACATTTAGAAGCTAGTGAAAAACATATACATTTTGCAATTTTTTATTTAAAATAAGACATTTTTATGGACTAAAAAAGACAATTTTATTAACAAAATTGTAAAAATTTCAAGAAAATAAATAGATTTAAATCCATATTTAATGTATTTTCAGATATTTTTTGTATAAAAATGATATCATTTTATATTATTTTCCAAAAAGTGTCCATTCCCATAAATTCAAGGAAAACTATACCATCTATATGTAAATAACATATTAAAAACATTATATATAGAAATTTTATTTCTAAAATAAAGTCTAAGTCAAATTTTTACCAATATATCTTATCAAAAAGTTGTCAAAGTTAACATTTTCTTCAAGACATGAAAATAACCAACAATATCACGTAGGCCATTTTCTTCATTGAAATTGGAATTTTCTGAACTTGGATTTATTCATGGACATCAATGTCCTCTTCCATTAGGTCTTCTATGTCTTCAAGATGCCCAAAGTGCTCCTCTACAAACATCCCTCCCAATAGGGGTTGAAGCTCTTTTAACATCTTCGACACAAGTGTTTTATTAAAATTAAAAAAATACATTAACAAAAATTGCATCGATATTACATTAAATTGAATTGGTCAATATATATGAATGTAAATAACCAATTCAACTTATTCAATGCATTTATTCAACTTTTTTCATGATCTCTAATCATGTCAATTTATTTTTACCCAATGAATGCAAATGACCTATTCAACTTATTCAATGCTATTATTTTTGTGAATAGACGTCATGGCTTCTTGCTAATGATGCCATGTTCATTATTGTCACAAAATATAGTAAATAGAGCAAATACATGGTTTTTATTACAATTGCATTTATTCAACATATTTCATGATCTGTTTTCATGTTGAATTATATTTACCCAATGAATGCAAATGGCCAATTCAACTTATTCAATGCATTAATTTTTTTGAATAGACAGAATGGCTTCTTACCAATGATGCCATATCATTATTGTCACAAAATATAGTAAATAGAGCAAAGCCATGGTTTTTTTTACAATTACATATTTTAAATTTTGTTTTTATGTTCTTTATCACGATGCCACTTTCATTTTTGTCACAAAATATGGTAAATAAAGAAAACCCATTATTTTTATTACAATTACATATTTAAATTTTGTTTTTATGTTTTTGTAGTTGGAAAATGTAAATTAGCAAGTATAATTACTACAAGTTTTAATCTTATATATGAATTTTTTATTATTATTTAATTGTAATGAAGATTTAATTAAAAAAAAATACAAAAGTCATTTGCAAAATAGATATGTATAGCATAAACCTAACCGTTAGATTCCTAATTATGGTCCCAAAAATATATTTGTTATGAATAATAAATATGAAATGATAGTGTTTGATGAAGCAAGTGTTCTATATTAATATGAAAATATAACTTTTATGTTAGAGTAAATTCTGTTATAGTTATTTATATAATATGTAATAAATAGAATAAATTTGTGTTTAAACCATTATTAAAGGGACTCCATCAATGTCTCCACCTTCTAGTTAACCACCGAAGCGATATAAGGAAGATTATGAAAGCTTGTACCCAATAAACTAAAACCTATCTTGATAAATATTTTTTTTCACAGTATGGAAATGTGCCTGTTACCTAAATGGATACCGTCTCCACCCTGGAAGACAAAATTTAGAGATCACGCCCTTTGCTGCGATGAGTGGAGAGCCCACCGAACCTTACTTAGTTGCCTATAAAGAAATAATTTCATTAAAAATAAAAATAATAAGAAGTGAAAATGTGTGTCTAGCCATTCTAATAGCTATCACCATAACATTGCCTTCTGATTTTATTTCTTTAAACTCATCAGAGTACAAATTGACATTAAAAAGAGTTATGATCTTATGGAGAACGCATGCATGGAAAGAATACAATTGTCAAACTCATTGCAGCACAAACCAACTCTAAAAAGACGAAGAAGTTTCACTGAAAATCATCCGTTTTATATAAATCTTGGGAGTATTCACTGTACCAAACATCATTGATAGTTTATATAAATCATGGGAGTATTGATTGTATGTTTCTCATGAAAATGGTATATTCAAACATACCGAAAACATTACCAGAGTCAAGCTCTTTTAGAAAAAAAAATACCGAAAACATAACCTGAATTTCTGTGTACTTTAATCGTGCGTTTATGATGGTTCCAATCTCTCCATCACCAAACACATAAATAAAAATGTAATAAAAAGACAGAGTGGCTAGCAAGCTGGCTGCGTTTGAAGGGAACTAGCAAGTTGGTTGTGTTTGTGTAAGGTAGTGGTTGTGTTGTATCCCGCCCAAGAGTGGCTAGAAAGGTTGTTTTTTGGGGCCTGATTTAATTTATGCCTTTAAAATGGCACGATAAACAACATAAACAACAAATTTCACACATAATATTAACCGGATTACAATAGAAATCTACAGGAAATTCAAATCGTCCCTTGTTTAAACGGCTCAATACATCTTTGAAGATAAAATCATCTTGTTGCCAGAATGGGAGCGGAGGGCATCTTTCGTCCCAAGGAGCAGGGGGATTGGGGCTCCGGGACCCTGAGATCATGGCTGAGGTACAGGGAGAAGAATTTTGGTGGCGATGGTCCAATTACTTGGTCGAACCATGGTCCAAGCTATGGCATATAAAATACGCTCGAGACAAACCCAAAAATCAACTCGTGCGGATCAATGAGGATTTGATTGGATCTCCCATATGTATGAAAGTGGTGAGTGGGAGGCAGATTGTGCAAGAGCACAACTTCTGGGAGATAAGGGAGGGGGGAGCACAAAGTTCTAGGAGGATTCCTGGAACAAGCTTCCCAAATCAAGGACAAATCCGAGATGGAGGCACATACAAGAAAGAGGAATAGAGGAAGGCAGGGAAAAGGTGGGTCAATAAAGGCAGGGAAAAGGTGGGTCAATACTAGAGGGACCGGGATCTGGAAGGGCAACGGCAGTGGAATTTTCAGGTAAAACCTGACCTAACCAGTGATGATGAATGGAGGTCTTTCCAGGAGGAAATCCATAAGCGTTACCTCCGGGTCAGGGATGGACCAAACTTATTAATATGGGGATACTCGGAGAGGGGTTCTTTCAGAATAAAGGAAGCCTATAATATCAGGATAGGCAGTCAAGTGGATGAATAAGGGATATGGAGGAAGATCTGGGCTTCAAATCCATTGCTAAAGGTGTCTAAATTCACTTGGTTGATAGTCAAAGGTAGAATTATCACAAGCGAGAAACTTCTAAGGCAGGGAATCTAGGGGCCATCGTAGTGCTTTCTCTATCTTCAGGACGAGGAAAACATGGGCCATATTCTAGACAACTGTCCATTCGCAACGACCATCTGGGACAGAGGTGCTATGGGGTTCAAAAAGAGCGACAGGAGGAGAGGTTGGTCGGCTCAAACACTGAAATACTAGATATACCCACATTTTGATTTAGATGTCCAGGTGGTTGGTGAGTGGGAATACATGTGAGAAGGTCTCATCCAGCTGGCAGTTGGCAAGTCGACTAGATACCCTTCGCTCCCTAATTGTTGAACACTCGGCGATTACCTTCAGCCACGTCAAGTGCAACGCCAACAAGGTGGCTGACTTGTTAGCAAACGCTGGCGTGGATGGCGGCATAGGTTTCCGAAATGACACGATGGATTAATTCCATGTAGAGGCATGGGCCCAGCAATGCCGGTAATTGGATACTTGGAACCATGACGCAAGGATACATATCGAACGTTAGGAGTATGGTTTCGAGGGTGACCACAGGGGGCATGAGGATGCCCAGGACAACCAAGAGTTATGCCACACAGGGTCACATGGTTAATTGGTCTTGCCATATGTTTCCTGGCCATCGGTGTCATGTCTAGATACCAAGTAATTGGACCATCGCCACCAAAATTCTTCTCCCTGTATCTCAGCCATGATCTCAGGGTCCCGGAGCCCCAATCCCCTTGCTCCTTGGGACGAAAGATGCCCTCCCATTTGACCAGAATATTTATATTGACCATAATATCTATCAAAACTTGTCTCTTAAGCATTTTTGTTGTAACTCGAGAGTAAGTGGAATTTTTGCTTGTGGGGAACATTACTGATATTTTGTGAAGAAGATGGACTAAGAGGTCAAGAGACAGCTTTAAGTTATTCTCTTTTGACATGATCTACGGTTTTGGCCATTATAAAATTTACTTATAAGGATTGCTCTAAAAAGTTGAATTATGTGTTTAATAGGCTTAACACGCTCTAGTACCAATAGGCTTCCATATATTTAAAATCATTATACGAGGCAAATTCATCGGGGTACTGAATAGGCCTGAAGGCAGTGGGTCAATGCTAAGTAATATCTTAAAACAAGGGAGCTCGGTAAATGCAAGTAAACCCATCGAGGTACTGAACAGGCCTGCTGGCAGTGGGGAAATATTAGGTAAAAGAGATCTGATTAATGCACCACTATACACATGGTTCGTAAAAAATGATAATATATATATATATATTAAAAAAAAATAGAATATATAAATACATGTTTAGGCCAATTGTTTATGATGTCATTAGAGAATCGATGTAAGTTGGGCTTGGAATCGGCCATCTAATTCAACTAATACCTAGGATATGATTATTCTTGGGATGACAAGAAATCCTTACAATGAGGCATGGATGACTAGCTTCTCCTATGGCATTTTTTGAGTTACATTATCATTACTCATTTGGTTTTCCTAAGCACTGTTATTTTTCTAATGAATGTACATATCTGAATCATTTCCATTTATTTGTTAGTCTTTCTTTTACTTGCAAAATAATAACAGCATGATAGAACTATGTATTAAACTATTTTGAAATTACTTAGTTTTTTTCCCATGGCTTGAGGACACACCATATCTTTGGTTTGGGGGAGGAATATTATACTGTCTTTATTTTATTTTTTTTCTAACTATTTATAAAAGGTTCATGTATCTCTAACAAATGTCAAATGTTTTCAAGACAATTAGCAGCAACCCGATCTAGCAAAGCATATTTTTACAGAAAAAAACCCATATGAAGGATCATATGCAGGACCGTATGAAGGGTCGAATGCTGGTCTAAATGGAGTGCCAAAGGATGATCTGAAGAAAAACTGTGATATTATAGCACTAATGGTTAATTGTGTTATGGTGTTAGGTTAATTTTTTTTTTGGGCAAAAATTTAAGCTAGGTGAGCTATACCCATAATTATCAAGTCACATCTACATGCTTATAAGAGCATTATGACTTTATTAAGACTAATCTCAATCTATGATTTTGTATGATTTTGACATGATGTGATCTTGTTTAAACCACATACGGATATGATATGACCTCAGGAACTTTTCAGTCATCATTATACTACCTTCACACTTATCCTGTTATCCTCTTCCACGCGTAAACCATCAAGTGATCGATCCTCATGTTAATTTAAGTTATTATGGTTGTGAATATGGTTTATGAAATCACATTGATTAATACGTTCAACTTGTCCAAAGTTTTACTTTGGACATGGTTGAACTGATCAAAACCTTACGAACTCATTAACGCATGTGTCCTTTGACGGCACATGACTCAAGATTTGTCATAATGGTATGATCGCCTAAACATGCTGAGTCTTGGCGTGATCATTTGATCAATTGAATGGAGCACATTTTAAACCACCCTCTTGTGATTTTATTTCCATTTTGTCGCCCTCACTTACTATCATCCTTGCATATCCGTTTTAGTCACCATCTCCCTGTACCCTCTGTGAACCTTGCATCCTAGCCTCTGTTTGAACAATGCCGAATCGCCTTGAACCCGAAAGCTATCAAGATTTATTCCAGATGCTAGAATTTTGAGAGTGACGAGAGATCTTATTCTAGGCTGGGTGGAACCCATTTATTCACCTACTGCAAGGATATGATGAAGATATTTCACTGATTTTCGCGATGGGTTTTGATGGTAAGATGGCCAAGGTTGGTCATATCATCTTTTCGGTAACTGAGGAGTCTATTGCAGTCACGACCAAACTTCCCAGAGAAGGCACCCATTGGCATAAACACTGGTTTCTTTCACAGGAGTCCCTCAACTTTGCTCTTAAACCAGAATACCAGCATGTTATAGGCATCAAAGGATTCCACCGAAACTAGATTAAGCCAAAATACCTCAATCCTCTGACTATCATCATCCACCTTATCACCTGCGAGGGTAAGTTTAGTGTATTCAAAGCTTGTCATCTTCATTTTCTATAACATTTCGTTAATCGACAGTTCCTTAATTTTCCTTTTTATTTCCTTAGAAGCTTGGAGAAAATGTCAATCCAAGTTAAGAAGAATACCATTAACCCTAGAGGCACTTTGTATCACAACAGTCTGATTAAGCTCCTTATCTTGTATCAGCTCAAAGAGAGGAATCAGCCCAAGTTAATTGCAGAACTTTGACAAGAGAATAAGGATTTGCATCTGCAACTTAAAGTTGTCGAAGACCTCAACAAGGCTATCAATTCGTCGCATAACACTCAACAGGAGAGGCGTGTTGTTTTAAAATCTCAGGCCAAGAAATTGAAGTTTAAATCCCCTGTTTCATCTTCTAAGTCGAAGGTAGCTACTAACATGGCTCAGCCTTCTTCCTAATTCGTATTTTGTTTTGCTCAGTGGGACTTGGCATTTCTCCGATTTGCGGGAATGTTGATCCTATTTTTGTCACCATTTTCAGCTGGTAAATTACACTTTTTGAGATCTATTTTGTCATCTTTTTGACATATTTCTGTCATACAACTTAGCATTCAGCCTCATGTATGAATATATTTGGATTTATGCAAATTCTAGTTTATTATTGTTATTTCACAATTTTATTAATTAAATTCAATGATATTTGAAAACACGTTTTATATATGGGTGAATTTGTTTGCAGGTTATAGTCCTTGAATGAGCTAATGATTGGACACACATCACACTAGATATGCGCAAATCGCATCCAACTCACCCTCTAGCTCATCGATCAAGCCACACATTGTTTATGGCATATTCCAAAGCATTAAAGCATGGAACGATTTTCAGTTGCTATGTGTCAACGCGTCTAGATGATAGAATGACCCTCATTCTACAAGGCTCGTCAGCTTGCCTTCTATGTTCGTGTTGGAGACATTTACCATCATACTCACTCTTTCGGTCAAATTGGCCTAGTTAAACCACTATCCTAAGTTTAATTGACATCAGTGGAGCATTAATTACCATCATCCCAGTCACTCCCACGCCTACCTACAGTCAAGGAGGCTAACTTAGCCTTCTCCTACAGTCAAGGAGGCTAACTGGAGCACTCCAGGGGTGATCTGTGTGACATTAATGCACCTAATTGCTAACTGGTGGTTACTTTTAGTTCAACAAGTCAGTTACAGTGAGTTAAGGTGCCTCCATTCATTAAATATATTATTTAATGATTATTTATTATTATTTAATGAACTGGAGTTAACAAGGCGCCTCCACCAACTTCTAATGGTCAGTTCAGCTTCAGTTAACCTCATCAGGGTTCATTGGAGTCATGCAGTACTAGCACTTGATGGTTGGTTTGCTATGACATGTGTTTGATCTTCTTCAGTTGAGATTAAGTCATTTATTGCACTCCAACTTCAGTTAGGGTTCGGTGAGTCAATTAGGGTTTTGGTCAAGTGGTTAACTGAGTGAGATTGAATGGTTGAGAGTCAGTTAAGCTAGACTCACTCATTGAATTCGAATTGTCCCTTAGGTTTTCGAATTCTTCATGCAGTTAAGCCATTCCTTAGCATGGAAATTGTAATCCATTATTGTTTATAAAATATACAGAGAGGAAACCTATTCAGATTCCAGTTATTTCCAATTCATGAGTATTTGTTAATAATTCCTTGATGATTTTGATTCTTAGTTCCTAGATCATGTGCAAGAATTAATATGGTATCAGAGCTTACGACGGGACGAAGAACAATCTCTCAAGAACAAGATTTTTGACATATTTCTCCATGGAAAGTGAGCAATAGCTCAAAATTCCAGCACTGCACCAGAAGCCAATGCTTACCACTTAATACCCCAAGTAAAGAACTTGTTGATCAATCTTGCTTGATTGACTATGCTGGGTGTGATGAAAGCCTAGAATATGCAGAATGTTCGAACTTACGGTGCCCCTTTTGTTTTGATTTGCAGGTTTTATCAGGTACAACTTCGAATGGACTCATCAATCCCTCTTCTCACCCCATTCACCAGCTATTCGGAATGGAAGTTGAAGATGATTGCATCTCTGAAGAGACGAGGTCTCTATGAGGTGTCTATTGGAATTGGAAGAGAGACTTATGAGAATGAGAATGACTGGCTAAATGACGGTGACAGAACTTTTGGAGAAATATGTCTGGCCCTTGATGATAGCTTGTACTACCTTACTAATTCTGCTGAATACCCAAAGAATTTCTGGCCAATATTGGACAGAACCTTTGGCAAGCAAAATGAGGATCATAATATTACTTTGGAGATCACATCCAGCACCACAAGAGTTCTTCACTCAAAATTCTCAGCCTCTACTCTCTCTGATGAAGTTGTTCAAGATGAAGATGAAGCAGAATCTTCTACACATTCAATTCGAATTGAAGAAAGTCTCCATGAAGTGACTCCTTCTCCTGATGCTCCAGAAGTTCATGAGATCTCTGATATATCATCTTCTCATATTGCTGAAATGGAAGAAGACATTCGAATCTTTGATATTGAAGAAAAATACTGCTGCACTTCCATGCAAACATTCATCGGTGATTTTCCTTTGAATTCTGTGCAAAATTTACCAGTAATTGCTTCCGAAAGTGAGGAGAAATTTGAATTTTATTCCTCTAATGTTGCTGTTGGTGTGAAAATATGTAAAAACTTAGATATTTTGGAAGAAATATCAGATTATAAGAGTGACACATTCACTCCCCATTATCTATATCTTCCAGCAAATTCCTGCAGGATTGCATGCACCAAAATTCAGAATTTTGAAGAAGAAGAAAACCATGCATCTACCGTCTCGGTTGACCATAATTTTGGATCTGATATGAACCTTATTGGATCTGATATGATCTTATTTGGATTTGATCTGATATTTCTTGGTTCAAAATTTCAAGTTCATAAACCTTCAGTACTGCTTGTAGCTGTTCTTATCAACGGTGTGAAGAAACAAGTACCGCAAGTCTCCTACAAAACTGTTGCTGGGGATTTGATTTCATTTCACAGTTTTGGATCTGTTGTGAACTTATTTAGATTTGATTTACATTCTGATCTGATATTATTTTGTTCATATTTTATAATTCAAGAGCTTTCAGCCATGCTTGTAGCTGCTCTCACCAATTCCGGTGTGAAAAATCAAGTACTGCAGTTCTTATTCAATTTTACTGATGGGGATTTGGTGTTAGTTTCCTCTTATGAGGTTGCTGATATTTTAGTTTGTGAATCATTAGATATTTCTAAACCTATATCATATTATGGAGCTCAATCATTTTCTCTCCAAAGTCCCAGGGATTCTCTACCTTTGGTCACAAGCTCATCTCCTCACAGAACTAGTAAAGAGGAAGACATTCTGCATCCGCTTGGACACTTGCTCCTAAAAATTGGGGCTGATTTTACCACTCATGGTTTGCTGTTCAAGGATGCAACATATCAGTTTCTTGAGTGTTCCACACATGGTTCGAATCCTCAAGAACCTTTGCTCTCTCTTCAGATGATTTTGGTTGCTCTACATGGGTCCAGTTTTCACCGTGCAACTGTTTATATTTATGATTCAGTTGAGTGCATTGTTCTTCTTCCAAAGTGGAAGATTCCTCCAGACATATTCGTTTAGTTTGGATTCATAGGTTCACATGCACAGTCTCAGGATGCTGCTGCATAGAAGAACCAATTCCTGATTTACTGCTTAGTTTGAGGGGGGGTATTTTTCCCATGAGGTTTTCCCCGTTTCCTTGGTTATATTAAGCAGTTACTTTATTGTACAGGGTGACCTATGGCCTTAGTTGTCAGGGCCCTAGCATTTTATGCATCTATGTTTTCTAACTCTTCCTGAATATAGATTAAGGGGGGGTGTTGGATACATTTACCATCATACTCACTCTTTCGGTCAAATTGGCCTAGTTAAACCACTATCCTAAGTTTAATTGACATCAGTGGAGCATTAATTACCATCATCCCAGTCACTCCCACGCCTACCTACAATCAAGGAGGCTAACTTAGCCTTCTCCTATAGTCAAGGAGGCTAACTGGAGCACTCCAGCTGTGATCTGTGTGACATTAATGCACCTAATTGCTAACTGGTGGTTACTTTCAGTTCAACAAGTCAGTTACAGTGAGTTAAGGCGCCTCCATTCATTAAATATATTATTTAATGATTATTTATTATTATTTAATGAACTGGAGTTAACAAGGCGCCTCCACCAACTTCTGATGGTCAGTTCAGCTTCAGTTAACCTCATCAGGGTTCATTGGAGTCATGCAGTACTAGCACTTGATGGTTGGTTTGCTATGACATGTGTTTGATCTTCTTCAGTTGAGATTAAGTCATTTATTGCACTCCAACTTCAGTTAGGGTTCGGTGAGTCAATTAGGGTTTTGGTCAAGTGGTTAACTGAGTGAGATTGAATGGTTGAGAGTTAGTTAAGCTAGACTCACTCATTGAATTCGAATTGTCCCTTAGGTATTCGAATTCTTCATGCAGTTAAGCCATTACTTAGCATGGAAATTGTAATCCATTATTGTTTATAAAATATACAGAGAGGAAACCTATTCAGATTCCAGTTATTTCCAATTCATGAGTATTTGTTAATAATTCCTTGATGATTTTGATTCTTAGTTCCTAGATCATGTGCAAGAATTAATAGTTCGACACCATGACACCAGTCCACTTCAAAGAGAATCCTCACACCACAGCAAGCGCAATGGAGAACCAGCGCGCGAGGAAGAAGGAGACGTGTTGTGTGTTGGCATTCAATCAGTTGTTTGTAATAATGGTTGACTAATTTTAGGAGTGGTCGACCACTGAAAGGGTCTAACCGCTCATTCCTATAAACGATATATATAAACGCCTCCACGCAAGGGCATAGTTAGCCAGTTTTCGCATGTAATCAATCGATTTTAGATAAACTCTGTAATATTGTTCCGCATTTTAATAGAAATTACATTCTTGTTGTGTATATGATATTGTTCGTGTAAGCATTGAGTGAAGCATCACCTTGATTGTTGAGAGGGCCCATCATACACACAAGAAGTTACATTCTTATATGTATTTTCTCATCTCTTTCCTTGCAAATAAGTACGTTTATTTCCAATTTGTTTCTGTGATTAAGTTACTATAATCGTTTATTCTCTTGTTTCTGTAATGTATGCTTGTTGAAGTTTCTATCATCCATATTATCCATATTACACTGTTAGTATAGTTTCTATTTCATAGATTAAAAATACTCGGTTGTGCGCATAGTTTGCCTTTAGTTTCCTTTCCAGTATTTTCCAGCTTATGATTTAGTTTTATGTTGACAAGTGCATTGAGTCAATTTCTTTAATATCTTAGAATCAATTTGCAGTAGGTTGAGTTTTGTTAAGTCTTGTCATGTTATAAGTTTGCTTTCGTTATATTTTGGTTTGTTTAATAATGCAATAGGTAATAATTTCCTTATAATCATGAATTAGCTTAAGTTATTTTGTTGTTAAATTTGATCACTACGTAGGTCTACTTACTATTCTTTATGCATTTTGTCTTCATGTGCAAAAAATCAGCTGATAATTAGATAATTTAGGCTATTTTACATTGTTTTCTCTATACAGACTGTCATTCAGAAAGCCTGATAAGCCTGTCATTTAGACCCACCTTTCAGTTTGTTATTCAACCCTTCATTTGACTTTTATTATTCTTTTTTTGTTTTAAGCCTATTTAAAATATTGTTTCTTTAGTTTTTTTAATTATGTCCTGATTGTGGTAATTAGATAATAGTTATGTTCATCATTAGGAACTTAGGGTAGATTATTTAAAGTATTATCAAGTTCCATCCTTATTTTCCACCTTCTCTTACCTAAATATGCCTTGAGTTATGCTTTGTTTTGTTTCTTTTGTCTATGATTTCCTTATTCAACATTGTTGTAATGTGTGGTAATTATATCTTTAGTTTAGCTTGATTTATCCATGTGTATATTGAGTTTAGGGTTAGAAATGTTAAAGTTCTAGAAAAGTACACCAGCACCTTGTAAATTGATCATAGCAGTAGGACCTGTTTCTTTCACTGTGTGGTTACTGAAGAGATTTGTAGAACATGATTTAAAGGAGTTATCTTTATTAAGTTTTCTATTTGCTTCTTATTAAAGTTATATTTATTAATTTTTCTACTAGTTTCTTTTATTAAATTGTCTACTTGTTTATAAGTTAGATTCCCTTTGTAAAATTCATTTGCTTATGGAATAAATCATCATGTTTACTATCACTTATAATTGGACATTCCTTAGTTTGCACATATTTGTAGAGGTTAAATTAGATTTGATTCCATTCAATTTCTTTACTTATTTTGAAGTCCATTTTGACACTACTCCTCCTCCAGCTCCAATCACAGTGAATGCATATCCACAGAACAATCAAGCAGAGTGGAATTAGATAGTCTAGTTTAAACCATCATGTACATCCGTTAGTTGCATGTATAGTTTTTTAAAGCATATTCAGTTGTTGTAATTTGGTTTCTAATATAATCCTTCCTTGTATAGTTAGTTTATGAAATTGTTAAGTGGAATAGTTAATTAATAGGTTTTAATATAAAGAGTAGAATAGTATTGTTTAATCTTTATCTTTCAATAATTGTTTATAGAGTAGAGTAGTATCGCTTGATATTACTCTAGTCTGGTGTTCTATTCTAGTCTAATTACCTTCATAGTTGAATTTATAGGAGTTTGACTCAGTTTTTTATTTTGAAAGATCTTTCGATATTTTCTTTGTTAAAATATTTCCACGAGACCCTAGGAACCCCTCTACCTTCGCATATACTTTGTGTCAACTCTAAGTTTACCAACCTCGGTCGATAATTAAATATTAGGTAAATTAATCAAGACGACATAACACCCAAGTCCAACAACGTTCTTAAGGAATTTAGAAGGCCAAGAATCAATTTATTCAGACTCATATGAGGAAAACTACAAAAGTATTTGTCTTTATACACACATCCCGATGTACGCGGGTTTAAGGCTAAAAGCTGCGTATACACACGAGTATTGCTTTAAAAGTCGTGTATAGCTATAAACAGGTGTTTTTTTGGGATAAACTTGGAACATCAAAGTATAATATAAGTCCATGAGATCCAAAGAGTCTATAGAGAGACAGGGAAGGCCATAAATATGTGATCCACCAGGTGTGGTAAAATCAGCTATAACAAATGCCCCCTAATGTGTGAGGTCAAAGGGGTAACATGATGGCCAAAATACATTATAAATCCATCCCGGGAGTGGACTAATGAAGACCCAGGTGGAAGAACCATCCACTCATCAGTACAATATAATAATCAATATCTACATGTGACTGCAAATACATATAGCAGTCCCGGATACATAAGAGTACAATGGCCATGAATAGGCATGATATACAAAATGTCATATGTGTGGTCATCGCCACGTACAATATACAATAGATCAATATCTCCATAATGGATGAATATATACAAAGGATCAAGATCTCCATAGTGAATGAAGGTATCTGATATACATTGGAATCAAATCACGAGAGCTAACATCTCATGAACACTAGCATGATCAAGGAGGTAACATATGTGGAATGCCATGAAACTGGAAGGTCTTCTACGCAAACCACTACGATTACATGTCCTACTATGTGAATATATGTGTTGAGGTCGAACATAGTAGTCCATCGTCCTATTACCTGTCATTGATGTATACCGTTAACAGATGCGAGATCACCCACTGTTAATGAAAATGGGAATCAAGGTATAGAGTGCAATCTAACAAGTGTGAATAGATGTGTTGAGGTCAAACACTTGGAAGAATACATCGATCAGGGGACATTGATGTATTTCCAAAACTGTCAATGGCGATATAACCTACCACTGATGACTGTAAGTCTCAAGGCACTCAAACGACTCTAGACTCCTATTCCATAATAAATGATCTGAAGTTGATGGAATGGAATCCGTTGGAAGGAGGGGATTAAGGAATCCGACATCAACCAACATGAGGTACTCAGCAACATTGTATAATGTGAAAGAACTCGAACAAGATGTGCACGAACCAACAACATGTTGATGTATTTGTAACTTCGGAATGTGTTCACTTGTATATTTCATATATTTTATTTCATTGGTCCCCGATGTTCCTATCAGGAGAGTCATTAATGTAATCAAGTCATGTAAAGTCATAGAGGGTGACCCTCCTTATTGACCAGGGGGCAAATTCCCCACAATTGTGGGGCGCTAGGGTTGTTAGACTCTCTCAGAGAAGTCGGCCCTGGTAAGTTATTGTCAAGTTGGAAACTAGTATAAATAGAGAGTGATCCTCTCTATTTAACACACACACTCACCCAGCTATAGCGCATAGGTGAGAGAGAATAAGCTCGCTCAAGTGAGTGACAGAACAATTGTTGGAGATCATCTTTCTGTCTTTGGGTTTTACTGCTGCCATTGGTGCTCATTCTATCTATGAGGAAGTTGCAAGGTTTTTCCTTTATGTTTTCCTCGAGGATAAATATTTTTGTCTATTGTCTCTTGTGATTGATTGTTGTGCAAGTTATTCTCTCATATAAGATCCTAAGATCATATTGTCTAATTGATAAAAATCTAACATGGTATCAGAGCTAACCTAAGATAAAAGAAGACACTATGTAGCTACAGAAGCTAGGGATTCTTACTTTTTGGGTCTCTCTCCATAATCCATCAGGAAAAGGAGGCTAGGCCAACTATCCATTGAAGGACGCATCTTTCTGTCGAAGCAGAAGTTGATTCCGAGCATTTTCAGTTACTATTGTGGGAAATTAGGGCTTTTCACAAAAGTGGAATTTTTGAGTGAGCCCAGCATAGGATTTCTCTACTCATCAAAATCAAAGTTTAGAGACCAAGGTAGAAGTTTTTGGTTTAGTAAAACTCTAGGAAAGTCAAACCCTAGTTTGACCCTGGGCCTGAAAAACCCTAAAATACTAAAACTGGTAATTTTGGTACATTCGCTATATCTCGAGATTTAAGAAGGATCGGGAGCCGAAATTTTCATAGGCCGAAGTTAAATACTAATGTACCCAATGTAAACATTTCATCCTCATATTTTCTATATTCCGGGAGATATGATTCCTCCAAATCAGGGTTCCATCCCCGTCCAGGATTCATCCCTAAACATGACACCTAGGGAGAATTGCTATATATTAGGCTATGAAGGTCCAAATGACATTTAGCAAGATGTTCCAGATAGGGCATGTACTGTACTTTCTATGGTAAAAGTTTCAGACCCCTAAGGTGAAACAGTGACACGTGGCATTCTTTACAAGATCGCTATGTTGAACAATCCTGAAAGAAGTCACCTTGGGAAAACTCTCATAAGTCCCAATTGATGAAAAAAATTATGCTGAAACCTATAGTGTTGGAAAGAGGACAGACGATGCTACCTCAGTACAAAATTTTAGGCACATAGGAGCAGTAATTTCGGAGATACCGCAGAAACAATATCAGACATTTCTGCAAAAGAAATTGGAAAAGTAGGGTTTCCTATTCCGGGAGCTTCCCTCCACTGATTTCAGAAAAAGAGTACAATGGATTGCTGACCTTGAAGAGACCCATCTTTCTATCCAATCATATCTGAAAGATTCCAAGTTTTGAAAATTAGGGTTTCTCTGACAAACCCTAGATCAGCCAGCTCTGGAACCAGGACAAACACCTCAAATGGGTAAGATCTAATATTTTTCTATTTACATTTGAGGTTCTCATTTCAAAATGACTAATCACACCAGCTTGATGACAAGCTTGGTGAAGTTGACAAATTCCAAGCATGGAAGTATAGGATCTCATTGGTTCTTGAAGGAAACGAATTGGACACCTACATAAGTGGAGAGGTCCCAGTTCCCAGAGGGACATGAGGCTAAAGCCTTACACAAGAAGAACTTGGTCAAGGCCAAGAGGATCACCTTATACCACATATGTCTTCCCTAAATACACCTAAAGAGATGTTTGATTCCTTGACCAAGCTATTTTGAAGAGAATAATATAAATCGGAAGAAGTATAGGAACTCCGTGATCCTTGAAGAAATTAACTTGAATCAGTATCTCAGTAAGAGGGAGTTGAGGCCAAGGCTAGAACCAGAGGGAGACAAGGCCAAGGCTAGAACCAAGAGAATCATTACAGATTCTATTAAAGATCATCTCATCCCTCATCTATCATCCTTGAAGACACCAAAATGAAGTGTTTGATGCTACGATGAAGTAATTGAAGAAGAATAAGATATGGTTGTAACCACCTTGAATGGCCTCCCAGGATCATGGGATTTATTCATTCGAGGAATGTGTGCCAGAAGGAAGTGATTACCTTCAACAGAGTCTGGGAAGAGTGCACACAAGAAGAAGCTTGACTCATAATAAGAGAAAGAGAATATGGGAGCAACTGGATATCAAGCTCTCACAATCCAAAGAATATCCCTCAAGCGATGAGGAATACGAAGGACTCAACTCTTGAAGAACCTCTTGTCCATATTAGCATTTGGATAAGAAATGATGTTGTTATGAATGAAGATGATGATGAAGCTGAAGGCTCAAGAAGGATTCTACCCACAAAACGAATAAACATAAGTATTCAATTTTAATTTCATGATATTATTTGGTTATGCATTTGCTTATATTCAGTTGATGTGTTATGCATGTTTGCATTAATAACAATATACTACTAATATGCATGTGATGGGAAAGTAGCCCATGGTGCTATACAACTCTCCATTGCTACTTATCTTGAAAGAAACATCTTTGCTAACATATTGGATTAGTGCACAATCTCAATGATGTCATGGTAGAGATGGAAGGCATTTATAAAGTTTTCGTGAGATATGGATGAATGTTGTATTAGCTAAAATAGTTGCATGATTATATCTTTATGCATAATAATTTGCCATTATGAATATTCCTTATGAAATGTTTCTAACCATACAACTACTGCATTTGACTTATAGGAAAGATTGCATACAATCTCCTACAAGAAAAGAAGGATGAGACTTATTTCGAAGAACAAGTGACGACAGTTCGAGAAATAATCCAAGATGAAGAATAATATGACGATATGTTCACATAAAGAAAGATTTCTTAGACATAATGCACTTATGTGACACTATTGAGCGATATCATTGATGTAGAACCTTCCAGCTATAAAGAAATAACCAAGAAGAAAGGGAAGGAGTGTACTAGTTTAAGAAGAATGATGTTTAGGATGCGGTATCGAGACCTAAAGGGAAGTCCATAGTATATTCCATATGGATCTATAAGATATAGCATGCAGTATATGGAAACATCATGGGATACAAGGCAATATTTGTAGCACGAGGCTTCTCACGGAAAGAAGGCATAGACTACGAAGAGACGTTTGCAGCCACTAGAAGTTAAGACACATGACAGGAAAACTCGTGTGCAAATTAAAGAAGGCCTTGTACGAGCTTAGAAGACACCCATGGGATAACACATACATGAGGAGCTTGAAGATCATCTAGAGTGATGAAGATATTAACCTTTGCTACAAGGTTGAATATGAAACCCTATAGAAGAAGACAATCTCACAGATGGGTGCGAGAAGAACGTTTTCAAGATAGAGGATCTTGGTATCGAGTGACCCTAGAGGGATACATAGAATATTAGTAGCTTAGAAGCTACTTGTCACTCCAGTACATAATGTTTCAATACATAGAATACGAAAGGCAGAGGGAGAGTGATGCTCCACTTCAGAGGGAGTGATTGTAGAAGATCTTGAGATTCGACATGGTACGACAGGATGGACAACTTACTTATGGCTCTAGTCTTTACTGAGAGTAAAGCGGATTCCAACCTTTCCTTCAAGGTTGAAGGAGAAAGACCAGCAATTCTCCTACTATATGTCGATGACTTGTTCCTGACAGAAAAAAAGGAACTCATTAAAGTTGCAAGAAAGAGACTTGCTACCAAGTTCGACATGAAGGACTTCGATATGATGCACTACTTTCTAAGCATGGAGGTGTGGCAGAATGTGGATGGAATTTCCCTTGGATAAGGGAAGTATGCAGTAGAGATCCTGAAGAGGTTCAAGATGATGGAATGCAAGGCCATGACCACACCTATGGCATCAAACCTGAAGCTATTAAGTGTTGCTTCATCAGAATCAATTGATGCCACGATGTATCTTCAGATGATTTGTTCCTTGATGTACCTGATGAATACGAGACCAGATAATTGTTTTGTTGTGAACACAATGAGACATGTTCACCTGATGGTTGCAAAGAATGCAGTGAGGTACCTAAAGGGTACAGTTGATTATGGGCTTAAGTATGAGGCAAATCAAAAGATTAAAATGGAAGGTTATGTGGATTCGGATTGGGCGGGAAGTGCCATTGATAGGAAGAGCACTTTGGGGTGTTGCTTCAGTATGGGATCAGGTGTGATCTCTTGGTTTAGCAGGAAAAAATCTTGTGTGGCACTGAGTACAGCCAAAGCAGAGTATGTCGCAGCTTGTTCGACTAGTTGTGAGGTAGTATGGATGAAGAAGCTATTGTCTAATTTGTTTGATCTCCAGTTGGATGATACTTGTATATATTACAACAACCAGAGTTGTTTGAATTTGTCAGAGAACCTAGTGTACCATGACAAGTCGAAGCATATTGAGATCAAATATCACTATATCAGGGATATGGTGCAGAGAGGAGCAGTGAAGCTCCAGTATGTTACGATGGAAAAATAGATAGTTGATGTGTTGACCAAGCCATTAGCCAGAGTGAAGTTTGAGTACTTAAGGGAGAAGTTTGGTGTTCTCCAGATCAAGGTTCCTTCCAAGGGGAAGTGATGAGTCTATGAGCCTCTCTGACATGGTGGTAGGGTTGGTTCCTCCCATGGTCAGATATAAGTGCTATGAATTTCTGACATAGTGGTAGGATTGGTTCCTCCCATGGTTAGATATAAGTGTTGTGCCTTTCTGACATGGTGGTAGGATTGGTTCCTCCCATGTTCAGATATAAGTGTTGTGCCTTTCTCACATGGTGTTAGGATTGGTTCCTCCCATGGTTAGATGACGGTGTTGGGCCTTTCCGACATGGTGGCGGGCTGGGCCTCCCATGGTCGGATATAAGTGTTGAGTACTGCATCTGATATGAAAAAGGATTGGCTCTATAGTGGAAATCCTTACAAAGTCATGGTGTTGCATCTAGTATGAAAAGGACTGTCTCTGTAGGAGAAATCCTTGCAAGAGGAAAGGTGCTACATATAGTATGAAAAAGGACTGGCTCTGTAGGTGAAATCCTTACAAGAGGTAAGGTGTTGCATCCAGTATGAAAAAGGATTGGCTCTATAGGGGGAATCCTTGCAAGAGGCAAGGTGTTGCATCCAGTATGAAAAAGGACTGGATCTGTAGGGGAAGTCCTTGCAAAGGCAAGGTAGTACATCCAGCATGAAAAAGGGATGGATCTGTTGATGAAGACCTAGATGGAGGCTAAGCCTACAACCAACATGAAAAATAGTTGGCTCTGTAGAACTTCCTGTGACAAGTAGAATTGAGAGATAGCACCATTTGATCGAGATAGCGGAAGCAACCCTTGATGATCCAGTGATGATCTAGACTTGATGATGATCCATACTTGATGATCATCCAGTGATGGTCTATACTTGATGATGATCCAAACTCGATAATGATCTAGTGATGAAGACTTGTGCTGATGAATTGTGTCTAGAGAATACCTTCCTAGTTAAGAGGGAGTGTTGCTCTATTTGTAACTTTGAAATGTATTCACTTGTATATTTCATATATTGTATTTCATTGGTCCCTGATGTTCCTATTGGGAGAATCATTAATGTAATCAAGTCATGTAAATTCATAGAGGGTAACCCTCCTTGTTGACTAGGGGGAAAAGTCCCCACAGTTGTGGGGCGCTAGGGTTGTTAGACTCTCCTAGAGAAGTCAGCCCTGGTAAGTTATTGTCAAGTCCGAAACTAGTATAAATAGAGAATGAGCCTCTTTGTTTAACACACACACTCACCCATCTATAGCACATAGGTGAGCAGGGATAATTTTAGGGGCGAATTTTAGCCCAGTGGGCTATTTTTCCATGTTTTTCTTGCAAAAAATATTGGCCATTTTGCATTTTTTGAATCCTTGTTTCGCCCAGTTTTGATGGGGTAAAATTTTTTCACCCTAAAAATTGCCATATTATTATATAAACGATATAAAATCCTTGGAAATTAATTTTTTTTTGAAAAATATCACCAATCATTTTATAGTTGGCATTTTAAGAATTGGTAATATTCACCAACATTTATACACTTTTAAATAAGTATGGTTCCTTACAATCATCCCTGTAGGTGAGAGAGAAGAAGCTCGCTCAAGTGAGAGAGAGAACAACTGTTGGAGATCATCTTTCTATCTTTGGGTTTTATTGTTGCCATTGGTGCTCATTCTGTCTCTGAGGAAGTTGTGGGGTTTTTCCTTTATGGTTTCCCCGAGGATAAATCTTTGTCTCTATTGTCTCTTGTGATTGATTGTTTTGCATGTTATTCTCTCAGATAAGATCCTAAGATCATATTGTCTAATTGATAAAAATATAACACAACAGTACCGGGAATGGATGACATGCAAATTCAAGATAACTGAGGAATGGCCAACTCAGGCTTTAACTTTCTTCGAACAAAAGCATAAGGCAGACGGTGACTGAATGTAGTCAGCATAGACTCGATATGTAAACTGCAAAATATCTGTGACATAGGAGGAATCAACATAGGCTCCAAGGGGACTAGAAGCATAACTAATCGATGGAGATAAACTCATAGTAACGAGTATAGCTTCTAAAGTCAAACTAACAACCCAACCAACGGATGTGATGTATAGTGCTCTATTCGAAGGTGACATGACTCGACTGCTGCCAAATATAACATCTTTTCCCGTCCGAATTTTTATGTTTTATGATTTTTTTCGGACTTTTTCATATATTTTGAAAAGCTTGAAAAAGAATAAAAGTGCTTTATAGTACATATCTAGGAGGAAACGAGTGTCAAGGGGGAAAGAAAACTGGTTCTAAGCAGTGGAACATGCCTATCCTCAATGCAAGGAAGTATGTGCAAGATAACAACACTCGGGGGAAGGTCTCCTCCTGGTAAAGGGGTGATCAAGATGCAAAGGATATGAAAGAAGGCTCTGCTCAGCTAGAAATGAGACAAGCTCAGGCTACATGTCTTATAACACTGAAGCAGGGAATTGACATAAATCTCAGTAAGGCAAGAAAAACTTATGCAATGCAATTACAACTTTATATATACAAGGGAATCCCTATGGGGAATGGCCAACATAAAGTTCAAGACGAGTATGAAGCTCTTGCTCAAGGGCATGGTGGGACTAAAAAGGGACTCCCACAACCTAAAGGAGAAATCTCAGCATGGGCACCAAATGCAAAATAGGGTCTAACTAGGGCACCAATGTATAGGAAAGCTCTACCATTCACATAATGTCACTTCTAATAGCAGCATGAAGGTTCTGTGACACTATGGAATGGGTTCGTACCTAAGGTTAGGAGAAACGGTCATAAGGCCATGCAAAATGCAAGCGGATGTGAAACCCTAACCTATATGTCAGTTTACACATAATACCTGTGATAAGCACGAACAGATCAAAGACTCAGTCAAAACATGCTCAAAACAATCCCCTAAAATACCATATTAGTCCAAACAGCCCAAAAATGGTCAAAACGGTCAAAAACTATAGAAAGTGGATAAAAATTTCAAATTTTTTTCTATATAATAGTGAAAAAAAATAATAAAAAAATTCATACCATTTGAAAATTCACCCACCATAGTGTTTTTGTCCTCCAAACTTTAGAAGCTGATTCCAGGAGCATCCTTCCGCAAAATCAGTCACCGCTTGGCCCAGGTAACTCATCATGTCCTACTCTTTCATTTTCATGCATTTATTTTTAAATTTGGTTGTCAATTTTTTAACTTGGGCCATCCCAAAGAATGCGTTTTCATCCCACACTGAAATCGGGTCTTTTTCTGCGTATAGGGCTAGTATACGCGGAAAATAACATGATACCCGCATATGTACGCGGCTGTTTTGAAAACAGTCGCGTATAGGGATTCAAACAAGAAATTCAAAGGCAAAATCTAATGGAACTTAGCAATTCTTGTGCAAGATGGTTCTAGAGTGGAGAGAGCGTGAGCATGGAGATGTTGAAGAGGCGGTACAAGCTGATCTGGTGGCTCAACAAGCATTGAGGGCTTGTGGGTTATACAAGTTTTGGTGCCTTGGAAGCTTAAGGGCCAAAACAAGGTTACTCTAGCTGCTAGTTACTGGGATTCTAAGTCAGATACATTTCAGTTGGATGGGATGTCCCTCAGCCTTGAGGTTGAGGATATTTATTTCATCATAGGGTTGTCCCACAGAGGGGAAGTGGTAAACCTACGAGCTCGTGGGATAGGAGGTGGGGTCACTATAGATGAGTACATTGTTGTATATTGCCTCCCGGATACGGAAAAGGTTGGGAGTCAAATCCCGACAAACTCGATCCAGAACCTGGGGATGAATACCATACTATGGGCACTTGGAATGATAGTAGGTTTAGAATTACTCCACTAGGCCTCAAGGCCATTGATGTTCTATGTTGTAGAGTGTATGTGACCTACTATATACAACTGGAGTACCTCACTGCTGAGCAACATGACGCAATAGCTCACTGACTGCAAGATGGGAAGGGTCGGATACTTTGGTTTCAATAGCATCCTGAGTGCTTTATTTTTTGAGTGTGTGATGGAGCTAAGCCCAAGAGTTGACATTTATCTTCACAATGCATGGCATCCGGCTAAGCCCCAATTTGCAAAAAAAAAAAAAAATTATAATATTTGAGGAACATTGTGTTAAATTTTATGCTAAGTTGTAATTGATGAACGAGTGGGGTCAAGAATATTTAATGTAAATTCTGAATATTTTATTTATAAATAAATAAATGAGGAGACAACAGCTTAGGGAAGCTGTTAAAAGAGTGTTTACTGGTTAATTAGTGGAGGAGACTGGGTGGAGAGAAAACTGACAAGTGGCAGCATCCTCAAACCACTTCCAACTGTTGCAGGTGGCAACTTCCCTATATTTGTGGTCATGATTCCCCAGGAAAGTGGAATCAGAGCAGGTGGCTCATTAAATGAAAACTCACCCAGAGGACCTAGGCATCTCTATAAAATTATCCATTGAAGAGAGCTGAGGCTGCTCATTCTAGAGAGGTTATCATTCAGGGTGAATGAATTTACTCAAGAGAAATTCAAGTGTTTGAGGGGTTAACTACTTAGATTGAACTAGTTGCAGCTTCTAAGCTGAGGTTCATAGTGCTGAAAACAGATTTTGATTACTGAGGTAATTAGACCAGTCAGGTGACAGAGGTCTTACAGTTCCATTCTCCACCCAGTTCTCAGCCAAGAAGACCAGGAACAAACTCGGGGGTCCTGAGGAAGCGTTGTCTGAGCGCTCTCCAGGAGTCTGGTTGGGAGGAACAGCCTCCTTAAGCTGTTGTCATCTTATCGTCAAAAGGTTCTATTTGATTTTATTGTCTTCAATTAAATATTTCTTAGTTTTTCTACTACATGCATGTTAGTATTTTAGGGTTTATGAATGAAAAGTAACTGAGTAATGTTGGGTTCAGTAAAATTATAGATTATAGTAGAAATAGAAATGATTATGTGAAAAGTGAAATAGATAGAATTAAAATTTCCAAGCTGTAATTTTCCACACCTGAACTCAGGTCATACTCTAGTACAGCTGGATTTTTTAGGTGAATAAAATTATTCTTTTATTTGAATGAAAAACAGTAGATAGATTTTAATTCACTGTTTATGATTTACACTAAATAGCAGTGTTATGTATTGTCTGTTTTCTTTACTTTAGCCAACTAAATAGAAAAATAGGTATGAAAGAGAACAGTAAATATTATTCCAGTATTAGTATGTTGATAAATAGAAATTATAGCTAACAGAAGTAAAGTAAGTAAATTTAACATCTAAAAACCATGTGAAAAGGAAATTGTAAAACAGTTTATAAACATTAACATTCCAGACCAGTGTGTGTCTTTATCCAAGACCAAAGGATTCTTCTACAATTCTTTTGAAATTACAAAAATTATTGAAAGCCAATAGTATCCTAGTTTTCGAGTAGTCTGCACTAATACCCTAAGTATTCTCTTAACTAAAACTTAGAAGCAAAAACTGTAAAAATTGTTTAGGATTTCTTATTTTTACAGAGCTAGTATCAAACATATAACTGTAAGTCATATCATCATCCATTATCCTATTTTTAAAATAGAGTTAAGAATGTCGTAAGTAGAAACAAGGACTTTATAAAGTGTAGGGTTATTCAGAAATTTTAACCCTTAAAAAGCCGAGTTCTAGAAATTAAAATATCATCTCACAAACAGTGCTTTAAAAATAATTATAAATATGGAATATTAATAAAGACATTACATATGTAAATCATGGACAAATAACCCAGTAATAGTTAACCAAGTGCAATGTAAAATACTTAATCAAGGATATGCTTATAGCCTACAAATTCGAAGGGTTGAAACCCAAGCCTGCTAGTAAAACTGATTATACAAAAGTCTTTTATATTAAACTGTAAATAAGATACATTACTAATAGGAAAAGTAAAACCCAGTTCACTCTACAACTCAACTATTCCACAGTCTTTATTTCACTAAATTCAAATGTAAAAAGGAAAACTAAAGTAACATTAAACAGAGGTCATCTAGCATCTCTGAGCTCAGAGCTGGGCTCTTTATAAATCTTAAACAAAAGCTTTTACATCCCTTAATCCGTAAGGCTCCAACTTCATAAGAAAAAACACATATACATCATGGATTCAAGAGCCTGTGTTACCCAGTGAAGTATCGTGAGGGTTTTAATTAAAACTTGGATAATACTTCACAAACTAAAAATCATAACCAACAGAGAACCGAAGTCTTGTATCCACCCACAGGAACCACTCTCTTTAACCCAAACCGCATGCAGGGAGAACCCTCGATGGGATCGGGGCTTACCAGATGGAAGCCCACGAAAATAACTGAGCACGAGCTTGATTTTCCACCCATAGCCTGGAGCTAGTAGCATGACCCTGCAAAACATAAATTTAAACAATACTTAAACTCTATTCGTAATTTAGTAAAACCCTAACATGGTAAATCGAATGAAAAGAGAAAATGTATAAGGTAAAATTTTTACCTGTGTTTTAAAAGAATCGAAGCCGAGAAGAAACGGCCACACCAGCTCGAATTCACTGAACCGAGAAGCACGAAAACCATTAAATCCAATTCTGTGACAGAGATAGCAAAGAGACGAACTCAAGTTCACAATGCCAAAGCAATGAATGAGCTATCACAAGGGAAATACCATTACAGGCTTCAAGCCACTTGAAGAAACCATTAACCACTCTCATAGTGTATTCCTTACTCACAAGAAGACGTGAAATCTTAAACTACAATACCACCATTCACGTTACAAGTAATGCAGACTACAGTGCCAATGATCGAGGAGGTAGCAGGCCTCTCATGGCCGCAAAGACTCATAACGCAGCCAGCAGAAGGAAAAACCCTCGGACCAAATGCAAAGGAGTAGGGTTACAACGTTTTAAGTCAACCAACGTATGGAGGAGGCCTTGTCTACGTGCACTTCCAAAAATATCAACAAGTGTGGGTCGAGTTCTAATGTCAGCGCTGCACATTTTATTTTTAAACTTATCATTGCCAATACTCTTTAACCGTATGTTTGCCAATAATTAAATCATGCTATTGATCATAATAAACCAAGTTTTATGATTGCTAATAATATCAAACATGCCATCGAATATATCATGCCTTGGAACTAGTATAGTATAGGATCAAAACTTATAAGGTATGTTGCCACTAGCTTCGACTACATTATAGTAGTAGATAGGTAGGTAAAACTACCTTAGGTTACAAGTTAGGATAGTTGTTATAGCTTAATATTGATGGATTATAAATCAATATAGTATTATAGCATTGCAATAATAATTGTATCATGGTTATAAAATAAATTCTATGAATACAACTTGTCTACTAAATGTTCCAAGAATATATTCTTACTTACAACAAATCAAACAAGTTTGGTAATGTGTCAGAACTAGTAAAGGAAAATAAGGTATAGATATGATTCTTAATAGACTGAAAAGGCCTTAAACTTCTCCACATAAAAAATTGATGCTGATAAATGAGGGAGTCTTCAAGAAGACTGAAGACTAACTTTATTTAAAGAGTTTCTCATAAGAAGCTAATCACTCATTGTAAACTTTACCATCAAAAAACTTAAGAATATGTTCATACATAAAGAGAAGTACATTGAGTATTAAAGTAAAAATAGTAGTAAGATCACAAAACAGTCTAAGTAATTATGTACTAAGACCTTAAGCTCTATACTCACTGTGGGAATCTATAATTGACCTTGTACTATAATTTTTAAAAGATAATCATCTCACGACTGAAGGAACCTTGGAAAAACTTACTATTTTAAAAGCATCGATTATGTCAAGATAAAAGGGTCAATATGGCTTAGATATAAATATTGTCATAGATTATAAACAACAAAAGAAAATTTACTTTACCTCTTCGGAGACTTCCAGCTTAAATAATCGATTCTTATACTAGCATCTTAACATGCTAGGGAAGTACTTTCTCGACGTAATTTAAAATAAACACCTACATGATCTTACGCTTACTTGCTAAACCTGTAAGAACCAGCAGTCCATTTGAGTTAGCAGAACGCTAAGTAAGCCCCTATCTCAAACAAGATGTCTCACCTACTTGAAAAAAGTAAATCATCAGTATGTCTAGCAGCAACTAAATGCAAGTCCTATTTCTATCACAGTTGAAATTTAAAGCTGTAAAGTTAACACAGGTGTTTAAGATTACATCCTTGATTGGTACAGATTTTATGTTATTTGAAACTAATCCTTAAATTTTGTTAAACTGTTTCATTTTCCACTAACCGCTTGCAGTTACTAAACTGTGTTGTAAAACATTTTATGTCACTTTAATTTTTTTTAATTTTTAAGAAATGTTGGGTCATTACATGTGGTATCAGAGCACAAGGTTCAAATAGTAGGCCTTAATGAAGCTCAAATTGCTTATTGGGAACAGTAAATTTAAATCATTATGTTGATGTTGTTTTCTTTGAATGAAATACATAAAGAAATTTGTTTCTGAGTTAATGACAGGTATGGAAAGATTGGAAGAATATATAGAAGAGGAATATCCTTACATTGAACAAGATACTCTACAAAAATAACCTATACAAGAAGATATAACCAATAATTATTCTGAACTACCACAAACAGTTGAAGAATTAAAATCAGAAATGGAATCAGTTAAGAAAGAAAATGAGAGGATTCTGAGAGCTCGGGAGGAGCTGAATCAGATTTTAATAGAAAGATTTCATACTAAGGGAAAGGGTAAAAGAGCTGATTCTGAAGATATAGGTTATCAACATAAGTATAAAAAGACTAAACAGATTAAGAATGAAAGTAGCTCATCTTCCGAAGTATATGGTGATCTACATAACTCTCATTGTACTAGTGAGAGTAGTGAGGATAGCCATCATACTAGGAAAAGGAAATATAAACCTTATGAAGAAATCTCTGGGGAGTTCAAGAAGATCAAGCCGCCAACATTTAATAGAGAAACTGAAAAAGGGGAGGAAGCAGAATCCTAGCTATCCGGGATGAAGAATTACTTCCAGATTTATAACTATTCTAATCAACTGAAGGCTAGCATGGCTATTTATAATCTTACTGGGAAAGCTGATATATGGTGGAAAGACTTAAAAAGAGTGAAATGTATAAGAGAAAAAAACATAAATTGGAGCACATTCAAGAAATACTTCAAATTTTTATTTTTATCTGAACAATACTATGAAGAAAGAGCTAAAGAATTCTACGAGTTAAAACTAGGTACAATGAATATGAAAGAACTGAATAGTAAGTTTCTAAGTCTGTTTAGGTATGTGCCATACATCGTGGATGAGAAACCTAAGGTATAGCGGTTTCTCAGTTGTTTACCTTATCATTTAAAGGACATGATTGAGTATGACAATCCGAAAACCCTAGAAGAATCCGTGAGAAAAGCTAATTTCTGTTATGAACAAAATCGTAAAAAGGAGAGTATGGCCAACTGGAAGGCCAAAAGGAATAATAACTTTGATCAAAAGAAGAAAGAGTTTGTGCCTAATTGAAATTCTAAAAATAATAACACCAAAAATTTTCCTAATAAGAATTTCCATGGGAATAAGAGTAATTCACAGACCAATCAGAACAATCAAAAGAATAAATATTATGCTAACAATCACAGTAACTACACAAAGAACTTTGAACGAAAAGAACCCATAAAGTGTTGGGAATGCAATGGTCCACATTATGCCTCAGTCTATTCCCTGTCCCAATCAAAAAAATACTATCAGCAATATCCACACAATACAGAAGGAGATGATTGTTGGTGATTTAGCGGGGACAATGCCCAGGACCAATGCAGCTTTAGAGAATCGGCAAGCAGACTACCAAACTTCCATGGTGGAAGTGGAAGGTAAGATAAATCAAATACCCATATCTATTTTAATTGATCCAAGAGCTAGTTTAAGCTATATTTCTCCTAACTTGGTAGAAAAGTGTAAACTTCCAGTTGAAAAGTTTGCAAGTTCTTGGTTAGTTCAGTTAGCTACTGGTGCAAAGAGAAAGGTAATTAGCTTTGTAAAGAATTGTGCAGTAACTATGGATCAATTTGAAACTTTTGTTAAGCTCAATGTACTACCTTTAGGTTCATATGACATATTAATTGGTATGGATTTGTTAGAGCAGCATAGGGTGGTCTTGAATTGCTTTGATAAAACCTTTACTTGTATAAATAATGATGGAAAATTAATAAGCGTAAAGGGAATCCCTAGGAAAACAACCGTAAGGCAGATTTCCGCTCTACAACTTAAGAGAGTTGTTAGGAAAGGTTGTAAGGATTATGCAGTAACAGTAACCAATGAAAAAAATCTAAACAACATAGATAAATTAAAATTGGAGGATATACCAGTTCTAAAGGAATATTCAGATGTATTTCCGGAAGAAATTACGGGACTACCTTCGAAGAGGGAATTACATTTTACTATAGAGCTGGTACCTGGTGCAGTTCCCAGCTCAAAATCCCCTTATCAAATGAATATACTCGAATTAAATGAACTTAAGTCACAGTTAAAAGAACTTATTGACAAGAATTACATTCGACCCAGTGTGTCTCCCTGGGGGGCACATGTCATCTTTGTTAAGAAAAAGGACGGAACTCTACAACTATGCATAGATTATTACCAAATAAATACGATGACTATCAAGAACAGATACCCATTACCTCGCATAGATGATCTCATTGATAAACTACGTGGAGCCACGGTATTTTCAAAGATTGACTTACGGTCTGGATATCACCAAGTCAGAATTAAAGATGAAGACATCTTTAAAACAATTTTTAGGACTCGATATGGACATTATGAATTTGTCGTCATGCCATTCGGGCTTACTAACGCTCCAGCTATTTTTATGTGTCTAATGAATAATGTAATGTATAAATATCTGGATAAATTTGTGGTCGTATTTATCAAAGACATATTAATATATTCGAAATCTGAATAAGAACATCACTTAAAAATTGTCTTGCAAGAGTTACGAGAACATCAATTTTTTGTGAAATTTAGTAATTGCAACTTCTTTAAAGATAAAATCCAGTACTTAGGTCATGTTGTGACTAAAGAAGGAATTTCGGTGTATCCCAAAAAGATAAAGGCAATCGAAGATTGGCCAATTCCAAAAGACATAACTGATGTTCAATCATTCATGGGGATTACTGGTTATTACCGAAGGTTCATCGAAGGGTTTTCGAGAATTGCAAATCCAATAACCTCTTTGCAGAAAAAGGGAAAGAAATTTGATTGGAATCAGAAGTGCAAAGATAGTTTTAAAAAGTTAAAAACCTTATTAAGTAGCACACCAATTTTAAGAATTGTTGATCCAAATAAACATTTTATAGTATGTACTAACGCCTGCAATGACGGTTTAGGTGGAATATTGACTCAAGAAGGACATGCCATTGCTTATGAGTCTAGGAAATTGAAGATTCATGAAAAGAATTATGCGACTTATGACTTGGAATTAGCTGTTGTCATACATGCTTTAAAGATGTGGCGTCATCATCTAATTGGAAAAAAGTTTATCTTAATGACGGATAATAAGGGATTAAAATATATGTTAGATCAACCTAACCTGAATGCTAGGCAAGCTAGGTGGCTAGCTTTTCTAAGTGAATATGATTTTGAAATTCAACACATCAAAGGGAAAGAGAATAAAGTTGTTGATGCATTAAGTAGAAATGCAAAGCTGAATTTTACAGCAGCTATCAGCACTTATACAACAGATTTGGAAAAATAGCTTAAAGCGAGAATAGAACAAGATGAAAATTACCTAAAGTTACAAGCAAAAGCAAAAGAAAATCTAATAGAAAGTCTAAGTACAGGGTACAACTTGAATGAAAAATGATTATTACTATATAAAGACAGAATATATGTACCTAATGTACCTAAGATTAAGTTATTAATTTTAGACAAAATTCATAAAACTCCTTATTTATGGCATTTGGGTTATTAGAAAACTATAACCATGCTAAGAAAAGATTATTTTTGGCCAAACATGAAGACTGAACTGGCATAATATATTGCTAGATGCTTTGAATGTCAAGAAGTAAAAACTAAACATTAGCATCCAACTGGGATACTTCAGCCTTTGCCTATCCCTGGCTAGAAATGGGAGATAATTAGTCTTGATTTTGTTACTGGACTACCTAAAAATCAGAACTTAAATGACTCCATAATGGTAGTGGTTGACAAATTGAGTAAAGCAACTCATATTATACCTGTAAAACTACTTATAAAGCTGCGAATATAGCTGATATTTTATTAAAACAAATTGTTCGACTGCATCAAATACCGAAGGTCATAATTTCAGACCGAGACCCTCAATTTACAGGTAACTTTTGGAGATCTTTGTTTAAAGGATTAAATACCACGTTAAATTTTAGTACCTCCTTCCATCGTCAAACTGATGGACAAACTGAAAGAGTAAATCAGGTACTGGAAGATCTACTAAGAATGTATGTAAAGGAGCAGCCAGGAAAATGGGAAGATTATTTACACCTGGTAGAATTTGCTTACAATAATAATTATCAAGCTTCAGCTAGGTATAGCCCTTTCCCAATTCTGTATGGAAGGAAATGTAACACTCCCATCTCTTGGAGTAATTCGGTGGACAGGTTAGTATTAGGACCTTAATTATTGAAAGAAATGGAAGTGATTGTAAAGCAGGTAGAAGGTAATCTGAAAATTGCACAAGATCAACAGAAAAGTCAAGCAGACCTTAAACGAACTCCAAAGGAGTTCCAGGTAGGTGAACATGTTTTCATTAAGGTGAGACCCAAAAAGAGTTCTCTGAGGTTAGGTAGTTGTGCCAAACTAGCACCTCGTTATTGTGGTCCTTTTGAAATACTGTTCAGGATCGGACAGGTAACCTATCAGTTAGCTTTACCACCGAATTTAAGAGTTCACAGTGTTTTTCACATTTTTGTATTAAAGAAATATGTGCATGATGTTACTCATGTTATTAATTGGAATGATATGCAGGTGGAACCCGAAGGATATTTTCTGGTGGAACCGGACTGTATCATCGAGCGGAGGGAGATCTCACTTTGGAACCGCACCATTGGTCAAGTGAAGGTGCAATGGAAGCACCTTAGTCCATAGGAAGCCACCTGGGAATTGGAAAGTCATATTCCATATGCATATCTAATTCTATTTCAGGGGAACTCTAAGGACGAGGAATAAATAACATCGAGGACAATGTTATAATTTAAGGGGGTGTGTATGTCACATGCCCCAATTTGCAAAAAAAATAATTTTATAATATTTGAGGAACATTGTGTTAAATTTTATGCTAAGTTGTAACTGACGACCTAGTGGGGTCAAGAATATTTAATGTAAATTCTAAATATTTTATTTATAAATAAATAAATGAGTAGACAACAGCTTAGGGAAGTTGTTAAAAGAGTGTTTACTGGTTAATTGGTGGAGGAGACTGGGTGGAGAGAAAACTGACAAGTGGCAGCATCCTCAAACCACTTCCAACTGTTGCAGGTGGCAACTTCCCTATATTTGTGGTCATGATTCCCTAAGAAAGTGGAATCAGAGCAGGTGGCTCATTAAATGAAAACTAACCCGGAATACCTGGGAATCTCTATAAAATTTTCCATTGAAGAGAGCTGAGGCTGCTCATTCTAGAGAGGTTATCATTCAGGGTGAATGAATTTAGTCAAGAGAAATTTAATGGAGGAGATTTCTAGAGTGTGTTTGAGGGGTAAACTGCTCAGATTGAACTAGCTGCAGCTTCTAAGCTGAGGTTCATACTTTTGAGAGCAGATTTTGATTACTGAGGTAATTGGACCAGTCAAGTGACATAGGTCTTACAGTTGCATTCTCCATCCAGTTCTCAGCCAAGAAGACCAGGAACAAGCTCGGGGGTCTTGAGGAAGCGTTGTCTGAGCACTCTCCAGGAGTTTGGTTGGGAGGAATAGCCTCTTTAAGCTGTTGTCATCTTGTCCTCAATAGGTTCTATTTGATTTTATTGTCTTCAGTTAAATATTTCTTAGTTTTTCTACTACAGGCATATTAGTATTTTAGGGTTTATGAATGAAAAGTAACTAAGTGATGTTCGGTTCAGTAAAATTATAGATTATAGTAGAAATAGAAATGATTTATGTGAAAAGTGAAACAGACAGAATTAAAATTTACAAGCTGTATTTTTCCACACCTAAACTCAGGTCGTACTCTAGTACAGCTAGATTTTTTAGGTGAATGAAATGATTCTTTTATTTGAATGAAAACCATAGATAGATTTTACTTCATTGTTTATGATTTCCACTAAATAGCAGTGTTATGTATTGTCTGCTTTATTTACTTTAGCTAACTAAATAGAAAAATAAGTATGAAAGAGAACAATAAATATTCTTCCAGTATTAGTATGTTGATAAATAGAAATTATAGTTAACAGAAGTCAAGTAAGTAAATTTAACATCTAAAAACCATGTGAAAAAGAAATTGTAAAACAGTTTATAAACATTAACATTCCAGACCAGTGTGTGTCTTTATCCAAGACCAAAGGATTCTTCTACAATTCTTTTGAAATTACAAAAATTACTGAAAGTTAACAGTATCCTAGTTTTCGAGTAGTCTGCACTAAAACCCTAAGTATTCTCTTAACTAAAAACTAGAAGCAAAAACTGTAAAAATTGTTTAAGATTTCTTATTTTTACAGAGCTAGTATCAAACATATAACTGTAAGTCATATCATCATCCATTATCCTATTTTTAAAACAGAGTTAAGAATGCTGTAAGTAGAAACAAGGACTTTATAAACTGTAGGGTTATACAGAAATTTTAACCCTTAAAAAGCCGAGTTCTAGAAATTAAAATATCGTCTCACAAACAGTGCTATAAAAATAATTATAAATATGGAATATTAATAAAGACATTACATATGTACATCATGGCCAAATAAACCAGTAATAGTTAATCAAGTGCAATGTAAAATCCTTAATCAAGGATAGGCTTATAGCCTACAAAGTCGAAGGGTCGAAACCCAAGCCTGCTAGTAAAACTGATTATAAAAAAGTATTTTATATTAAACTGTAAATAAGATACATTACTAACAGGAAAAGTAAAACCCGATTCACTCTACAACTCGACTATTCCACAGTCTTCATTTCACTAAATTCAAATGTAAAAACAAAAACTAAAGTAACATTAGACAAAGGTCATCTAGCATCTCTGAGCTTAGAGCTGGGTTCTTTATAAATATTAAACAAAATCTTTTACATCGCTTAAGCCGTAAGGATGAAACTTCATAACAAAAAACACATATACATCACGGTTTCAAGAGCCTATGTTACCCAACGAAGTATCGCGAGGGTTTTAATTAAAACTTGGATAATACTTCACAAAATAAAAATCATAACCTACAGAGAACCGAAGCCTTGTATCCACCCACAGGAACCACTCTCTTTAACCCAAACCGCATGCAGGGAGAACCCTCGATGGGATCGGGGCTTACCAGATGGAAGCCCATGAAAATAACTGAGCACGAGATTGCTTTTCCAGCCATAGCCTGGAGCTGGTAGCAGGAGCCTGCAAAAGATAAATTTAAACAATACTTAAACTCTGTTCTTAATTTAGTAAAACCCTAACATGGTAAATCGAATGAAAAGAGAAAATGTATAAGGTAAAAATTTTACCTGTGCTTTTTAAAAGAATCGAAGCCGAGAAGAAACGGCCACACCAGCTTGAATGCACTGAACCCAGAAGCAAGAAAACCCTTAAATCCAATTCTGCGACAGTGACAGCAAAGAGACGGACTCAAGTTCACAATGCCAAAGCAATGAACGAGTTGTCACAAGGGCAAGACCATTACAGGATTCGAGCCACTTGAAGAAACCATTCACCACTCTCACAATGTATTCCTAACTCACAATAAGACATGAAATCTTAAACCGTGATACCAAGATTCATGTTACAAGTAATGCAGACTACAGTGCCAAATATCGAGGAGGTAGCAGGTCTCTCATGGCCGCAAAGACTCATAACGCAGCCAGCAGAAGGAAAAACCCTCTGACCATATGCAAAGGAGTAGGGTTACAACGTTTTAAGTCAACCTATGTATGGAGGAGGCCTTGTCCACATACCCTTCCAAAAATCTCAACAAGTATGGGTCGAGTTCTAATGTCATCACTGCACATTTTATTTTTAAACTTATCATTGCCAATACTCTTTAACCGTATGTTTGCCAATAATTAAATCATTCTATTTATCATAATAAACCAAGTTTTATGATTGATAATAATATCAAACATGCTATCGAATATATCATGCCTTGGAACTAGTATAGTATAGGATCAAAACTTATAAGGTATGTTGCCACTAGCTTCGACTACATTATAGTAGTAGATAGGTAGGTAAAACTACCTTAGGTTACAAGTTAGGATAGTTGTTCTAGCTTAATATTGATGGATTATAAATCAATATAGTATTATAACATTGCAATAATAATTGTATCATGGTTATAAAATAAATGCTATGAATACAGCTTGTCTACTAGCTGTTCCAAGAAGATATTCTTACTTACAACAAATCAAACAAGTTTGGTAATGTGTCAAAACTAGTAAAGGAAAATAAGGTATAGATATGATTCTTAATAGACTGGAAAAGCCTTAAACTTCTCCACATAAAAACTTAATGCTGATAAATGAGGGAGTCTTCAAGAAGACTAAAGACTAACTTTATTTAAAGAGTTTCTCATAAGAAGGTAATCACTCATTGTAAACTTTACCATCGAAAAACATAAGAATATGTTCATACATAAAGAGAAGTACACTTGAGTATTAAAGTAAAAATAGTAGTAAGATCACAAAACAGTCAAAGTAATTATGTACCAAGACCTTGAGCTCTATGCTCACTGTGGGAATGTATAATTGACCTTGTACTATAATTTTTAAAAGATAATCATCTCACGACTGAAGGAACCTTGGAAAAACTTACTCTTTTAAAAGAATTGATTATGTTAGGATAAAAGGGTCAATATGGCTTAGATATAAATACTGTCATAGATTATAAACAACAAAAGAAAATTTACTTTACCTCTTCGGATACTTGCAGCTTAAATAATCAATTCTTATACTAGCATCTTAACATGCTAGGGAAGTACTTTATCAACGTAATTTAAAATAAACACCTACATGATCTAACGCTTACCTGCTAAACCTGTAAGAACCAGCAGTCCATTTCAGTTAGCAGAACGCTAAGTGCCAATCTCAAACAAAGTATCTCACCTACTTGACAAAAGTAAATCATCAATATGTCTAGCAGCAACTAAATGCAAGTCCTCTTTCTATCATAGTTGAAATTTAAAGCTGTAAAGTTAACACATGTGTTTAAGATTACATCCTTGATTGGTACAGATTTTCTGTTATTTAAAACTAATCCTTAAAAAATTTTAAACTGTTTCATTTTCCACTAACCCCTAGCAGTTACTAAATTGTGCTTTAAGACATTTTATGTCACTTTAAAAAAAAATTAATTTTTCCGAAATTTTGGGTCATTACACAATTGGTCTTGCTTTGTGCGATGGTTCGTTGGAGAATGGACTTAAGTGACTTGTTCACTGCTTCAACCTGTCCATTTGCTCAAGGATAGTAAGAAGAGGAATGCTCTTGCTTACACCCTGACTTCAAAGACAAATCAGCCATCATCTTATTCTAAAAGTGCCTTCAATGGTCAGTGATGAGCTCCTTCGGAATACCGAACCGGGTGATAATCTGATTGAATACAAAATGTGTGGTTGTCTCACCACCGGCTTTAATAGTGGGCATAGCCTTTGCCCATTTTGTGAAATAGTCAACAACCACAATAATATGATGGTACCCCCCAGCCAAAGTTGGGTTGCAGTCCATAAAATAGACCCCCCACTTGGTGAAGGGGCCAGCGGTGATAATCGAATGCAAATGGGCAAGATGTGAGCGCATATTTCATGTAAACACCTGGAAAGGGTGGCACTGCTTGACCGCATTACCACAATCTTTAAAGATGGATGGCCAAAAATAGCCCACTCTCAAAATATTTTGCGCTGTAGAAAGCCCAGATAAATGACCACCACACACCCCTCCGTGGAAATCATTTAGCAAAACCTCAGCCTCTTCATGAATTAAGCAATGACGCAAAATGGAATCAACCCCATGGCAATACAAATTTCTATCCACTATGAGGTAATTCTTCGCTACATGACGTAGTCGTCGACACTCATTCCGTGAGAGGTGAGTAGGAACCTTCAATGTTTTCAAATAGACAATAATGTCCCCATACCATGGGTCCTCCATTGAAATGAGAAATATGTGCTCATCAACAAAGGAGTCCTCATGAAACTCTCCCTCATCCAAAATAGGAAAATCAGATATGAGCTCAGCAAAAATTAATGACTTCTTCGATTTTGCCGAAACAAACTCGAGATCAAATTCTTACAAAATCACAATCAATTTATTATAGTTTCCCCCTATCATCCTTCTGATGAGGACGAATTGAATGGATTAATGTGAGATACAACCAAATTTTAATGCCTCAAACATTGGACCACATGGACGGTAGCTAAGGCTAGCTTCTCAACATGGATATAATGAAGCTCCGCATCAATAAGGTTTTGGTTGAGATAATAGATGACATGCTCATGAAGCTTCTCATCCTCTTGAACCAAGACCATACCAATCATCTCTCGGGATGCGACCACATATATCAAAAAGTCACGGCTATAGTCGGGTGGACTAAGCATGGGGGCCGATTCCAAGGCTCTCTTCAAAGCATCGAAAGACTCATGGGCTCGCTCATCCCAGTAAAAAGGGGTGTCTTTCTTCAAAAAACGCATGAAGCCTTTGGTCAAATTGGAAAACTTGACCACAAATCTTCACAAATATTCACAAGAAATTCACCATTCATTTCAAACACTAAAGATGTCAAATATTACGTGGGGGAGACAATTGAAGTATTACCTCAACCTTCAAATGATCAACTCTAATACCCTCCCTAGAAACAATGAACCCTAGTAAGCGTCCAACCTTTACGCAAAATATGCACTTGTGAGGATTTAACCGAATTTTATAATGGCGTCATCTTTCAAAAACCAATCATAAATGATAAGGATGACACACTCTCAGATGAGAGTGAGCAGCTAGGTTATCCAAATAAACTTCAATAATATTTTTAAGATCGTGAAAGGAAAAGGTCATAGCCCGTTCAAAAGTAGCTTCGACGTTTTTAAGGCTAAAGGGTATCTTCCGATATGCAAACGTTCCCTAAGGACAAATGAAAGCAATACTATGTTGGTCCTCATGTTTAATCTGAATCTGATTATATTCTGAAAAGACATCCATAAAGGAATAAAACTCACTGCCTGCACACTCATCCAAAATCTGATCAATAAATGGTGTGGGGAAGTTGTCCTTAGGACACTCGATTCAAGTCTCGAAAATCAGTGCATACACGGATCGTTCCCTATTTCTTATCCACCAGAACAGGATTTGAAACCCACTCCGTCAAGGGAACGAGATAAACAAAGCCATCTTTGAGCAACTTCTCTATCTCTGCCTTAATAGCGGGTGCTTTCCTAGGATTCATCGCACGCAAATGCTGTCGAATAGGCTTAGCATCCAGATAAGTTTTAATTTCATGTTCGACAATGCGAGGGTCAATTCCTATCATTTCCTCATACGACCAAGCGAACACATCACATATTTCTTTTAAAAGCTCAATGTACTCTCTAATCTCATCATGGGAACAATCTGCCCCAATGTACATGTTTTCAACCTTGCCAGGAACACAAGAAATGTCGATAGGTATAGTCAGTGACAAGTTATCCATGTTCCCTTTGGCATGCTTACTAGAAGAGCCTAATGGGACCACAGGCCTACCTGATTTCTCACTAAATATCTCCCTATAACCATCACACTCGATCTCATCAATCTTAAGAAGAAAATAAGATCTATGATGCAACTCTCCCCAAGCTTGTTCTAACCCATACATAGCCTCGATGATAGCTTTGTCCATAGGAAAAATGTCATCGAGGTAGTAATACGAGTGAGATGACGCCACCGCCCAAGAATTAAGTGTATAAGGGTCCTCCTCCTCCGTCCATGAAGAGGAAGGACTAGATTCTAAAACAAGATCAAGATTATATTGATAAGCCACCAAAGATGTAGACAACGGTATGTCCGTCTCAGCAGGTATAAGATCTCCACTCAAAGTACTAGGGGAAGGAATATTCCAAGGATCCTCCATATGTGAAGTACGAAAAGGAATTTAACTCAACAATGTCGAAGCCTTACCAAGACTAAAACCGATCATAAGAACGGATGCAACACAATTAAAATTCCCTATCAACGAAGGATACATGCCCACCCCAACACTCTCAGTTGTCAGCTAAGATTGACCGATAACCGGGATAGAAGCTCTTGACGATGCTTTTGAACCAGAATTATCAAAATGTTTCTGCTGAATCGTAAAAATCCTCCCATTCAAAGGAAAACAAACAACCTGGAATAGGGAATATGCGACTGCTTGCATGTTATAAATCCAGTTCCTACCCAGTAAAATATTATAGTTGAGGGGAGAATCAACCACCTCAACCTCGATCGCAACGGTCTTCCCTCCCAGTTAGAACTCAAGGGAAGGAAGAATACCATGCGGCTGAAACGATCTTCCATCAAATGCAGTCAACATGGTGTCATATTTAGACAACATTGGAGAAACCAAACCCTTCCAATAGGCCAAAGACATCACGAAAGCGACAACACCTTCATCAATCATTGTGCGCTTGATGGTGTTGTTTAGAAACTCTACATGAACCAAAAAGGAGACATAGTAAGGAAAGAGAAGCTAGATTCCATTAGTTTCAAATTTGATCATAGAAGGAGAGTTACCATCAGCCACTCCAAGAGCAGAAAACAGGGATTTCCTTTGCGGAGGACAAGTCTGAAGAACTTCTAAAGCAGACATCGCACAAGGAGTCTGGCCCAAATCCTCGACAATAGAATAATTATGGGTGGCTCAAGCATTAGGATTGTGCCCCGAATTCTTCAAGACTCCCTTAGGAATGCGAAGCAGAGATTTAGGCTTATCACTAGGCTTTTCAATATGCAAAGATCTCTCAGGTGGAGCAGGTTCTTTCCCAAGGTCAGATTGTGGCGTACCATAATCCTTAGCATGTGTCACGACATTTTCAGTTGCCATCATGTTGATGTAACTGTGGCCGCTAACAGTGTCAAGAGGGATTTGAGTTCCACTAGTAGTACCAGGGTCCACGGTCTTCAAGTTCATATTTTGGTTTTGTGGAAAAATATTCGTCAACACAGTTGGGCTCTGTGCGATGAAATTTGAGGCATCTTCGATTCGAGGGCACAAGTGAGTGAGGTGATCATCCCTACACAACTTGCAAGAAAATTTAACCTTACGCTTAGGTTTCTTGTCCCCCCCAGCATTATTATTGTTGTTCTTGTCATTATTAGCATTTTCATTCCTATTCCCATCCTTTCGATTGTTTTTACCTTTCTTTTTATTTTGTCCAGGTTGTTGGTTACCTTTATGGTTTGACGATTGCACTAAAAGTACATCCGCCATTTGGGTAGGATGAGACGAAGCCATAGCTTGTCCCGATGTAAGCTGGTTAATAGACAACTGGCTCATTTGGTTTGTAACCAAGTCTATAGGTTTAGCACTTGCGAAGCCAACAATGCCATCGTCATGTGGCCCAGGTTTGAACTTCAAGTCGAAATTGGACCTAGGTGCATTCGGTATGATCTCATACAAGATCCCAGACTTAGCATAAATCAAGTGCATCTGGTGAGATATAAAGATAGCCTATTCCTCATTATGCACTCTAGATTTGGAAACATCCTTTGTGATACAGGGAAACAACGATTTGAGGAACCATTCTAACAAAAACTCTGGTGGTATAAAGGCCTTAATCAATCTTTACCATCTATGCTACTCTTGAATGTGATAAGAGATGTGGGTGTCTTTTTCCTACCAAAATGTTGACAAGAGTTTGGTACCAGCATCGTAATGCACAGGTAGCTGAAATTGATTAAGAAAGTTCATAGCTAGGTCGTTAAACAAAGTATAAGTCCCCCAGGTAACTCTGTATACCACTTCGCGGCAGGACCCGTGAGGGTGCATTGAAATAGTCTCAAACGAATAGAATCATCGTTCAAGGAGTTCGAAGAGCACCAAAGGTGGAAGGTTGTAATGTGCTCACCAAGATCTTCACCAGCTTTACCTTCAAACTTTGGAATTTCTGAAGGAATTTTGGTGGGAACAGCCGGCCATGCCAGATCATGAGATACCGGGTCATTTTTCAATCTCGACAAGTCAGGTAGATTCCACGTTGCAAGGAAAGGGAGCCTATACTGAGTTGTTTGGTTCCATGCTCCCGAGTAAGGTTGGTTCACATAGTTCCAATTTCTATAAACACCATGTCCTTAACCAGTGGGATAGTATCGTCCTCCCATTTGACCCATATAGTGATGCATGGAAGCATTATAGTTTGGATTACCTTGAGGTTGGGGTGCTACAAAGCCATAGTTAGGGGACTGATAAACAGTTGATACCCAGACCCATAAGGTTCATAAGTTTGTCTATAAGACGTTCCATAAGATGGTCCATGGGATGGTCCATAAGAAGGTACATAACCTACTGACACATAAGGAGGCACATAGCCTTATGACACTACATTGTGAGCATACACGAAACAAACATGGCTAACAGCAGTACTCCGACCCGAAGGACCATGTGGGTTAGGTGGAGGATGTGTCATCAACAATACATTTGAAGGAACTGGTGTTAAAGAAGATGGAATATGGGAAGCGATGTAACTTGTTCCCCCAATATTCACATGTCTAAGATCAATTCCACAAATGGGAATGCTAGTACTAGGTCTAGGGTGAGTATGTGAAGGAACTCCCATCGTAGGGATGGAAGGTGCAATATGAATACTACTACCAAACTTCTCCACATGGAAAGGAATGGAAGTGCCCCTAGGTGCAGCACCAAGGTCAACACCCGATCCGACATTAGGTGTCGGACCGGTCTCAGGGATATTTGGCATGCCATATCTTAAGGTGTTAGTGCTAGTGGGTGCATGGTGATTCTCACCGCTCGGAATGTGTGGCCAATACATGCTGTCATAGTTTATGTAATCTGGAAATTGTGATAAATCCTCCTGTGACAGCCCAGCCATATGACGACCATACCCAACTGGAGTCCAACATGTGCTCGAAGGTTCAACCTCCCATATAGGAGGTGGAGAAGAGGGCTGATCCAGGATATCAAACTCATGATGACTCATGGTGAGATATGTGTGTGAATCAAAGTGATTACTAGTCCGCCTGGACTATCTGGCTCTCTCTTCCAAAGGAGGACGATACGTAGAAGATGGAAGACCTAATAAACGAAGAAAGCAATGAAGTGTTGCACCTAGATCCACAATGAATCAACAAAAATAAAAAGACTCAATCTAACTACACAACCCTAAGCAATCTAGCATGCACAGAGCATACACCTAAGAAAATATACAACCAAAATACAAGCAAACCAAGAGTAGGATGTGTGAGCTTCCGAATAAAGCAAGTATGTTTTTCCTAGGAGAGGCTTGAGACTCCCATACACAACAAGCAGAGGTTTGTAACCAATTATAGTGGCCCTCAGCTTCAATTTGTAAAGAGACTATGTTGTCCGACAAATACCCCCTACGATACCTAGTTAAGGAAACTAAGGTAACCCCAATATAGCCAATGCTCAAGTGGACAGTCGTAGACGGGATCGGCTGTATGGGCAGGGTAGAAAATCCTAAAGCCCAAAAGCACCAACCGGTACCTCAGAGGCCCCTAGATATGAATATGATCCTGGAAATATCTCTGGCAATCATAGAAAGTGACCAGGGGTCATCTCAATCACAATCGCATGCGTTGCCTCATGTTTAACTCCTGTGTAAGAGAAGCATCATGAGAAACACTAATTATACCAATGATTTCTCTATCACACCTGGATAGACACCTACTTGTTTTGTTTAGTAGTCTTGGAGAATTCACTCACAGTGAACTATTCCAAGACTCTAAATCCTAATATTGTTGATGAACCCTATAAAAGAAAAGAGTGTAATTCATTTTATTTAAGCGTTGATTTTAATTGGATGTGATTACTCAAAGGGAAATGGCCATGAAACTAATGGAATTATGACTCAGCAGTGAAATAAATGTGCACACCTAACAAACAATGCCAAGTGCAATTTTGTAGAATGAGAATCGGGGTATGCCACTACATGAGATGCATGTCTTTTCCTTCAAATGAAAGTGCAATCATTCCAAAATGAAAACCTGACTATAATTTCAGTAAGCAAACCTAGTGCAAGTACCATGCAAGTGCAAAATGAAAAAATGCATAACTATGCAAAAGAAAAATATTTTTGTATTTTTTGAAATGAATGAGATATAAAAGCAATAAATGACTCTACAACTCTCAAACCCTGCAACCACTCACAAACAGCAGCTAAGCAAGGCGCCAAGATAAAAGAGACCTAATGCAGTAATCCCAAAACAAAAAAAGGAAGAAATGAATGACAAGAACAAAACCTAATTAAAATAAATCCAAAAGGGTCTCTGGTCAGAAACAGAGGCTGTATATAGACACCAACAGTACCAAAGAAGACTTAGCAATCATCAAAACTCACCCAACAACACTCAATCCTCCAAATAAGGCTCAAAACAAAATCATACACGACTGTTCTCAGTAAAGCAATGTATATACGTGACTATTCAGGAGAAACCCGCATGTATACGGGACTGTGAAGAAAATACCCGCGTATAGGAAGAAAAAGAGGGAAAAATGATAAGCCAAGAAAAAATTTACTCCTACAGGACACTACTTGGAAAACATACCTCCAGACCTGACACAAAAACAGAGAAATCAAGAGCAATTCAAGTACATTGTATACCCAATCCCCAAAGAAAAAAAACTAGGAACCTCCCCAACGGAGTCGCCAATTCTGTTACAGAGAGAAACTTCCTATGGCTTGGGGGTACCACAACACCCAATATGACACCAGAAATCAATCTTTCCCATATGCAAGAGAAATAATGAAATCTAACACTAAGGGATATAGAATCATACCTTGTTTAGGACGGTTGAAGAAGATCCCTGTTGAGCTTTTCCAATTCACGCTTACATTCCAATTTTGTTCTCAACAACAACAAACAAGACAAGCATGCTATATAATTATGTGTTATACCTACTCTAACATATATATTCCATCATGTATAAGCAATGATATACATCCATGGATTCAATATTCATATTCAAATGCACATGTATTGGATAGGAAAATATATTTCTATTAATAAAATCAGAGATACAATAGTGACAACCTCTATCAGCACTTTTGCGAACCGGAGAAACCGAGTCCTCCACCTGGGCCTCCACCACTTCAATCCTTCGTCTCTCAATAGAAAGATCACGAAGAAAAGGAAATCTTGGGAAGAACACAAACTGCTCCAAAGGGATAAAGGGATGAAGACTCAAGTATAAGCAACGTAGAGGCAACAATGGACTATAGTTTCCTTACTCTTCAATTTATCCTCCTTCAATGTATCCAAGGGTTTCCTTATATAGCACTCCAAAGAGGTAATGGAGGGTCAAATATGAGCGTTCTCAAGGAATCTGGTAGGCCAAGAGTCAATTTATTCGGACTCATGAGAAAAACCCCAAAAGTATTTGTCTTTATGCACACATCCCAATGTATGCGGGTTTAAGGCTAAAAGCTGCGTATACACACGAGTATTTCTTTAAAAAGTCGTGTATAGGTATAAACACGGGTTTTTTGGGGATAAACTTGGAACATCAAAGTATAATATAAGTCCATGGGATCCAAAGAGTCTGCAAAGGGATAGGTAAGGCCATAAATATGTGATTCACCAGGTGTGGTAAAATCAACTATAACATCTCTCATTTATATGGAAGGTGTTTTGTTAACTGAGTTTTGATGCATCCTTACTTGGTAACATGAGTGTGGCTTCCCCACTGGACCCAAAACTTCTACTAATTTCATTAGTCAACACATGGAAATTATGCTAATATTTAATTTTAAATGTTTCCACAGTCAGGCATGCATAAATCTAGATTGACAAACCCATCTCATATCAACTTGTTTTGATTCACAACTGATGCAAATCTATGATTGAAAAACTGGCTTGCATGGATGGAGCATGTTTTACAGATCGAGTGTTTGCTAATGAATATGAACATTGCAAGCAAGGTGATAGATAACAATTTTAAGTGCAATAATGTTTACAAATCTGCTGTTGATTTCATTAGTAATAACATGGCAAGCATGTTGATATTTACTTTTAAAGGTTTCCACAGTCAGGCATGCAAAAATATGGATTGACAACCTAATCTCATATGAGCTTGTTTTGATCCACAACTGATGCAATTCTATAATTGAGAAAATGGGTTGCATGGATTGAAGATGTTTTGGATGCAGAAGTAAGTATTGCAGACCGAGTGTTTGCTAATGAAAATGAACATTGCAGAAAAGGTGATAGAACACAATTTTAAGTGCAATAATGTTTAGGGAGACCTTGAAGAAATGGATGTATGATATTCAGGCAGAGCAGGATGAGTACAAATTGTCCTTTGATATAGGGGGGTTAATACATATCTGATATGTACATTCATGGACTTCCTAACAATATTAATCAGTTCCATATGTCCTAATTACACATAACATGTTTGGAATGAAGTTATGAATGATAGATTTGCAGTCAAAGCATAGTGGGAAAATGTGGATATGCCCAAGCTAACTCTTAAGTGAGAAAATATATATTTATAATGTACAATTGTTTAAATGAGAAAGCGTCTTCAGAAGCAGACATCTTATCTAAAGAAGGAAATAAAATCTCCAACAAAAAATGCAACAACAATTGAAGAGATTAAACCAACTATAGGATTAATCTATGTTCCAGAAAATTAGATTTTCCCCTGGTAGACTAAATACCAAGTTTCAAAACTACTCATACCCATTCCAAGACAACATTTATAAATAGTTTGCAAAATGACACCCTCAATTTGACAGTAAACATGTAGTAATTCACACCAACAATAATTCTATTGTCAAATGTATGCAAGATAATGTATATTTGTTTTAAAATAATTACAAATATTGCATATATCATGGCTACACACTCATAATTAAATACTAAGATTAAAAACTTTAGGACTAAAATTCCCATTGCAAAAAAAAATCAATTCAAAGCCATAGAAATAGCAAGGAAATGTTTTGCTATCACAAGGAATGTTGAAAATAGTTAAGCAAGGTGAAGTAATACCTGCAAATTTGACCAAGTGGAAAAACCTCTGATGCAAAACCTCTCATCGTAAACGGAAGCCATCAAAATCAATACAAGCAAACCAAAGCAAAACAATAGCAAATATTGGTTACCTGAGGATTTGTATAAATTTTGCAAAACAAAGGCAGTGCAACAACAAACCCAGTGAACCGAAGATTCTGACAAGATCTTCCAAATCCTCATAATAAGTCGTAATTAAGAAAGAGGCCCATGTCTGAGAGAAACGACCAGCCTTCTTGCATTGATGGAGAAACAATGCATTGATGGAGAAATGAGGAAAAGTATTGATGTTGATGAATGGACATCGACAGTGTGTTCTTCATCGACCCGAGCGGCGATGAACAAACAAGCGAACAGGGTGACCCCACAAACTCTTAGCATAAACACGAAGCACTTGGTTGAAAAGACCTCGGTGTGAAACCTTCACAATGGGTATGCCCAATTTGCAGAGAAATGAGTATGCCAAATTTGCAAAGAAATACAAACGTTCCATTTGTGCGATCAAAGAAGGAAGAACATTGCATTGAAGGACACTGACAGGAAAAAAGGGTTGTCAATCCAGGTGTGCACCAAAAAATGAAATGGACCACCAAATGTGCATCAAAACAATCTGTCATGGGATAAGACTATCAATCCAACCGTGTGTAGGATGGGTCGTTTAGGGCCACACTCAAAACACCAATCAAAACACGCAATACACTTGTCCAAAATCCATTCCCTAGCCTGTCAATCCTAAATCATGAAGGCTATCAGTCTAGTCGTGTGTAGGATAGACTGTGAAGAAGCAAACGGGAAAACCACACTTAGTTTACAAAATATGGCTGCATCAAAATCCAATTAACATAACCATTTTCAAAACACCCGAGACACCTGTCCAACTGATCGAAGATGGACAGGACAGACCCTCAAGCAGCAAACAGAGTTTACGAAATAAGCCTGCTTCAAAACCCATTTTACAAAACCCCTGTCAAAACACATGAGACATCTTTCCAACTTCCCGAACACACGAAGGACCAACCCTCAAGAAACAAATGAAGGTAATAAGCCTACATTGAAATCTTGTTAACAAAATCCCTGTCAAACCACATGAGACACCTGTCCAATTTCCCGAACACATGCATGGCGGACCCTCAAGCAACAAATAGAGGTAATAAGCATGCATTGAAATCCAGTTAACATAAACCATGTCAAAACACACAATACAGCTGTCCAACTACCTGAACACGCACAAGACAGACCCTTAAGCAGGAAGAGAAGGTAATAAGCCTGCTTATTTACCGAAGTTAACAAAACACATGTCCAAACATGTGAGACACCTGTCCAACCGCCATTCTCCAATCACCAGTGTCCAAATGAAATTTGATGGAGCGACGAAGAATCTAGGAGAATACGTCTCCATTTTTTAACGCCTTTGATGTAATTAATTTTTTTTGGTTGCTTGTTACTAGGTCAACACATTAAACTAACAGGGTTTGGTTGTAAAAGAAATTTACAAAGTTTTTAAGCCTAACTTTTATTTTAAATTTCATAATATTCATAGAATAAAATGATGAGATAGTGTGATTCAATATAAACTAATTATTTTAATTAAAAATTTATTTGAAGAGATGAAATGCATTAACTAATAAAACTTCTTTGCAGATTAATAAATAATGGAAATCCAAGCCATTGTGATTAATAAATAAGGGAAAACCAATCCATTTTAATCACTATGAATATAGATATAATTTGTAACACAAGATGTCTTAACGCATTTTTATTGATGGATATGCATTTTTTCCTTTCTTATTTTTGAACTACTCTCTTAGAGAAGTTTAAAAACACAACGATTCTACTTCTTGGTTAGTTTTTGGTTGGAATTTGATGAAGATTTTTTAATAAATCTGAATTTTGTGTTGTTCAAATCATGATTCTCAATTCATAAATGGATTCAGCGCCCTCAAAAAACCCCAAATCACCCATTTTCTAGGAATTTAAACACTATTATTTAGAATTAAGAATTCCTTCAAAATTTCTATCAAATTCCATCGAAATCGGGTTGAAAAAAACTGTTAAGAATGGTTGAAATCATCACACTTTTATGCTACATGATTCTCTTACTTCGGAGCATATATCGAGGATATTATGCTATGATGAATAGAAATTTTAATTATTTATTTCTCCACATATTTTAAATTAACATATCATTATATCATTAAATTTGATTGAATAATATAAAATAAATAACATATCATATAAATAATTATTGATGATGATGGTGGTGGTGGTGGTGATGGTGATGGTGATGATGATGATGATTAACGTCCATTAAGACCAACTTTGGTCTATCGGACCTTAAGAAGGATAATACTTGGTTTACTTTAAAATCTTGTTCCTTTGTTCAAAAATCTTGCCAAGAAACTTTCCAGGCTCATTATAGTTTTGGCAAGTTAAGAGGTTATAAAATTTTGTATTGTAAAAAATAGTATTATATATATATGAAGACAAAGGTGGGGCGGAGAAAGAGAATGTGTATTTTAGGTAGGGCCACATTATATCCTCTAATCTCAACCTCTTCATTTAACATAAAGGAAATAAATATGTTGTAGTTGGGTTTTCACCCGGGCTATGTGCAAAAGCACCTCCCTTCTGTCAAAGGGACAGAATGGTAGAGTTCAAATGGAAAGAAGAGCTACAATAAAAAATTAACATTAGTAACAATAAAAGAAAGAAGAGCTATGCTAAAACTTAAACTAAAAGAAATAAGATTGTACCATTGTTTGAAAGTGGCCCACTGTGCCTTGATCTTTGGATATGGGCTGCCTCTCCATAGGATGTATGGTACGGAGGATACCTCAACTTACGGAATGGGGAATGGCATGGCTATCAAATGATGGTTGGATGGTGTGAGTATTTTGAGAAGAGTGGGTTCTCAACGTAGTCACTGATTTGAATAATGGAAAAAAGGGCATGGGAATCTTGTTGATGGGGACCTCCACCTTCTTTTTATAATGATTTTTTGGCCTTATCCCTCTTTTAGGGTTTTGGAACCCTATTTATGGTTTTAAACTCTATTTAGGTTTTTTAGCCCATTTTTCTGTGTTTTAGCTCTTTTTTGGGTTCTTAAGCCATTTTTGGGGTTTTTAGCCTCTTTTTAATGTTTTTAAAGCTTTTTGAGAGAGAACAAGGGTAAACCATAGGTGTCAAAAATGAGGGGAAAACGATAGGGAAATGGTTTCTGTATATAGTTTAGGCTAGTTGAGCAATTTTTTGCATTTTTTTTTTGTAAATAAAACATTATATTACTTCAAACGAGCTTCATTGCAATTCTGATATGTCTCTTGATAGTCAAAATGACAAAGCTTCCCAAAACACCCCAGCTCTGTTCAGATTCACCACTACCAAGAGTTTAGGTAGGTTTCCCATGCCCACAAGGACAAACTTAAATTTGTTGTATCTAGCCCCCCCCAAAAAAAACATATAGAGTCTGATTGAATAGAGAATACCCTTATACATATCAACCGTAAAATAAAAGGACAAACACATAACATAAAAAACTGAGCTCAAACACGATCCTGGATTGTATTTCCTAGTCCGGAGCATGCAGCAGCGATCGTGGTAGATGGATTTCCCTAATGGCCAGCCCGAATCGTAGATCCCGACGTTTTTCATAGAGCGTCTTTCCATGTCGGCTCCCCATCTCACGTGGTCTTGCAATCTCCTCCTGCATCCCACCCACTTGATAGAAAGGAATGCCCAAATGGGCTTCCATGACATCGATTTTCCTATGCATTAAGCGACAATCACCATTATTCTCTTTCCAGGTATTCACTGGATCCTCATCACCTTCACACTTGGCTTCCCTCGAGATATAAGAGTGACCAACCAGACTCATGTTTACCCAGTAAATCATAAGCATGTGATCATAAGCCAAAGCTCTGCCCGCCGTGGTTCCTGGGTCGACAACCAAGTCAACCACTTCCTTACAGAGATCCTCGGTAGACATGAGTTTAACCTAATCCCACAAGTTTCTGACCACCTTTTCAATTTCCATTCAAATGCCCATAGGCACATGCTCCTTATAAAACTCCACTGCCTCCTGGGCCTATAACTGAACCCTTGAAGCTTGACGCTTCTTCCTCATTACTCCCTTCCCCTTTCTGTCCATGGAATTGGAGGCATCCCCTAGGCCTATATCACCTCTCAAAGAGCGTTTAGGATCGATGCGCCTTGGGCCAATGAGGCTATACTTACAAAGATATTGAGGGAAGTCCCCAGTCCCAAGAGCAGGCGCCAGAAAATACACCAAACATAGCTCAAAATCAGAAATTGCTAAGGCCCTTCTACGAAGATAGATGAGGGGTGGTGGATCCTGCCCGAAATAAATGGAGGTGGGACTCATAATTTCCCAAACTTCCTTGTACTTCGCTCACATCATTCCAATCATAACAACGATGTCCTTCATACCTTCACCTATACCAGACATCCTTTCTGCATTCAAAACCCGATCTCTTCGTTGATCCTTACCTTCCTTTCCCATCTCATTGAACTTAATGCCATATCCAGACATGACTTCGATGGCCAGGAAACATATGGCAAGGCCAATTAACCATGTGACCCCGTGTGGCATAACTCTTGGTTGTCCTCGGCATCCTCATGCCCCCTGTCGTCACCCTCGAAACCATACTCCTAACTTTCCATATGTAGCCTTGCGTCATGGTTCCAAGTATCCAATTACTGGCATTGCTAGGCCCATGCCTCTGCACGGAATTCATCCATCATGTCGTTTCGGAAACCTATGCCTCCATCCACGCCAGCGTTTACTAACAAGTTAGCCACCTTGTTGGCGTCGCGCCTGACGTGGCTGAAGGTAACCGTCGAGTGTTCAACAATCAGGGAGCGAAGGGTGTCTAGTCAACTTGCCAAGGGCCAGCTGGATGAGACCTTCTCACATGTCTTCCCACTCACCAACCACGTGGACATCTAAATCAAAATGTGGGTATATCCTTCGATGATCGTAGGAATTCGACCTTCCCTATCCAGACGATCAAAACCTCGGATCATTCCCTCCAGTTCGACTGAGTTATTGGTGTCAGTGCCAATTTCACCCATATACATGGTAATGATCCTTCCTGTGTGGTCACGACAAACCCCCCCATAACCAGCAGGGCTAGGGTTACCACGAGAGGCCCCATCGAAATTTAGCTTGAATACTTGGAAAGGGGGAGGATACCATGAATTCAGACTTGATGGCTTGTAGATCCTTTCTCTTCGTCACAAACCATCCATCTAAGATCTGTCTGATCCCCAGCTTTCTACAACATGGATCTCCTCCCTTGGGATGATATTTTCCTAGTCATACCATTGCATGCTTCAAATCATGGATAGAAGTTTTTATTTCAACGTTTTCCAGACTACGTCAGTATAATTTCATTTGTCCCGAAAGATCCTCCCATTCCTTTCCTTCCATATGCACCACATTGCCATTACGAGAAATTCCTCCCATAGGGTACGAATGATTTGATTCTTAAAGGCTTTAGGATGCCAGTATTTCAGTGTTTGAGTCGACCAACCTCTCCTCTTGTCGCTCTTTCTGAACCCCATAGCACCTCTGTCCCAGATGGTCGTTGCGAATGGGCAGTTGTCCAGAAGATGGCCCATGTTTTCCTTGTCCTGAAGATAGAGAAATCACTGCGATGGCCCCTAGATTCCCTGCCTTCGAATTTTCTCGCTTGTGATAATTATACCTTTGACTACCAACCAAGTGAATATAGCCACCTTTAGCAATGGATTCGAAGCCCAGATCTTCCTCCATATCCCTTCTTCATCCACCTGGTTGCATATCCCGATATTGTAGGCTTCCTTTATTTTGAAAGAACCCCTCTCTGAGTATCCCCATCTTAATAAGTTGGGTCCATCCCTGACCTGGAGGTAACGCTTATGGATTTTCTCCTAGAAATACCTCCATTCATCATCACTGGTTAGGTCAGGTTTTACCTGAAAATTCCACTGCCGCTGCCCTTCCAGATCTCGGTCCCTCTAGTGTTGACCCACCTTTTATGTGCCTTCCTCTATTCCTCTTTCTCGTATGTGCCTCCATCTCAGATCTGTCCCCGATTTGGGAAGCTTGTTCCAGGAATCCTCCTAGAACTTTGTGCTCCCCCCTCCCTTATCTCCCAGAAGTTGTGGTCTTGCACAATTTGCCTCCCACTCACCACTTTCATACATATGGGAGATCCAATCAAATCCTTATTGAGCCGCACCAGTTGATTTTTGGGTCTGTCTCAAGCGTATTTTATATGCCATAGCCTGGACCATGGTTCAACCAAGTAATTGGACCATTTCCACCAAAATTCTTCTCCCTGTACCTCATCCATGATCTCAGGGTCTCGAAGCCCCAATCCCCTTGCTCCTTGGGACAAAAGATGCCCTCCTAGCTGACTAGGGAGAATTTAGCCTTCGCCTCCCTATTACCCCAAAGGAAGTTCCTATGCAGACTTCGAATTTCCCAAAGAACCGATTTTGGAGTCGAGAGGACTGAGAAAAGGTATATTGGCATAGCCTATAGAACTAAATTTACAAGGACCAGTGTGCTAGGAAAATTTAGAGGTTGCAAGACCCAACTAGAAATCCTTTGTTTCATTATGTCTAAGAGTTCTTTCCACGAGGCTTTCTTCAGTTTCCCCACCCCAAGAGGGACTCCTAGATATTTTGAAGGCATCATCCCTCTTGAGAACCCCAATATACGAATTATGTTCCTCTGAACAATGGGATCAGTATTCATGAAAAAGACCTGGGATTTATTAGCATTGACTACTAGACCTAAAGCCTTAGCAAAGAGGGTAAGGCTCTTTTTGAAGCTTTTCGCTTCTTGGACTAAAGGGCACCCCATGAGCATGGTGTCATCTACAAACTTCTGGTGTGTCTGTGGGTCCATTCCCTCATGGAATTTGAGCCCCCGCAACTCCCCACTCCCATATTTAGTCTGAATAAGGCAACTCAATCCTTCTGCCATCAAAATGAAGAGAAAGGGTGACAGAGGATCACCATGTCTAATACCTTGGGAGGGTTGAAACACTTTTGTTGGAGATTCGTTCATGAGGATGTTGAAAAAAAGGGTCGTCATTAGGATCATGACCCACTCCACTCACTTTGGACCAAACCCAAAAGCATCTAACATCTTGTCCATGTAATTCCAGCTTAATTTATCATAATCCTTTGCTATGTCTAGCTTAACCAGCATACATGGCCATCGTATGCTTTTCAGGGAGTGAACCACCTCAGGAACAAGGATGACACCATCCAGAATCTGCCTCCCTTCCACAAACCCTTTTTGTTCAGGGCTAATAATACTAGGGAGGAGATGTTTCAGGCGGTTCTCTATCACCTTGGATATGATCTTATAAATCACACTGCATAGGGATATTGGTCTAAACATGTCTGGGTTGTCTACTCCAGCCTCCTTAGGAATTAAAGTCAGAAAGGTTGCATTGAAATCTTTGAGAACTCCCCTCTTACATCTAGATTCTTCAACGATCTCTAGAACCTCCTCCTTGTCTAGCTCCCAAAATTGATGGAATAAATTTGAGTTAAAGCCATCCAAACCCGGTGCTTTCCCCAGTGCCATCTGGTGGACCACTTCCTCAACCTCCTACATAGCCACCGGTTTCATGAGCATCTCGTTGTTTTCTCTGATCACGGCCCTGGATATTAGCCGTGTAATCCTCTCTATGGCTCTCCATCTATCACCTCTATCCTCACTTGGGATGTCATAGAAATGCTAGGTGAGCTCCTCTTCTATCTCCCTTCTGGTTTCCACTCGGCTTCCATATGCTTTCTTGAGATCATGAATTCTTGAGCTGCTTTTGTTCTGGATAACTAAATTGTGGAAGAACTTAGTGTTCCTTTCCCCCTCTTGCAGCCACTTTACCCTTGAATTTTGTTTCCATAATATTCCTTCTTTCCTTTCCCTGGAATCCAACTGGCATAAAAGGTCTTTTTCTTTGAGCTTCATGTCCTCATCCCATCCATCTTCCATACATTTCATGTTGATAAGATCAATCTCGCTTATCAACTGTTTTTTCTCTTCAAATATATTCCAAAACTCTTCTATGTTCCACGTACGAATTTAGGCCTTTAGGGCTTTAATGTTTTGCTGGAAGTGGTACATTATAGTCCCCAGAGGGGGGACCAACTCCTGCCACCACTGAGTGACCAACTCCTTAAATTCCTTGTGTTCCAGCCAAAACTGCTCAAATATAAACGGTTTGCTCATAATGGTGTTCGACCAAACCCAATTGAGACAAATAGGCCAATGATCTAAGCCTGCCGCTGGGAGAACGTTGGCCAAAATATCCCCCATACCATGCACAATATTTTCTGAGACCAGGAATCTGTCAAGACGGAAACCCACCAAATGNCTTGATACTTGTCCAAGGATCGTCTATCACCATTCTTTTCCTCTAGGTTGGAAATGAGATTAAAATCCCCCCCTATTACCCAGTTTCCTGCCTCTGTTAAGCCCTTGACCCAACTCAGGAAATCCAGAAAATATTGTTTCTAGGGAAAGCCACTAGGCCCATAGATGTTCATCAACAAACCCATCACTCCTGAATCCAGAAGGTGAAAATTTTCCATAAGCGAGAACTGGTTAGCTTCCCATTCTGAAAGTTCCACTACTCTAGGTTTCTAGAGGACCGCAATCCCACCAGCCTGTCCAACAGCATCAAGGGCCATAATATGACTTACCTACCAGATCTTCTCCCTGATTTTCTCCAATCTCTCAGTACTGCATTTTGTTTCTTGAAGGAACAGGATATCTAGTCTCTCCTAAATGATCTTCCTATTTAAGGTCTTCCACTTCCTAGGGTGATTGCACCCTCTTATGTTCCAGGAAATAAACTTCATTGACAACCCTTGTTGACTTCAGAAAAGGATGACCTAATCACGGGATACTGGCCTGACTCAATGAGTTTTACACCTACCTCAACAATGTGTTTCTTGTTTGTCTTTCTTCCCCTTCTTAGCTCCTCTTTCGTAGATTTCCGCTTACTTCCTTTTTTTGGATCTGGATCAATCCCCAAGTTCTGGTGGGCTCGCGTTCTGATGATTTCCTCTTGAAGAAGCTCTATCTGTCGCCAAGAAACATAACCCTATCCTGTATTTCCACATTCTGCCTCAATTGCATCCAGGTCTAGCTCCCCCAGTTCCATTTCTTCCACCTCGTCCTCCTCATTTACTTCCATCGAGGTCTGCTGCACATCCTCTCCTATTGTTTCCTTGGTCTTTCCAACCTGATGCCTCAGTTCACCTTTTTCCTCATAAGTACCCCCTTCAACCATCTCCTCTCCTCGAACATCAAAGGGATTATTTGTCCGGGGGGTTTTTGTCGTAGGCTCCTCCCTAATTTTTAACGGTCCTCCTCCTCTGTTTCTTCGCCGATTCTTGACTTGAGTAAACCCTTCCCCATCTACTTCGCCTCCGAGACACTGATTGGGGTTTCCCGATGGTGGGTTCATCTTTGTACAATCCCTCCCCAGGTGCCCGTATTCATGACAGTGACTGCAGCGAAAGGGTAGTTGTTCATAATCCATGGGTTGGATCCATTCCTCATCTTCCCAGTTCAGGATGATTGCCTCCGGGAGTTCTTTGGACAGGTCCAAATAAACATAGATGTAAGCAAAAGTTGTGTATCTCTGGATCTTAGTTTGTTCATCCTCCTTCACAAATTCCCCTTGGGTATTCCTTATGTCCTTCAGGGTTTCCAGATCCCAATACTCACTAGGAAAAGAAAAAATGCGTATCCAGACTGGTGCAACCGTCATGTCTTCAGTTTCTGGGTTAAAATGTTCTTTCCAGGGCCGGAGGTATAATCCAGTCGAGAAGAAGAAATATGGGCCCCCTCCAGGATTCTATATCTATCTTCTTGGTTGAGAAAGATGATAGTGAAGAAACCCTTGGATCCCAGCTGCAGATCGTAATGTCCTTTAGGGTTCCAAACAGTCTTGATCCATCAGACCAGATCCCTCTCCTTGGGCCAAATCCCCACGAATTTCCCAATAAGGGACGTTTCCCTCCATAACTCAATCTTTCCTCTCACCTTCTTGGATATTATCTGGACCGTAGGGATAGACAGGGCTCTCGGAAGACACCCACCTGGGCTTGATCTTTTACCCTTCCCGCCTCCATCCTACCTCTTGCTCATTTTCCCAGTTTCCCGGTCCTCAGGATCGAGACTCTGTGGATCTAGATCCTCCATGATTCAAAGCCAGAGGATTTTCACCCCTCGCCTCGCTCCCTAAGCTCAGATCTGTACAATCGCACCTAACCTCGTGGATTCAGAGCACTCCCTTATCATTACCGGGTGATTCCAAAAATTATCTGAACAATTTTTTACGTTAACATATAACTATAATTTAATTTTTAAATAAAAATAACACTTATGTATTTGACTTTTTTTTACTAGAAAGTAAAATGTGTTTTACATTTTAATGTGGAGGAAATGTGTAATATTTATATATAATTGTGATGTGACAAATAACATTAATTAAATTATAAAACTAAAAATTTTAAGATTAATATTAAATATGTAATAACATACAATATTATATAAATATGTAATAACATAGTATTAGTAATAATTTATGTATTTTCAATTTTTTATTTTATTTTATATAATTTATATGTTTTTTAACATAATGTAAATTATATATCTATATTATTTTATTGTATCAAAATAGTAAAATATATTTTAAATTTTTATATTATATATATAATAATTAAAAAAACATAATATAAAATATTTTTAATAATATCAAATATTAATTCATACATAAGATAAATCAATTTTAACTCTACATTTTTTAAACACTAAAAAATCCCATACTCATTTTTTAATTTTCATGAATTCTCAATAACATTAATATTAAAATGAATATATATTATTATTAAAATAAATAAATATAACATATATTTATTTTATAAAATAATACTTTAATAGATTCCATTGTCATTTTTTCTTAAAATAATACTTTAATTATAAAATGGGGTGGTTTTTTTTGGGCCTCCTTGATGTAAAGACCAAGTACTACAATCAAATTTCTTAGAGGGTTTATTTTGAACTTTAAAACCATCAAAAAAATGTTATTTGCATTTGACATAGAAAGGCATTAAATCTTTTTTTTTTCCATGGAAAAAGTCGTAATTTATTATATGATAGATAAACTATATTGTTCAAAGTTTAAAAAGAACATACAAAAACTATTAATAGCAAAGATTATAATTTATTATATGACAGATAAACCATATTGTTCAAAGGTTAAAAAGACCATACAAAAACTATTAATAGCAAAGATCATATAGATCATACAAAAAATTTCTTCAACATGAGAGATACCAAGACTAGTCAAGTCCTTAATTTTTTGATTAAGTATACATATATACGTACAAAAAAGTAAAACAACAGATAACACAAAAATGGTAAATATCAATCCCATAAAACCAAAACTATAGGAGAATCATCCGAGGTGGGGTCTCTAATAAACTTTAGTAATAGTATCATTGATTCCTTCTCACAGGTGCCAAGAGCCTTCAAACACTTGTAACCCAATATTGGAAAGGTGATCAGTTAACGAGCTACTTTCCCTATATATATGGTGATATGAGATATCCAGGAAAAGACATGTTAATCTGATAACTTCCTCATATAGTGGCTTCAAATAGATATTCTTTGGGAGATTTTTAAGCCTCGTCCAATCAATAACCAACATGGAATCCCCAAATACTTGGAGCTTATGAGCCCCTTTTGAGTGAGTCAATAACAATAGTAACTTGAGTGCCAATCATTCAATATGATTGTTGGAACACTCCGCAAGGCCTGTTGCAATTTTTCACCCGTGAGAATCACATAGGTATAGGTTCCCCCCAGCTCTACCCATTCTTGGTCTTCCTTGAGAGGCACCATCAAAATAACACCAACAACCAGAGTTATCAATATTCTCAACAACAATCCTTCTCAGCTTTGGTGGAGATTTGGATTGAGGGAAATGGTTTAATATAGCTAAGCTTTTGGAAGCATAAACCTGAGGAGGAATGTAAAGATCATGAAAGATTACCTTGTTCCTAGATAACCAAGCCACCCAGACTATGAGGATAGGAAAATCCCTGTATGTAGAAAAAACATCATTGTTCATTCATAACTAAAGAGCCTCCTATAGATCATCACCATGCCAGATAAATTGTATTCCTTTGACCTGAATAGCATAATTCCACATACCAATCATGTTAAGGAAAGTAATAAAAAGATGATTAATATTTTCAAAGTATTCATGACATAGTCGACATCTACTTGGACCATATTCAAACTTTTTTACAGTAAATCTCAAATAGGGACCTCTGTGGATAGGGCCAACCACAAAAAAAAATTGGTCTTCAATGGGCACTGCAACCTCCAGAGCTTCTTTATTCACCAAGCAGGCTTAGGTAAGTCCTCCTCCTCTAGGATCACTTTGTAACCCATATATGGACTATAGAAGCCACCAATGACATTCCTAGACCATAAAATATTATCCTTTCTATTAGTTCAACAAATATGTCTGTCTTGAAGAGCTTTAGTATATCTTTCCTACATGTGTATCGTTTGCCTCAAATCCCATCTCATCAGTAGATATCCAAGCCTGTCTCAGTGGGGTAGAGTTTTGATTATCTAGAATCTGATTCAGAAAGAGAATACCCCTATCCCTTAAGGATTCAATCATAACATCATAAAGTCTATAAAAATATGAACAACCAATCCAATGATCCTATCTGATCCTAACTTTTCTCCCATTACCAATTTCCCAAGCAATCCAATCAACAATAACATCGAAGGACAAAATAAGTGGCTTCCACATGATGGATACATTCCTTAAGGACATTTCCTTATATTAGAACCATTCTTCAATAGTTAAGGGATCAATGTAATTCTGATGGAAAACTTGGACCCATAGCCCTTCACCTAAAAGAACTATCCAAACCCCCTTTGTAGTTAGATCTTTAGAAAAACAAGAGTGATGCTTTAGGCCCCATCCCACAAATTCTTTAGGAAGAGTCAACTTTTTCCAGGATACCTAGATATAGGATTTCTTATCAGTCTTCCCTCTCCATAAAAAGTGAAAATACAATGTCCTGATATAATCCATAATACATGCAGGTGCATAAGCTAATGATACACAATAGACATGTAGTGCGTCCAAGACATATTTTATCATGACTAACCTTTCACCTTGAGATAGCCATTTATTACACCAGATATGCAGGCTTTTCTCAAATTTGCTAATGAACCACATCCAATCCTTATGGAGGTAATCATTGGGTTTAATATTGAATCCCAAATACTTTAAACCTTGTTTAATATCAAACAACACAAAATCAAATTGAGATGCAATCCATTCAACCACCTCGAGATCCATATTCATGTAGGATACTGTAGATTTCCTAACATTACAAACCATCATGATAGCTTCAACAAATAGAGTCATAATGTCTTTTAACTTAGAGATATCTATTATGGATCCATAAAAAAAGAGTAAAATACAATCAACGGAGAGCAAGTGAGTCACTGTGACAGTACCTCCAATTCTTACCCCCTTAAGAGAACCAAATGCCCTTGCATGGAGAATTTATCTATTCAATCCCTCCACAATCATAACAAAGAGGAGTGGGGCAAGGGGGTAACCTTGTTTGAGGCCTCTTCCAGGCCTTAAAAGAAAGAAGTTGGTCCATTTATTAGGTCAACAAAATACACCATTTCAACACAAGATAGAATCAAATTAACAAAAGAAAGATGAATTCCAACATGTGGCAAGACAAGTCTAAGATAAGTCTAGTTAACCCGGTTATATGCTTTAGAGAGATCTTCTTTAATGATGACTACAAGTTGGTGATTTGCCTTAGTTGTGTGAAGCGATTCTTGAGAAATGCCCATCTCATTATGAATTTGTATACCTTCAAGAAAGGAAAATTGATCAGAATAGACTACTTGCAATGAGATGCCTCTAATCCTAGAAGAAATGATCTTAGCTATAGGCTTATAAATACAATTACACAAAGATATAGGCCTATAATCCCACATAGTGGTGAATTTTGGGAATGTGTGCCTTAAAAGTTGAGTTCAATGTTGCTAGAAGTCTACCTCTCCTCCTTGATTCTTCTATAACAGCTAGCAGGTCCCTCCCAAATACTTTCATGAAACTGAAGAAAAATTCCATTGACCACCCGTCAAGGCCATGGCTTTTATCTTTTTGCATAGAAAATACAACCTCTTTGATTTCATTCATAGTCACTTCATTATTGAGAGATAAATTATGTTCCTTTCCTACAAAACATAGATAAAGAGCAATTATATTAAACATCGAGCCAATGAGGGCCCTTGCTTCTTCCTTAAACATATTTTTGAAATTATTCACCCCAAAACTAGCCAAGTCCTTCAAACTAGTACATTATTCACCCAAAACTAGCCAAGTCCAACACTTAATGGAAGACCTTGATCTAAGATGATAGCGATAACTCTTTGAACAACTAAAGATTTATTGAGAAACTTCCAGGTCAATAGCAATCATAACCAAGAGTCATTCAAAGGGGGCACATTTGTTCTCGAAATCAGCTCCTTTCGGGAGCTTCGATCAATCGACTCGAGAGAGTCAAGCTTGTAATCATCACAACTATTAAATCAAATACTAAATATTTTTTTTCAGATGGAGAGATCCACGGAAAACCCAGCAATACTTCCCCACATTCGTGGATGGTAGAGGTGGTAAACCGTCGGCCATCCTAGCAGAAATCCTAACCCCAGAGGACTCAAGGCTGGGACCCATGACCTCCCCTCGAACCGAGAGAGTGTGCGCACGTCTTACCAATTGAGCTAACACTTGGGACTAAATCAAATACTAAATCTATTGCAACTAGTTTACTTCTTTTCCAAACCCAATATATACATGGCTATGTATAACATTTTTATTTCTTAAAATTTTAAAAATTTTCGTTCTTACATAATCAAATATCTACACATTCTCATAACATTAATGCCAAGTCAAGTACAATGGTTTTAGATGCGATTGCATTTCCTTATGTTTGGAATACTTTGAATATAATTTATTTAAGGATATAAGTTTTAATTCTCGTTCATAAATATTTAGATAATCAAATTCCAAGTTGTTAAACATTATCAAAACTCTAATATCAAGTAACTTATATCAAGTAAGTTAAACTCTAATATCAAGTAAGTTAGGGTAGTTTTATGATGTAATGTCGTATTTTATTTATTATTATTATTATTTGTTTTAAAGGTGATAAAATTTATCATATTTTAGTAATGAGTTGGTGTTGAGGGTAATCATTATTAAATGCTATATGTGAATATAGGTTGACTCATCATCATTACTGAAAGAAAACCATAACAATTAAAATTTAAATAATATATTAGTGGTCTGAAAAGAGGCAAACTTCAACTCATGTTAAATGTCTTCGGATCTTGGGTTGTTAACTTGTTTTCATGTCTTTGAGGGAGACGAGCTCTTAACCAATAAAAATTATTTTCAGATATTACTACAAACCATGATGTAATATTGCATTTCTACATATTTGTATACTTTAAAATACACTTGAAGTATAATTGCATTTTTTTTCTTAAAAGTGTGATTTTCAATCATTTTCATTTTCTCAATTTTCATTTTCATTTTCATTTTGTGAAGGCCCCCGTGTCTTGGCTTCAAGAAGTTTATTGATGTGTATTATTTTCCTTCCTGGACCAGATACAGTTTGTTCTCCCTGGGTTTACATTTACTTTTCAGTTTTCTTCTAGTGGGTCAGCTATGGCCTCTGGAGGAGGCCCTCCTCCTCTTCCTCCCGAGATTGACATTTTTAAATGTCTCATTGCCTCGTGTGGGAAGCGAAAGGGAAATCCTATGGGGAAGTCCTTTGTGAAGAAGACAGATATTCGTTCAGTTGATCTCCTGGAAGAACGCCCCTGCCAGACTGCCTTGAACCTAGTTGAATGTGGACTTATAGGCCAATTCACTAGGTTGTTGGTGTGTATTCTTTTCCTTCCTGGACCAGATACAGTTTGTTCTCCCTGGGTTTGCATTTACTTTTTAGTTTTCTTCTAGTGGGTCAGTTAGGGCCTCTGGAGGAGGCCCTCCTCCTCTTCCTCCCGAGATTGATGTTTTTAAACGTCTCATTGCCTCGTGTGGGAAGCGAAAGGGAAATCCTCTGGGGCAGTCCTTTGTGAAGAAGACAGATATTCGTTCAGTTGATCTCCTGGAAGAACGCCCTTGCCGAACTACCTTGGACCTAGTTGAACATGGACTTATATGCCAATTCACTAGGTTGTTGGTGTGTATTCTTTTCCTTCCTAGACCAGATACAGTTTGTTCTCCCTAGGTTTGCATTTACTTTTCAGTTTTCTTCTAGTGGGTCAGCTATGGCCTCTGGAGGAGGCCCTCCTCCTCTTCCTCCCGAGATTGACGTTTTTAAACGTCTCATTGCCTCCTGTGGGAAGCGAAAGGGAAATCCTCTGGGGCAGTCCTTTGTGAAGAAGGCAGATATTCGTTCAGTTGATCTCCTGGAAGAAATCCCTTGCCGGACTGCCTTGAACCTAGTTGAACGTGGACTTATAGGACAATTCACTAGGTTGTGGCCATCCCTAGAGGCTATTGAAGGATGGGTTCAATGAAACTAGAGACCATTGGTCTCATATGGCATCCACAATCACTTTGTTGGTAGAGGATATTACGTTTTTGTCTTTGAATCAACAGATGATAGAGACCCTATATTCCGAAATGGCCCTTATTTTATGGGTCCTCGAGGCCTTTATTTGAACAAATGGACGTTGGATTTTGATCCAATTCAGGATATTCCCTCTGCTGTTCTAGTTTGGGTTAGGCTTCCCCACCTCCCCCTTCACTGTTGGAATTTCAAATCCTTGGAATATATTGGCAACACACTCGGAAAATACATTGACAGGGCAGAAAGGAAAGACCAATATTCTTGTGCCAGAATTTGTGTCGAGGTAGATCTTGAGATTGGGCTGCCGGAGGCAATCAAGCTTAATGTTGTTGATTGGTATCATTTTCAAGAACTCGACTATGAACACCTCCCTTTCAAGTGTTGGTTCTACCATGAATACAGTCACTTTGCTCGCATTTGTAAGAAAAAAACTGAAGAAGCCTTAGTAGCAGATACGCCTAACCAATGGAAGCAAGCTCAGAAATCAGGTTCTTCTAAACCAATAAATAAAAAAGAGGGCTATGTTGGGAATGGAATCAAGTCTGATGTGAAGAATTCTACATTACCTCTAAAGGTTGGAAAGGACCCGGTCTCTTTAAATCCCTTCGAGGTTTTAAGTTCTGCGGATGAACAGCCCTCTCCTATTCTTGAAGAAGGTGAAATTCAGCATCCTGTAGTAAATATTGAAGAAGGAAAAGTTATCAATGAGCCTGAGCCGGCCTGTTCTCCCAGGGAAGAGGCTTGTTCCCAGGATTCATTTCCCATAAGACCTCTAATTTCTCCCTCTTATGCTGATGCGCTTAAGAAGAAAGTTGAGACTTCTGGATTCTCGGAAAATGATGGGAAATTTGCTAAAAAGTCTGGAAGGAAATCTCGAAAGGAAATTAGAGATGAATAATTTGAGAGGCTTAAGACGCGTGGGAGTCAACCTACTATTGAGTTGTCATTTGGTAGAAGCAAGCGAAACAAGCCCCCGAAGGGTGGAGCTACTCCCTACCCCTCTAGTAAATAATGTAGATCAATTCTTGGAATTGCAGGGATTTGGGGAACCCTTTAAAAGCTGATGTTGTTAAAGATCTGCTAAAAATGAATCCTTCGGACATCCTCTTGCTTCAAGAAACTAAGATAGAAGAGAAATCTCTTTTATCTATCAGTAGGGAGAAATGGAAAAAAAATGTTGGGTTGGCTGTAAGCACTCAGGGCACTTCTGGTGGCCTCACTACCTTATGGTCAGAGGATAATTTTCTCCTCCTTTCCTCATATTCAACTCAACATTGGATTTTTTCTGAATTACAGCACGTGATGAGTAAGATAAATATATCACTTTTCAATCTCTATGTTCTGGTTAACCGTCTAGAGAAAAAATTATTTTGGAAAACTCTGTCAAATTACTTGGAAAACCATGCTCTCAAAAATATAGTCGTGGTAGGTGATCTCAATATTGTTTTGGAGCCCAAGGAGAAACGATGTGGAAACCTTGGTAAGGATCCATTCCAGGAAATGGTTGATTCCCTCATACATGCTTACGATCTTCTAGATCTTAAGCCTAAGAAAGGACGTTTCATGTGGACAAATAATAGAGTGGGATTGGCACGAATTTATGCTCATTTGGACCATTTCTTAGTCCAAAGTACTTTGTTAGATGATAGCTTTCTTTCCTCATTAATTCTGCCAAAGCTCACGTCAGATAACCATCCAATTGCTCTTCTAATGGAAAGAGAAGAAAATCTCGGCCCTTTACCTTTTCAGTTCAGTCCTCTTTGGGCTAAAAGGGATGGTTTTGGGGAATTAATTACTCAAGTATGGTCTCAATTCATCGACGAATCTCCCAGCTTTGTCTGGGAACAAAAATTGAAGCTTACCAAAGTTGCATTAAAAAGATGGATCAAAACACCCATTAAAAACCCATCGAGAAGTAGGGTAGAGTCAGTTCAGGATCTAGCTGATATTCAGCTTAATATGGAGAATAATGTAATATCTTAGTCTCAATTAGTTGTTGAATAGGACGCGCAGTCTTCAGCTTCCCTTTCCTTTCTCCAGGAGGAATTTCATTTGAGGCTTAAATATTGTAGCCTTTGGCTACTAGCAGGGGATAAAAATTCTGCCTATTTTCATTGGCAATGTAGGTGAAGGCTCTCTCACAACCATATATAAGAGTTTTGTTCTTCTGAGGGCGAGGTAATAAAAGGTCAAATGCAATTGCAATCAGTTGCTAATGAGCATTTCCATATTTTGTTCTAGGAAGATGGTAATCCTTGTTCGGGTATAGGGTACTCCCAAAAGACCAAACACCTTGAGCAACCACTTCACACAAATAGATCACAGATCAACACATTGATGTTTGTCACGTGGTTAAAACCCTCAAGAGGGAAACAGCGCATGGCCCCAGCCAAATAGCTACTTGGAGCAATTTATTATGCAAAAGAAAAAAAATTACAGGAGCTTCTCATAATCGATCAACTAGCCAAGGACCCTCCATTCTCTTTAAATAGAGATCATGGACCAATCGGGTGTTAAGCCACGGATCAATGGTAGATATGATCTAAGAGAAGTTGAATTGTAGGATCACTTTATGTATAGATCATATCGTGACCGTCGAATTAGAATATTTACAAATGCATACTAAAGAAACACACTTTACCTAATGGATATATTACACAAGTTGATCTTAACTAACTCCTAATTGTCTAAATATCCTAACATCCCCCCTGAAGAATAACTTGGCATAGGATTGAAGGATTTACAAAAGTGACACTATTAGGAGAAGGAAGGAGGCATTAGAACCTATCCCCCCTTAAGGACACATTCCTGAACTCCTAACATAGATCGAAGTTTAGAAAACTTCGCTTCTGTAAGAGACTTGGTGAAGATGTCTGCAACTTGATCATCTGTAGGGCAATAGAGCATTTCAAGAACATGATCATGAACAAGATTTCTAATGAAGTGCATGTGTAGCTCAGTGTGTTTACTGCGTTGATCTAGAACTAGATATTTGGCAAGCTTGATGGCACTTTGATTGTCGCACCAAAGTGGAGTAGGTTGATGTCGCTCGAATCCAAACTCTGAAAGGATCTGTCGAAGCCATAAAGCTTCATGATTGGCATTAACTGCGGCTCAATATTCTGCTTCTGCTGAAGAAATATCAAGAGATTGTTGTTTCTTACAAGCCCAAGTGACAGGTCCATATCCCAGACTCAAAACATAACCTGCAGTATACTTTCGATCATCAGGATCGCCAGCCCAATCTGAATCAGTGAAACCAACCAACAAGGGTTTCCCCCCTGTACTGTAATGAATCCCAAACTAAATTGTATCTCAAATATATAGAAGTATTCTTTTTGCTGCTTTCCAGTGACTTTCATGAGGAGTTTGCATATAATGGGCAACACGACCAACAACAAAGGAAAGGTTAGGACGGGAATGATTCAAGTATAAAAGATTACCAACAAGCTGACGATACAAAGTGGCATCTACTTCAGGGGAAGTACAAGTGGCAAAAAGTTTGACTCCAGACTGGAAGAGAGAAGGGGTTGGTTTACAATCTTCCATGTGAAAGTGACGAAGAAGGTCACAATCATACTTAGACTAGGAAAGAAAGATTCCTTCTTTGGTTTGCAAGACTTGGAGACCAAGAAAATAATGCAAATGTCCTAAGTCTGACATTTCAAAATTTTGCTTAAGACTGGATTTCACATGGGTTATAAGTTTAAGGTCACTACCAGTAAGAATAAGATCATCAACATAAAGAACAAGTATGATGAGATGGTTTCCTACTTTCTTGGTATAAACATTGGGGTCAGAATGGCATCTAAAAAGACCAGTGTCAAGGAGAAAGCTATCCATTTTGGCATACCAAGTTCTAGGAGTTTGCTTAAGGCCATATAAGGATTTCTTAAGGAGATAGACAAGGCTAGAGTTATCCTGAACATATCCAAGAAGTTGTTCCATGTAGATTTCCTCCTGTAAATCACCATGTAAAAGGGCAAACTTGACATCCATTTGATGGACTTCCCAATTATGTAAGGCTGCAAGGGAAAGAATAAGGCGGATGGAATTCATTTTTGTGACAGAAGCAAAGGTTTCATTGTATTCAATCGCTTCAACTTGGGAAAAACCTTTGGCAACTAACCTTGCCTTAAGTCTTTCAACACTTCCATCTGATGCATACTTAGTTATGTAGACCCATTTACATCTGACAAGTTTTCTTCCTTTTGGAATAGGAACAAGATCCCAAGTATTGTTCGCCATTAAGGAACGATATTCTTCATCCATAGCTGCATCCCAATCTGGATTTCCTGAAGCTTCTGCAAAAGTTTCTAGATCATGATTCTTGGAAACTTGAGCCAAAAGAGAAGAGGCTCACTAAAATTGAGAACGTGTTCGACGTTGATCTCTAGGATCACCGGCAAAATCGCCAGTTGCTTCACATGTTGAACGGACCCATCGAGGAAGCATTCGTGTTGGTGCAATTGGAGGAACATGAGCAGACAGAGGTGGATTTTCATCCTCACTGTCATCATCAGAAACTGGAGTTGGAAACTTGTTAAGGAAGTTGGAAGAAGAAGAAGAAGAAGGCTTCCATCTTCTTCATTGTTGCTTTCAAGGCTATCATCTTCTTGAAACACTTAGATTCATCATAATTATCTTTCCCACAAAAATTACAATGACACTCAGTCTTCTTTCCTTTTGGCTTGGATCATTTGTCATTTTTTAAAGAAGAAGCTGACTGAGAGGGTTTGGGACCCTTGTTGTTTGTTTTATTATTGCGAAAATTATGTTTCTTGGGAGGCTTAGACTTTTCTTTCTGTTGGGGCAATAAGGCTTTCCCAGATGTATCTGCATTGTTAATTATTCCAAGATGAATGAGCTTATCTTGCTCTCTAATTAAGGAATCACAAAAGAATTCAATACTAGGCTCTTGATAGCTAGTTGCAGTCAAGGATTCTTTCATGGAGTAGAATGTAGATACAAAAACAGAATATGCAGGTCCAAGTTTGGAAAAAATATGATAAATACATTGTTTATCTTCTTTCTTAATCTTGCATTCTGCACATAAGAGTCTAAGAGTTTTATACTTAAATAAATAGTCTTGAATGCATGAAAAATCATATGGATTCAAGGAAATCAACTCATTCTCAAGTTGATGACCCCAAATTTCATTGTGTTTACTAAACACAGATTCCAACTTTTCCTAAGCTTTATCAGGTTCATCAATTCCAGATATGTGGAATCACAAATTAGTAGAGATTGACATCCCAATCAATCCACGAGCTTCATCACATCTATTTTCCCATTTAATTTTCTTATCATCATCAGTGGGTTATGTTTCTTTCCCTGAAGTTATCCTGAAAAGTCCCCTACTTTGCAAAACATCCTCCATACGAGATTTCCATGAGAAATAGTTAGAACTTGTAAGTATAATATCATAAGGGGCAGCCATACTATAAAATAATGACTAAAAGAATAGAAACTAATTGTCTGGATGCAAAGAGCTCGAAAAAATATGCGATTTAAAAAAAAAACGGCACGGAAAACTGATTCTAGATAATAAAGTTATGCTTGATCAAAGAAAATGTTGAAGATGTCCCCCAATAGTGACGTGGCAGATATGAACTTGACCAACTAAAAAAAAAGAACCCCCCTCTTCCCAAGATCAACCTTTGACAATCACTTTACAATAAAGTTGCTTTTAAGTGAATCTCTTTTGTAGAATAAGTGATGTTCACTTTTACAATAATGTTACTTTAAATAGTGCGGTAATAAATTAAAAGACTTAAGTGACGAAGCACTTTTACAATAAAGTAACTTGAAAATAAAAATTGCATGCACTAAAAAGTAGCTTAATAAGACTTGAACTCAAGACCTATTAATAAATAAAGCAACTTTGGACCAAGTGAGCTAAATTTAAAAGGTACAAAAAAGAATGGAAAGAGGAAGGGGGCTTTCTATTTTTTTTTACTCTTCTCTGTCGTTCTCTGTGCTTGCCTTTTTTTCCTGCAAATCACAAAAAAAATGAAAAACAAAAAAAAAAAAACGTTTTCCACACAATGGGGTTAGATCTTGGTTAGCTTACCTGAAAAGTCTACATTTTCAAGTTTTCTCGATGTTTCTGATTTGCCATGATCGCACAAGGTGCACGGCAAAAATCATACGTAGCTGATAAGATAAGAAAAAAACTTTCAATTTCTGTTTCTGATTCAGCGCGATCACACAAGGTGCATGGCAAAGAGCATACGCAGCCAGGGAAGGCAACAGCGTGAGACTAAAACAATAAATATCTAATTATAGAACTAATCAAATATGAGAGATTTAAAAAAAAATTAAACAAATCATTCATTGTAACATTATACCTTTAGATTTGCCGAAATGGGTGTTTCTGGATCAAACGGAAACAGTTTTTGGTGAAACAAAAAATATTTCCCAATGGAAACGACGCTCCAGACGCAATGGAACAACTCTCATAGGCCACAAATGCACATAAACTCTAGAACTAGAAACACTTTCAAAGTTTTGGCAACACCAATTCCAAATCTTGATAAAAACCGAAAGCGGCTATTCATAAACGCTCCGATACCATGTTTGAGTACATGGTACTCCCAGAAGACCAAACACCTTGAACAACCACTTCACACAAATAGATCACAGATCAACACACAAATGTTTGTCACATATTTTAAACCCTCGAGAAAGAAACAGTACACGGCCCCAGCCAAATAGCTACTTGGAGCAATTTATTATGCAAAATAAAAAAAGTTACATGAGCTTCTCATAATCGATCAACTAGCCAAGGACCCTCCATGCTCTTTAAATAGAGATCATGGACCAATTGGGTGTTAAGCCACAGATCAATGATAGGTATGATCTAAGAGAAGTTGAACCATCAGATTACTTTATGTCTAGAACATATCGTGACCGTCGAATTAGAATATTTACAAATGCATACTAAAGAAACACACTTTACCTAACGGATATATTACACAAATTGATCTTAACTAACTCCTAAGTGTCTAAATATCCTAACAATACTGATGTAATGTTGAATTCCGAATTTCTCTCTAATATTCCTTCACTTGTCAGCTAAGAAGACAATGATGGACTTGTGAAATCCTTCTCTAAGAAAGAATCCGTTGAAGTCATTTGGGCTATGGAGCCAGATAAGGCCCTCGGGCTGGATGGATTCTCTATCCATTTTTATCGATTATGCTGGAATATTATCAAATATGATCTCCTTCGAATGATCTCAGCTTTCCTTAAAAAATCCAAAGTAGGAGGGAACACTAACTCTACCTTTCTAGCCTTGATTCCTAAAGAAGTAAATCATGCCTCTTTTGATAGATTTCGACCCATCTCCATTTGTAATTCTTCTTATAAAATCTTGACCAAACTCTTAGCCAATCAATTGAAACCTTTGCTAAGAGATTTAATTTCTCCTCTTCAGGGAGGGTTCATCAAAGGAAGACATTTAATAGATAATGTGATTCAAGTTCAGGAGGCCCTACACTCCAGTTATCAAAGAAAGGAGAAAGGCATGTTGATCAAGTTACACATGAAAAAATCTTTTGATCGAGTCAAGCTCTCCTTTCTCTATTAAGTATTACATTCTTTTGGCTTTAGTGCAGAGTTCGTTGCATTGATTAAAGCCTGCACAGACATGCCCTGGATTTCATCGCTTATTAATGGAAGTACGACATATTTCTTTCAAGCTTCAAGAGGGTTGCGCCAAGGGTACCCCTTGTCTCCCTTTCTGTATATTTTGATGGCGGGAGTGTTAAGTAGAAAATTTTCTTTTGAAATGGTTGCTGGATCTCTTCCTGGTATAAATATTGCAAGTGGGGTGGCCCCCATAAATCACGCCCTTTTTGCTAACGACTCTCTCTTATTGGGTGGGACTTCCCTTATCATTGCTTGGGATTTCAATGTAATCTTGCAAAAATTTTGTTCAATCTTCGGTGCTTTGATCAATAAAAGTAAAAATGTTGTATATGGATGGAACATAGATCATCAGTCTCTTCATAGAATAGCTTATTATTTGGGATTTCCCAGCTTCGAAAAGTGGGATAAAATCAAGTATTTGGGGCTTCCTCTAACTTTAGGTTCCAGTCCTCCTTTCCTTTGGTTGGATGTGATTGGTAAAATCAAATCTAAAATTGTTTCCTAGGGTGGGCATTGGTTAACTAAGGCCAGCAAATTGATTTTGATAAAGTCTATTCTCTCATCCCTCCTTATCTTCCATCTTTCTTTGCTTCTTGCCCCCAAGTCCATTTCTACGCAAATCTCCAAAATTCTTTGAGATTTTCCTTGGGAAGGTGGCAAGGGTAACCAAAAGAAGATGCATTTAGTTAGTTGGGAAACCTCTAAAGACCCATTTTGGAGGGAGATTTGCAAATCCGAGATCCTGAGATGGATAATATGGCTTTGGGTGGAAATATCATATGGCAGTTGTACTCCGACAAACATCATCCAGTCAGCAAGATCTTCTAGAAGAAATATTTAAAGGGAGGCCCATTGAGAAATATTAAGATAGCCAACGCCCCTTCAGGAACAGGAATCTGGAATCTATGTAGAAAAGGATTCGATAATATTCAGTCACAGCTATATAGAATTCCAGGAAGTGGGAAAAAGACTTTTCTGTAGAAGGATAAGATCTTAGGAAATCTTCCTCTTTCCTCTATCAATTCGTTGTCTAAGATTAAGGTCTGGCTTACTAACAAAGGGTTTCTCAGGCTGGCAGATATATGTATATGGGACAGAGATGGGAACTGGGTTGGCTAGGTCTTTCCTGAGGTTCCGATTTGTTGTGCCCTGGCTCAACAGCCTTTGCAAAACATTATTTCATCTAACAAAATCCTATTTTGTTTGATGAAATGTTCAAATTTCTCAGTGCAAAATAAAGAAGAATTGCAGCTACTGAAACAATGCCTTTTTGTCAGCCACTGAATTGGGGAAATTCGTTGTTTTTAAAGCAACCTTTGCAACTATAGAATATTTAACAAAATCATCACTAATGAGTTATTATTTGTTTTTGGGTTTGAAATTAAGGATAAATATTAATGATTTCTATATCCTTCGTTTTATCCTAATCTAGAAATTAATCCAGAACATTATGAATTGATTTTGTTGATTTTGTTATTATAATTATTGCTAGGGTTCAAATATTATCAATGGTTGGTTCGTGGTGGTTTTGGTCAAGACCTAGAATACGTAATCCAAATGTGTTACAAACCATTCTCGACATATCCTAAGTTCTCAAACCATGGTCGACATTACCACCAATATCTATGCCGATCATTATTATATGGTACGTTTTGCAAAGTCGATTCTTGATTTAATGGTGTGTAATTATGATTATTTATCCGCCACCTTCAAAAGGTAGGTCGAATCCATGGTAGGGATGCATGTATTATGGTTATCGTCGGGTTGATTTATGTCACAGCCTCTATCCTGATTCACCTATTGCGAAGCCATCATGCTATCATGACGCTGGTACTTGACCAGTCTATCACGTTTAAGTCTTGGTACGTATCCCTCGTCGTGGATGCCTGTCAATACAACACATGTTCTACGTACAGCAAAGGGCCTCCTGTCATTCAATTCAGGGTAAATCATGATAATATCAGTTGTCTAGGGTCTTCGACCGTCGTTTGTGTCATCAATCGATTACCACTCCTAGAGCCGATGTCTTCGTTCATGCCAGATCCGCAGGGATATAGCCCACGTTTATGCATGGCTTATCATGTTCACCACCTGGTTTTGCTTAGCCTTTATTCCAAGTGCTCATGATCTCGTCTTCTGTCTCTTGACGAGCTCTGGTACCTATTTTGCGTGCGGTTACACACCTGGACTCAGCCAGTGATGGCACCTGTAGTAAGGGTTGAACCCTGCGAAATGACCTTGTTAAATTCGGACTCTGAGCTCGCAGTAAAGGTCGAGGATATAGGGTGGATGTCGTTCTTGAATAAATTCTCTGACTCGAACCCTGAAGTTACTAGGGTTTTTGCTCTCTCCCTAGTTGATTTTCAAGCAGAAGTTGGTGATCTTCGGTTTCGAGTTGATGAACGGTCAATAGCGGCCGCAACAGGTTTGTCCTTGACTGGTTAGAGATGGTTCAAATACCAGAAGATGAATATAACAGAATGGTGGCAGTTGCTTAAAAACCCTGCTCAGGAAGACTCTTTTCGAACTGGAGTGGCCCGTAAGTATTTCAAGAAAGAATGGCATCCTGTCCTTGATTTGATTCACCGTTACTTGACCTGTGAAGGCCGGTTATCGTCAGCGTATGTATATCACCTCCAGCTTATGTCTGTTTTTATAGGGTTTCTGTTAAATTTGCCTTATTATCTTTTACATAGCCTGTTCAAAATGTCCAATGCGATTAAAAAAGGCCCTAAACACGTCAGTCATAGCCTCTTTCATCATGGGTTGGTTCGCATGTTGATTGATAGTGAGTTGTTGAAGTTGGGTCGGTCATGGGAGGAATTTGTAGAGTCCAACGGTTTTTCCTCATTTTGTCACTGCATGTTTGACAACCCTGATGATTGCAGCAAGCACAAAGATCCGAGTTCAGTTTCAGTCCCTTCTCTGCGTAAACCTTTGTCAAGTCCTGGCCGTATGAGCCCTGAACCCTGCAAAATTCCCGTGGCCAATCCAGTCGAAAGCACTGACAGTCCGTTAAGGTCTAAGCGCGTGAGGAGAGTTTCACCTTTGTCACCAATTACACCCCAAAACAGTATTGATAAAATTGGCAATCGTGGACGAAATCAGCCCAAGGCTAAATTGGTTGGCAGATTCACCAGGAGCATGGCGAAAACTACTTCTGTCAAAACCCCTATGATTGACAAGGTCCAGGTGGAAACTGTTGTTTTAGATGAGGAAGAATTTGATATCCCTTCGCCTATTGATGGTAATGTCGTTCAGCCTGAAGTTGTTTCGAATCCTGTCAATGAGACTCTTCCTGTTATTGACAAGGATATTCCTATGCTCGACAAAGAGGTGCGAGAGGATTCGTTTGTTAATGCTCCGACTAAAGAAAAGCCTGTGCACGCAAATTCACCTGGTGTTTATTGTGTTGCAGATATGGCTCATCCTTTGTTTATTAATCGACTGTTGGATAAAATTCGTAGTATGGAGGATAGGGTAGGTGAGATGGTAGTGAATCGGGATTTAATAAAGGCTGAAAATGTTATGTTAAAGGAGAAAGTTAATGCGAATGATCGACAGCTCCTCCGATTGAGAAATCATAAGAATAAGTTGATTAGGAGGGTTCTCAAATTGCAGGATGAAAATGACAAGAATGAAGAAAAGGTTCGTGAGCTTAACGCTCAAATTGCACTCATGCAATTCAAGGTTGATCCCTCGCCGAGTCATTCAAGTGGGGTGAATATCCAGGTCTTTAATGCTCCGGTAAATTTGTAGTGTTTTGGCGGTGTGTTATTTTGATATCAGGTTTGAAGTTTTGATGATCAAGTTTTATTTACAGGTATTTGCTGAGTGTGAAATTGTTTATTAATTATTTTAGTTGTTTTTCTATTTTAATTACATTTTAATTATGTTTCTTTTGTCTTGCATCGCAGGTGGTATCATGAATATTTTCCTTCCCCGATTTTGATGATTTCGGTTGTATGGATGATCCCTCTATATTTGGAAGCAAATCGATCTTGCAGGGACTGTTTTCCAGGTGCCGTTACCTTATATGTTTCCTCGATCTCCTGTTATGGACTGAGTATTCGAGCATATGCTGAAAAATGACATGTTCCCACTTGTCATTTTTATGCGAAATCAGTTAAGGATTTCAATGTTGATTATCTTTAGCTCGTAGAAGGTTTTATTTTGGGGAAATTAAAATGTATTTATAGGGCAGATAGCATAAGTGATAGGGGTCGATAGTTTGGGAAAGGGAGGACAAGACCGCTGTTCGATCTATCTGTGACTCAAGACAATTAACTGTCAGTAGCTACAGTGTTTGGACTGGTGATGTTTAATACATATATACAGTTTTTATACTTTACATATGATTTATAATATCTTTCGGTTTTGCCACTCATTTTTCTATATTATAAATGTTTGCGATAATTTCCTTGAAGAATTGTGCAAATATTATTTACAAGTATCGACTGTTATTGTTTCTGATCTTGTTGATATGTCATGTTCTGTAATCAATGATTGATATCGTTGTTATATAATGTGTAACGGCTTCTGTATGGTTTTGTTAATATTTAAATTTTTTTTTAAATATTGTCAAATGTTTGCATACAGTGTCCTTATCAGCATAAATCAGTTACAGGTTAAATTTTCCATTGCTCCTGATCAGGATAGAGAGTAGATTAGGATAATATGTGTTTAATTTTTTTCGGAAAATCCTTTTGATTCAGATCCTTTCATAGGAATTACCAACATTCATATTATTTCTGTTGTAATTATTGTACACTGTGTGTATTATACATCTCTGTAGGACATTAATTCTGTTCATTTGTATCTTTCTATTCTTGTGTTTATAATTAACTGCTTTAAGTAGATTAAATATAACAGTTTGTCATCCTGTAATATATAATAAGAATTAACCTTGGTAATCCTAAGTGTAGGCCGAATAACAATCAGTAGCATTAATTTTAACCTTTAGACTTTTAAATTTCCAGGCTAACAGAGCCTTTAAACCTGTCGGGAACAACCATCCCAAACAGCTTGGAGCCTGTCCTAAGGATCTCGGTCTGGGTTGTTTCCCCCGTTGCGGGCTTAGTCAAATACGCCCGTCAATAATGGCGCTAGAAGGAGGGCCAGCGTAAGCCAATGGCTGATGAAAACAACCCTGTAAACAAAGTTAATCAGCCTACCACCCCTCAAATACAATCTACTGCACAACCACGCTCTCACCGTTCATCACGAGTGAATGAAACCCCAGTGAGAGACTCTGTTCGAAATCTGATCTCTCAGTTCAACTCTCCCGGTATTCACTTACCTGAAGAAATAGACCAGTACGAGCAAGCCATAAACGAATCTCGTAGAATTTTAACTAGGGCTTATTCGAATCTCACCGGACGCCAGCCCACTGAATTACCTCTTCCGTAGATTACACGTCCTCGTACTCGTCATCCTGAGTCTGTTCTGGGAGAACAAGAACAGCCTTTAGGTGCCCATCCCGATCCTCACATACAACAATCTCTTACAGGCACCAACCAGCCTTCCTCTTCTTCAGGACCACCTGCTTCAAGAGGGACTGGTCAACCACCATCGCCGCCTTGATCGCCTCCTCGTGTTTTACAAACACCATCTTCACCACCTCCAACTCCAAGAAACATGGCAGCTGCAAATCCCCCAAACCCCAACGCTAATATGCCATGGCTAGCTCAGGATGCAGTGGCTATCCCCGGCGTTCAACACCCTTTACCCAAACATCCTGATAAATTACTGCCTAAGTTCAACCCTGAGTTGAAAGAGCCAGCAAAAGATCATGTCAAGAAGTTTATGTTGGCAGTTCGACTCTTGGATGTTGCACATGAAGATGTGGTCTGTCGGCTTTTCCCTTATACATTTGAGGGAAAAGCATCGACGTGGTATTTTTCACTTACAGCTAGTTCCATTACTAGCTGGAATGAATTTGATCTTGCATTTACAAACAAGTTTGGAGATGACAAGACCCCTGCTATTTTAGTCTCAGAATTGTCTAGAATTTGCATGGAGCCCAAAGAAAAGGTTAAAGATTTTAACCAGCGTTTTCTAACTTTAAGAAACAGGATTCCTCCTACCTCAAGGCCGACTGAGGACGTTACTGTTGAATTTTACACTTCAGCCTTACCGGGAAAAATATCCATGTTTGTCAGGCAAAAAGCCAAAATTACCCTCGCTGAAAATTTTGAAGAAGCAATTAAAGTCGAAAAGGATACGAATGCCACAAAAGAAAATCCCGGAGTATATAACGATTCAGCATCTTCTTCTCGGAAGAAGACTGACAGTCCTGCCAAAAGCTCTAAAAAAAGGGGCCAAGATGCCTTAGATCTTGACAGTTTACAAAGAGTCATTAAAAAACTATCTAATGAAATCATAGATTTAAAAAAAGGTACTTCTGAAAATACCACAAACAAAGAACCACCTAAACAGTTTTTCAGAAAACCTTTTCAAAATTCAGCTGCGAAACAAACTCTACCCTCTGAGGCCAACAGCGTTGAGGAACTTAACACCTTCCTAAAATCAATATTTTTAGATCTAGAAACATCTACTGAAAATGAAACTCAGTCTTCCGGACAGAGTTCTCAAGATAACCAAAAAACAGATGATGGCAATGACGATAAACCACCCCATGTCATCAGTCATTTCTGGGACACCTCAGAATTAACTGATGACGAAGATGTGGCTGTTGTCAATGTAAATCAGCATCAGTACAACACCAGAAGTAAAAAATACCAGCCCCCAGGTGAACCTGCTACAACTGTTAAAGATAATAGTTCAGCTGTCAAAGATAAAGATCAGTCTGCAATTAGTAAATCTACACATTCCCTTGAGTTAGAATACGACTTGATCGAAGACTTAAAGAAAAGCAGAGCCAATATCTCCCTATATGAACTCATAAAGATACATGTGATTCGAGATAAAATGGTGCAAGGAGTCTGCCCAAGCAAATCTGGTAAGACTCCTTCCAATCAAAATAGTTCTACCATTAATAAGGATAACTCAAAAAAGGCTTCAGTTAATGCATCATCCATAGACAAGAAGTCTGATTCTTCAACTCCGCCCTTTTTACTTACATTTGAAATATTTAATCGTAAAGTGCATAACTGTATGATAGACTCAGGGGCCTCCAAGAATGTGATGCCTTACTCTGTATGTAAAAAAATTAATGATGTCCCTGAACCGTGTGATAAGTATTGTACAGCTTGATCGTTCAAATGTAAAAGTAATATGTAAGTTGAAACAGGTGCTGATAAGGTTGGCTTCGAATCCTCAAGTTCACTTTATCATCGATATTATTGTTGCCGACATCCCAGAAGCATATGGTTTATTTCTTAGTAGGGATTGGTCACAAAAACTTGATGGATATTTTGCGACAGACTGGTCACACTTGTGGATATCTCACAAAGGTCGCCCGAATAAAATCAGAATCGATTGAGAACGGTATATGAAGCATACCATCACTGAAATTTATGACTCAAATGAACCAGTCTTGTTCACTGATACCATAATGGGTAACTACATGGTTGACTCATTTTTTGGGAACTTGGAGGCTGAAATTTCAAAAATTCCAGATTCAAATCAGCAGTCTGAAATTTGTCATTTTACACAAGTCCCTGCTGAAATTCTAGTCCCAGATACACCACATTTAGATCTCAATGATGGTTTTTGGTCTCTATACTTTGACGGTTCCAAGTCAAAAGAAGGATTTGGTGCAGGATGCTTACTGATTGATCCTTACGGGAAAAGGTACTTCATTGCTTGCATATTAGAATTTGATTGCACAAATAACATCGCTGAATACGAAGCCCTCATCCAAGGGCTGAAGAAAGTGATTGACTTGGGAGGCAAAGCCTTATCTGAGATTCTTGTTCGTCAGGTACGTAATACAATACACTGCATAGCTGGACACTTGAGAAATGATCAGGCTGAGGTATGGAATTTACTATTAGCATTTGAAGCATTTAACATAAGTTCCATCCCTCGTTATCTAAATCAGGAAGCTGATCTTTTAGCTAATGTTGCTTCAAGATTGATTCCATCTGAAGGAATCCTTACTGATGCTTTCTCGGTTGAATTGCTGTTCAGACCTTCTATACCTGACAACATAGCAAATTGGAGAGTCTTCAATGACGACCAGCAATTGATCGATTTTCTGACTTTTAAATATACTTTTAAGGATGCGGTTTTGGACGAGATGACTCACGATGAGGAACTACACAATTTTGCGGTAATCCATAAGCCTTGTTCAATTCAGGAATCCCTCGATCAGGTTAGTGCTCTTCCCAAATCAGTAATCAAACTTGATAAATTCTATGACTTAAAGGATAAATTTAAAGCTGCAAGGAATTGTAAAACTAATAGCTCCATCATGCAATCTGACATTGTGAATCTAGGAATTGAGCAAAACCCTCAATGTGTAAATCTGGGAAGTACATGTACTGCCCAGGAAAAAACAGCCTTCATTAAACTCTTCAAAGAGTTTAAAGATATATTTGCATGGACGTATGATGACCTGAAAACATTCAACCCTAATATCATGCAACATGTCATTCCTATGAAACCGGAGGCTAAGCCTTTTCAACAAAAATTGAGGAAAATGCACCCCAGCCTAGAACCAGCTGTCAAGAAGGAGCTAAATAAACTCCTTTCCACCAGAATAATTTTCCCTGTTCGGCATGCACAGTGGGTAGCAAATCTTGTACCCGTGAGGAATAAAAATGGTGACATCAGGTTATGTGTCGACTTCCGAAACCTGAATAAGCTTTTCGATAAAGACAATTATCATGTTCCTACAATGGAGAAAATATTGCAACAGGTCTCCGGATCTGAAATGTTTTCACTACTAGACGGTTTTTCAGGATACAACCAAGTGTTGGTATCCAAAGCTGACCAGTTGAAAACAACTTTTAGGACGCCTTGGGGAACCTATGCGTACAGGAAAATGCCATTTGGTCTCATAAATGCCGGAGCAACATTTCAGAGGGCAATGGACATCGCCTTCAGAGGTCTGATTGGTAAGTTTGTCGTTATTTATCTTGATGATGTTACCGTCTTTTCAAAAAATAGGACTGATCATTTAACTCATCTCATGAGAGTCTTTGAGCATTGCAGGAAGTATGGGATTTCTTTAAATCCTAAGAAGTCTATCTTTTCAGTAACAGAAGGTAAGTTGTTGGGTTTTGTTGTTTCTAAACAAGGCATCAATATTGACCCAGAACGCACCAGTGCCATATCACATATTTCGATGCCCCACTCAAAGAAGTCCATGCAGTAGTTTCTTGGAAAGATAAATTTTGTTTCTAGATTTATTCCTGGGTTTACGGAAATTGTTCGGCCGCTTCAGAAAATGATAAGAAAGGATGCTGAGTCTAAATGGAACACTGATGAGAAGCGATCTTTTCATGACATCTTAAAAGCTATTGCTGAAGCCCCCACTCTCACTAGCCCATATTTTTCCAAACCTTTCATTTTATATACGTTTGCTTCTGATTCTTCTTATGCTGCTGTTCTGACACAGAAAAACCAGGAAAATAATGAAGCTCCTATCGCTTTTACGAGTTCTGGTCTCAACGGTGCAGAATTAAACTACCCAAAAGTAGACAAGCAAGCTTTCGCTATTTTCAAATTTGTTAAACATTTCAGGCCTTACTTACTGAAGTCCCACACCAAAGTCGTTGTACCATATTCTGCAGTTAGAAATCTCTTGGTACAGAAGGATCTTGGTGAAAAAAGAGCACATTGGGTCACAGCACTTCAGGAATACGACCTGGAAATAAAACCTTTAAAGATTGTCAGGGGGCAAGGACTTTGCAAACTAGCAGCTGGGTCTGCGGACAATTCTGAACCTGATCTGCACTTCTTTAGCGAACCTTCTTTATTTGAAAGGGAAGTTTTTCCGGTCTCCACTCCTCCTGATTCTTGGTATGACGATATTAAGTTCTTCTTATTGCATGGGACCTCCCCTGAACATTTAGACCCATGTCATAAGAGGGCTTTAAGATTGAAATCCGCACCTTATCAGCCTATTGATAATATTTTGTTTAGAAATAATTTCGAAGGAGTTCTCCTTCGTTGTCTAGAAGGACATGAGGCTGATAATGTGTTATCTCAACTACATGCAGGACCAGCTGGAGGGCACTTTAGCGGAGAAACTACTGCCCACAAGATACTTAAAGCTGGGTACTACTGGCCCACATTGTTCAAAGACGCATATTCTTTCTCCAGAAAGTGCCAAGAATGTCAGAGAGCAGGAGGTAGACTAAAGAAGGCAGCGTTACCCCTCCAGCCGGTTATCATCGAAGTCCCATTTTAGCAATGGGGTCTGGATATTGTTGGCCCAATCACACCAGCCTCTTCACAACAATATAAATACATTCTGACAGCCACAGAATACTTCACTAAATGGGTTGAAGCCATCCCTTTGAGGGTAGTCAATTCCGAACAGGTGATATCTTTCCTTGATTCTTTTATTATTACCAGATTCGGTGTTCCAGAATCTTTAATATTTGACAATGCAACTTATTTTTCCTCTGTAAAATTAACTGAGTATGCATTGGATAGGGGTATAAAGTTGAAATATTCAGCTAATTATTACCCTCAGGGTAATGGGTTAGCAGAATCCTCTAATAAAAATATGATCAAGATTCTGAAACGTACTGTGGCTAACCATCGTAGGAATTTGCATACTGCTCTGTCAAATGCTTTGTGGGCTGACAGGGTAACTCCCAAAGCTGCTATAGGAAACTCTCCCTTTTTCTTGGTGTATGGTAAAGAAGCCATCTTACCCCCTCATTTGTTCTTACCCTCCTTACAGCTTGCCCATTCAGTACAGGAGGTACCATGTTCTGCCATGGAGCATCGAATTAACACCTTGCAGAAACTGGAGGAAGATAGGGAGTTGGCTAGAAAAAAATTTGAGAAACACCAGTAGACTGTGAAGCGTTGGTTTGACCTCAGGAAGTCAGTCAGTCGGGATTTGGAAGTAGGTGACTTAGTCTTGAAATGGGACAAGGAACACGAAGATAAAGGAAAACACACAAAGTTCCAATGCATGTGGCTAGGGCCATTTATTATTACAGAAAAACTTGGTTCTAGTACTTTCAGGTTACAAACACTGGAAGGAGACATTAACAACCTTCCAGTAAATGGTCACCTAATTAAGAGATATTTTTGTTGATCCTCCTCAAGGGATCATCCTGTATATACCTGTGTGGTGTGTTTGCTTGATGCATTTCATTTCGTTGTCCTTTTGATTTATTTGTTGTTTTGTTTGTGTGTTATGAACCTGGTAAATTCATCAAACCTTAAACTGATGGCTCATTTTAAGTTCTGTCATTTATCTGTACGTTATGCACAAAGACATTATTATCCTGGAAAATGTCATTCTGTTTTGCTTCTTGAACAGAGAATGGTGTTTCATTGTTCTAGATTTTACCAGAAAAATCTCAAACCATGTTAATATTAATTAAGTATATCAGTCTCTGCAAATATTCGCCCAACGGGATTGGGACAGTACTTGGTAAAGTTATTTATTTAAATCTTTTATGCCATCCCTTCTCGTAAAGAGGATCAGATTCGCTTCCCTATCTGCTAAGATAATCTCATCTGAGATTAATAATAATTACGTTCTAGACAAGGAGAGACTTGAACATATGCAAAAATCTGAAGGACAGAAAGTTTCATCACGAGCTGATCTGCTCAGGATCATAGGTTTGCTTCCAGTAACATTGTCGTCTCCGGTCACCAAGCCTGGGCAATGACCCTTGGATAAAAACTCTGAGGGGTGAAAGGTCTCATCACGAGCCGGTTCATTTTACTGTAATGCAAACTAGTGACTGACATGGTTACTATCTGGTTACCAAGCCTGAACCATGGCCTTCATGAGGAATAAAATTAAAAAGAAAATAGTAACAGTTTATCCCAACCAGAATCGTACATATATGACTAGCAGATAGGATACTGGTGTTCTGAGGGTTTCGAAGCAACCCTGTCGAGGCTATGGATGCCTACTGGCAGCAGGGCCATGCTTTTGGTATTGAGATTTTATCCTTAAAACTAAGCCATTTACTGTCTTACTCTTTAAGGACTAATTTCTGTTGGAGGCCTGATTTTATCAAACAAATCACTGAAACTGTAATTTTCTGGTAAGTTTTAGAACTGTGAAATACTTGAATTTGTTTGAAATGTTAAAACAGTGATCTTTGTATAATGGCTGGTATTAAGGATTTAATTTCTTTATGTGCATGATTTCAGGTTAAGAGGCAGAGATAACTATTCTGCCCAGCTTGTCGCCATCTGTTGTGCCCTGGCTCAACAGCCTTTGCAAAACATTATTTCATCTAACAAAATCCTATTTTTTTTTATGAAATGTTCGAATTTCTCAGTGCAAAATAAAGAAGAATTACAGCTACTGAAACAATGCCTTTTTGTCAGCTACTGAATTGGGGAAATTCGTTGTTTTTAAAGCAACCTTTGCAACTATAGAATACTTAACAAAATCATCACTAATGAGTTATTATTTGTTTTTGGGTTTGAAATTAAGGATAAATATTAGTGATTTCTATATCCTTCGTTTTATCCTAATCTAGAAATTAATCCAAAACATTATGAATTGATTTTGTTATTATAATTATTGCTAGGGTTCAAATATTATCAATGGTTGGTTCGTGGTGGTTTTGGTCAAGACCTAGAATACATAAGCCAAATGTGTTACAAACCATTCTCGACATATCCTAAGTTCTCAAACCATGGTCGACATTACCACCAATATCTATGCCGATCATTATTATATGGTACGTTTTGCAAAGTCGATTCTTGATTTAATGGTGTGTAATTATGATTATTTATCCGCCACCTTCAAAAGGTAGGTCGAATCCATGGTAGGGATGCATGTATTATGGTTATCGTCAGGTTGATTTATGTCACAGCCTCTATCCTGATTCACCTATTGCAAAGCCAGCATGCTATCATGACGCTGGTACTTGACCTGTCTATCACGTTTAAGTCTTGGTACGTATCCCTCATCGTGGATGCCTGTTAATAGAACACCTGTTCTATGTACAGTGAAGGGCCTCCTGTCATTCAATTCAGGGTAAATCATGATAATATCAGTTGTCTAGGGTCTTCGACCGTCGTTTGTGTCATCAATCGATTACCACTCCTAGAGCCGATGTCTTCGTTCATGCCAAACCCGCAGGGGTATAGCCCACGTTTATGCATGGATTATCCTGTTCATCACCTGGTTTTGCTTAGCCTTTATTCCAAGTGCTCACAATCTCATCTTCTGTCTCTTGACGAGCTCTGGTACCTATTTTGCGTGCGGTTACGCACCTGGACTCAGCCAATGATGGCACCTGTAGTAAGGGTTGAACCCTGCGAAATGACCTTGTTAAATTCAAACTCTGAGCTCGCAGTAAAGGTCGAGGATATAGGGTGGATGCCGTTCTTGAAGAAATTCTCTGACTCGAACCCTGAAGTTACTAGGGTTTTTTCTCTCTCCCTAGTTTATTTTCAAGCAGAAGTTGGTGATCTTTGGTTTCGAGTTGATGAACGGTCAATAGCGGCCGCAACAGGTTTGTCCCTGACTGATCAGAGATGGTTCAAATACCAGAAGATGAATATAACAGAATGGCGGCAGTTGCTTAAAAACCCTGCTCAGGAAGTCTCTTTTCGAACTGGAGTGGCCCGTAAGTATTTCAAGAAAGAATGGCCTCCTGTCCTTGATTTGATTCATCGTTACTTGACCTGTGAAGGCCGGTTATCATCGGCGTATGTATATCACCTCCGGCTTATGTCTGTTTTTATAGGGTTTTCGTTAAATTTGCCTTATTATCTTTTACATAGCCTGTTCAAAATGTCCAATGCGATTAAAAAAGGCCCTAAACACGTCAGTCACAGCCTCTTTCATCATGGGTTGGTTCGCATGTTGATTGATAGTGAGTTGTTGAAGTTGGGTCGGTCATGGGAGGAATTTGTAGAGTCCAACGGTTTTTCCTCGTTTTGTCACTGCATGTTTGACAACCCTGATGATTGCAGCAAGTACAAAGATCCGAGTTTAGTCTCAATCCCTTCTCTGCGCAAACCTTTGTCAAGTCCTGGCCGTATGAGCCCTGAACCCTGCAAAATTCCCGTGGCCAATCCAGTCGAAAGTGCTGACACTCCGTTAAGGTCTAAGCGCGTGAGGAGAGTTTCACCTTTGTCACCAATTACACCCCAAAATAGTATTGATAAAATTGGCAATCGTGGATGAAATCAGCCCAAGGCTAAATTGGTTGGCAGATTCACCAGGAGCATGGCGAAAACTACTTCTGTCAAAACCCCTGTGATTGACAAGGTTCAGATGGAAACTGTTGTTTTAGATGAGGAAGAATTTGATATCCCTTCGCCTATTGATGGTAATGCCGTTCATCCTGAAGTTGTTTCGAATCCTGTCAATGAGACTCTTCCTGTTATTGATAAGGATATTCCTGTGCTCGACAAAGAGGTGCGAGAGGATTCATTTGTTAATGCTCCGACTAAAGAAAATCCTGTGTAAGCAAATTCACCTGGTGTTTATTGTGTTGCAGATATGGCTCATCCTTTGTTTATTAATCGACTGTTGGATAAAATTCGTAGTATGGAGGATAGGGTAGGTGAGATGGCAGTGAATCGGGATTTAATAAAGGCTGAAAATGCTATGTTAAAGGAGAAAGTTAATGCGAATGATCGACAGCTCCTCCGATTGAGAAATCATAAGAATAAGTTGATTAGGAGGGTTCTCAAATTACAGGATGAAAATGACAAGAATGAAGAAAAGGTTCGTGAGCTTAACGCTCAGATTGCACTCATGCAATTCAGGGTTGCTCCCTCACCGAGTCATTCAAGTGGGGTGAATATCTAGGTCTTTAATGCTCCGGTAAATTTGTAGTGTTTTGGCGGTGTGTTATTTTGATATCAGGTTTGAAGTTTTGATGATCAAGTTTTATTTACAGATATTTGATGAGTGTGAAATTGTTTATTAATTATTTTATTTGTTTTTCTATTTTAATTACATTTTAATTATGTTTCTTTTGTCTTGCATCGCAGGTGGTATCATGAATATTTTCCTTCCCCGATTTTGATGATTTCGGTTGTATGGATGATCCCTCTATATCTGGAAGCAAATCGATCTTGTAGGGACTGTTTTCCAGGTGACGTTACCTTATCTGTGTCCTCGATCTCCTGTTATGGACTGAGTATTCGCGCATATGCTGAAAAATGACATGTTCCCACTTGTCATTTTTATGCGAAATCAGTTAAGGATTTCAATGTTGATTATCTTCAGCTCTTAGAAGGTTTTATTTTGGGGAAATTAAAATGTATTTATAGGGCAGATAGCATAAGTGATAGGGGTCGATAGTTTGGGAAAGGGAGGACAAGACCGCTGCTCGATCTATCTGTGACTCGAGACAGTTAACTGTCAGTAGCTACAGTGTTTGGACTGGTGATGTTTAATACATATATACAGTTTTTATACTTTACATATGATTTATAATATCTTTCGGTTTTGCCACTCATTTTTCTATATTATAAATGTTTGCGATAATTTCCTTGAAGAATTGTGCAAATATTATTTACAAGTATCGACTGTTACTGTTTCCGATCTTGTTGATATGTCATGTTCTGTAATCAATGATTGATATCGTTGTTATATAATGTGTAACGGCTTCTGTATGGTTTTGTTAATATTTAATTTTTCTTTTAAATATTGTCAAATGTTTGCATACAGTGTCCTTATCAGCATAAATCAGTTACAGGTTAAATTTTCCATTGCTCCTGATCAGGATAGAGAGTAGATTAGGATAATATGTGTTTAAGTTTTTTCGGAAAATCCTTTTGATTCAGATCCTTTCATAGGAATTACCAACATTTAGATTATTTCTGTTGTAATTATTGTACACTGTGTGTATTATACATCTCTGTAGGACATTAATTCCGTTTATTTGTATCTTTCTATTCTTGTGTTTATAATTAACTGCTTTAAGTAGATTAAATATAACAGTTTGTCATCCTGTAATATATAATAAGAATTAACCTTGGTAATCCTAAGTGTAGGCCCGAATAACAATCAGTAGCATTAATTTTAACCTTTAGACTTTTAAATTTCCAGGCTAACAGAGCCTTTAAACCTGTCGGGAAAAACCATCCCAAACAGCTTGGAGCCTGTCCTAAGGATCCCGGTCTGGGTTGTTTCCCCTGTTGCGGGCTTAGTCAAATACGCCCGTCAACATGGTTCATCTCATTTCTCAATAGAAATTGTTGATTTTGAATTTAACTGGTATGGCTCCGGTAAATTGCTCTCATACAGATGTCTGGGGATGGGGCTGCATAGGAAAATACACAGCTGGTCTTGGTTTCTCTGCTCTTCAATCATCCTCTGTTCCTCACCCTTCTTCAGCAACCTAGAAGGCAGTGTGGTCCTCTCCTTGTCTCCCTAAGGTAAAAAAATTTACCTGGCTCCTTCTACACTCAAGCGTCCTAAATGGAGAGAATTTGCAAAGGCGTGGTTTCAATGGGCCTTTTAGATGTTGTTTCTATAATATTCCTGAAAAAACATCTGACCATATCTTCATCAACTACGAGTTTTCACAACATGTTTGGGAGTTGGTTTCACAGGCCTTTCTGTTTTGGCACCTCCTCAGAACTCTGTACCATCTGTCTTTTCCTCCTGGCATGATTAGATTTCAAGATGGCAAGATCGGAATCTCAGCAATTTGGTCAAAAACATGGAGTGGGAAAAGCTTTGGCATGTGATCCCAAAAGTCACATGGTGGTCGCTGTGGCTATCACGGAATGACTGGATATTCAATGGCAAGCTGTCATCTCCTGTTCAAGTAGATTCTAAATCCAAATCGCTCATTTCAGAATTGGTTCAAAACTTCTTTTCCCTGTCAGATCTGCCAGCTGAAGGTTGCACGTGGCTTGGAATGTCTCCTCTAATCAATCGAAAAACAATCTCTAGCAAACCAAGCTTCCCTCCATCCTAGCGAATTCGCAGCAATAAGTCACATTTTCTAAATCAGTGGTTAAATTATTCCTGTGCTTGTATTTTTTTCGATGGCGCGTCCAAGGGAAATCTTGGGTTAGCTAGAGCTAGGGGGTTGATAATCTCGTCTGATTGGATGATTGTAACAAGATTCAATTGGGGGTTTGGTAAAATGTCTAACAACCAAGCTGAGAGTTACAGTCTACTCAAGGCCTATCAGTTGGCAAAGGAGGCTGGTATTAAAACTATTCAAGTTTATGGGGACTCCGAATTCTTGATTAAAATGCTAAACACAGATGGTTTTTTTAATAACTCAGCTCTGAATTTAATCCTGCAGAGAATTCGAATTACATTGAAGGACTTTGATCAGGTTGAATTTTTTCACATTCTGAGAGAATTAAATGGAACGGCAGATTCATTGGCAAATATTGCCTGTCTTCTCGCTCAAGGACATCTTAGTCTAAATGGAGAAATCGGTTCTTTTCTTCCTAAACCCTATTCTCTTGATAGATATTGTTTATTCTTTGAATGGCTTCTAGCAATTTCTCTATCTAGATTGTAATTGGCTCTATTGATAATGGCTCTTTCTGTCATGTATAATTTTCTCAAAATTAAAAAATAAAAAAAAATTTACCCATTTTTGTTATAAAAAAAAATGAGATAAAACCTTTATTAACAAAACTCCCAAGTGAAAGTTTCCATCAACTAGGTGGAATCATAACTTCCGAAAAAGTTGCTAAAACATATGGGAAAGAATTTCACGAAAAAATTGTTTGAGTTTGCCCCTTTTTTAACCTCTATCTAGAATTAACAATACAACTAAGAAGGAAACTTTTTCTTCGATTTTTTAGAAACATGTAAAGATTACATCATATAAGAGGAACTTTGATTGAATTAAATGCCATGTTTTAATACACTATAAAGTCTTAGAGTTTGAACCATTTTAGTTAAATAAATACCTCTCTTGGAAACTACTAGTGGATGTTTGACCATCCATAAAAGTTTGATAGGAATAAACAATGGGTTCAATTTCACCTGATTCAACTATTGTAAGCCTCTGGTTTTAATGAATTGCATTTTATTCTATCGTAAAGTACACGATAGAAAAGATGAAGAATATTTAGAATATTTTTTAGTCATAGAAACTATTCCAAATAGTCAAATATGACATATATGATTGGTGTTTCAACACACAATAACACAATGCATTTAAGAAAGGGGAATCAAGCCAATGGAAAATAAGCATATTCACCCCACAACCAACCATATTTATCCCAAAAAGTAAACATGTAAGTTTTGACTTCTTTAACTACTTTCATTTAGGATTTAGAGCATATTAGTTTCTTTACTTCCAGAGAACTTTAAGATTATGGTATTTTTTTTTCTTTCTAAACAATTTACCCCATAGTGTATAGTATTTTTTTTCTTACCTTAATTGTAGGGTGAGAACCAAACAACAAATACATGATTGTAATAATTTTAATGATTTTTATTTTAAATATTTTTTGTTCGGTAAGGATAGTGATTGTGACATAATGAAATAAAGTAATTTCTTCAATTGCTACTGCCTTTGTCATATGAATGATGATTCAAGATCGCCCCTAGAGCCACAGGGGCTTCATCTTGTTGACCAATATCTTATCACGTTCATTCATAAAGGGGGTTTTTAAATTGTGAAAAATAAAGTCAATATATTGTAGGTATTGGGGGTGGTGTAGGATACATGGGGATTTATATGTATTAGGGGTATTAAAAAGGGTATCTCATAAAAATAGAGTTTTTTTATTGGAAATATATTTTTGGAGGGGGTACCAATAAAATGATTTTGGTAGGTATTTTTCAATATCTAGTGAAATTATGGGTGTTCTTTAATATCCCATGAATGAAAACGCTATGGTATAATTTCACTGAGTGAAGACCCCATGCCTAAAGCTTGAACCATCCCAAATCAACTAAAAATATTTTATTTTATGTATTTTAGTTTAGTTCAATTTTAGTTATGGGAAAATTGTACCTAAACGATTTAACTTTTTTTTTAAGAAACCTTGAAGATATTGTATTTATAATAAAAGAGTTGTAGCCATCCAAGCATACAAAACTAGGAGGTCTAAGACCTGCATAATATACTGTAAAAACCCAAAATTTCAGAGTTGTTTGAGCTAAAAACTAGAGACTTAAACTTGCAACTATCGCCGCAGGATCGAACACAATCCTTAAACTCGCTCAGGGATATTCAGATTATCTTCAACGACATTGACTAATTCTTTTAGCAGAATACGACTAATGCAATATATCAAGACAATACAGATGGCAATAACAAGCGGAATGACAGTGAATAGTAACATAGGTAATGCAGAACAGATGAATAGTATTATATGAATAGTGGAATTACAGAGCCGAGTAACAGTGATGTTACAGAGTCGAGGAACAGTAATATTACAAACTCGAGTAACAGTAGAATTACAGACACTGGAATGACAACATAAACAGAACCATTGTTTCTGATCCCAGCTAATCACACGAAGTGCAGAGGGAGAGCATACACACTTGGCTTTACAGACTCATTACAAATGAGATCACTGCTTTTGATCCCAGCTGATTGCTCTAGGCGTAGAGGGAGAGCATACACAGCGCTCGACACACAAACTGAAAACTAAAACCTAAAAGCCGAGCAGACTACTTGCTCAAGACTGACTCTCTAGACTTGCAGAGCTCCTATGAGGCAACCCACAATGCCTAGAATGAGCCCGAGGAGTCTTATTTATAATCTTCTAGCCGGTGCAACCGGTTGACACAAACTGGCACTAACCGGTCAAAAGGTGATCCGGTAGCTACTACTGACAACTACCAGTCAAAACGAATCACCGGTGTGGAGAGTGGGGACTACCACTTCTATTATCTTGTCCCTTAACTGGCCAACAGGCATTACGGGGACCCGAAGACACATCATGACAGACCGACAGCATAAAACAAAGTGGAGCATAACTGGCCCACAGCAGTACCTAGAATCTACTATACACAACGGAGCATTTATTCGGCCCACGTCGAAAACAGTGTGGGGCAATACTGGCCCACTCAGTCTTCAAGAGGCCCACCACAGCTTTCAATCATACAAATTGCGGCCTTGGAGATAATCCCATATGTCATCATCTCCCGAATCTTCTCCTTGAGCATCTTGTATCGGAGAGGCTGGAGCATCAAGTTCCGCAGGAAGAGGATAAAGCCATGGACTAAAACATCGCTATACATCAAAACCATGGAATGCTTCCAAAGGTTCACAGGAAAACTCTCCACAAAAATGTGACTCAACCTTAAAGTCAAGAGGAATATCACGAATAGTAACCCGTGATTCAATATGGTCACCTTCAAGGTTTCTCCGAATAACTTTCTGTTGAACATACATTCTATGCTCAAGCGGTTTATAAGATCCTCCTTCAAAATGCAGCATAAATTTAAACCAGTATAACTGCTGGTGTGCAATTTCAAGATCATCTTTTAAGTGGAGGATAAAATTAGCTCTTTTGTTTTCCCAGTCAAGTCTAGGGCAGAACTTGTCTAAGAAAACCTCAGTCCATCCCGACCATTTAGCATTAGCTCTTAAATTACTAGGGTCGGCGAAAATCATAATTTTCTCATTTTCCCTACAACATTGCAGTATAAGGTTGTAGGTCGTCCATGTAAGGCTACCATTGCCTATTTCAATATACCAGAGGTGTTCATCATAATCATAATCCATCCAAACCTCTCGACAGTCTCTAAGCTTGCCTGTAGCATCGGCAAAGCTAAAAAATGCTTCTTTCTCCCATCTTTCTAAAATTGTCAGCTTCAAGGGAGAAGTCTGGATATTCTAAATCATTGTTAGATGTAAGAAGCGTTTAGCTTCATCTGCAGAAGCATATTCAAGAGACTCAATGCGGACGTCTCTAGGCAATGAACCATCCCAGGGAAGAATAAATAATCCTTCTTTCAGCAGGAGTTCTTCCCTGGTCTTATTCTTCTCAGCAACTTCTTCGTTCTGCAATTCTCTTCTCATTCTTCTTCTGGCAAGTCCAGAACTGGATTCACCTGATTCAAACATCTGTAATGTCGGCTGGAGTTTTTCTAAACTTTCTGCTGACTCCCTGGTCAACATATCAGCAAGGCAGTTTAAATATCCTGGTTTATACACAATCTCATAATCAAAATTAGATAACCATATAAACCATTTTAAAATACGGCTATTGTTTTCTGCCATGACATTTTCATTTTTTAACATTCCAAGCATTATTTTTAGATCAGTCCTGATAACAAATTTAACAGGCTTAAGGAAGAGAATGAAGTGCTGAACAGTCTTCTTGACTGCCAATATTTCTTTATGGCTCGATGGATAATTGAGTTCGGCTTTCTTGAAAGAACCGGATCCATAGCCACAAACTTTTTCTTTCTGATCAAGCGCTTCGATCAATACACCTCCCTAGGTGTGAGCAGAGGCATCTGTTTCTATGATGAGATAACCTTGTCCTGAGGGAAGAGTTAAGGCTGGTAGCGGCCAAACTTTCTCTTTAATACGCTTGACAGCTGCAGTCATTTCTTTAGACCAACTAGGCGGATTCTTCTTGAGTCTTTGCTAGAGAACATGAATATCTTCAGCTTGGCCTTTATAAAATGGTCTAATATAATTTAATGAACCAAGGAACCTTTGAAGCTGTGTCTTGTCCAGAATTTGTTCTGGGAATTTCGCAAAGCTTTGAAGCACATGATTCTGCAACACAACTGTTCCTTTGTTAATCTTCAAACCAAGAAATTCAATCTCGGTTTTCCTAATTTCCATCTTTGGCTCTGAGAGAACCAATCCATGCTTGTATACTAAGTCATAAAAGATCTGCAGATGCTTCAAATGTTCCTACAGGCTGTGTGAACAAATTAGTATATCATCAATGAATACTAAAATCCATGGATAGTCTCTGAAGATATCTTCCATCCTTTTTTGAAACTCTGATGGAGCATTATTAATGCCAAAGGGAAGAACTTTCCACTGATATAACCCATTAGGCACCGCAAAAGCTGTTTTAAATCTATCTTTAGCTTCTATGCCAATCTGATAAAAACCAGATTTTAAATCAAACTTACTAAAAATAGAACAACCAGTGATGCGCTGCAAAAGGATTGCTTTGTCAGGCAGTGGATACCTCACTTTCTGGAGAACTGCATTTAGTGGCTTAAAATTGACCACTAACCTGGGCTTACCTCTTTTTTGTTCTGAATGTTTGTTTACTACAAACGCACGGCATGCCCAAGGACTTTTTGATGGTTCGATTAGCCCTTTCTCTAATAACTCTGCAATTTCCTTTTTACAAAACTCTTTCTCAGAAGGAGTCATTACCCTTGCAGAAGCTTTCATTGGTTTGATCTTCTGGAGTGGATCATAAGGCAGGGTGACAAAATACTTTTCACGCGTCCAGAAGGCATTGGGGCTATCAGAACAACAATCTCTTTTCAGCTTTTCAGAAATCTCATGCAGCATCTTTTCTCCATTTATTTCTAAATAAGCTATAACTCTTTCCATCTTTGCCAGTCTTGGGATATGTGTATCTTCAGGTTCGATCACATTCTGGCATTTAACTTCACCATGGAAAGACAAAGGAAGAACAACCTTCTTCTTATTTACATAACAGGTGAAGGTCATTTTAAAATGATCTACTGTGTAGGGACTGACTTGATGAAGAAAATCAGAACCTAACAGACAGTCATCCTTAAGCTCATCCAACCTGTAGAAAGTCAGCTTACTCTTTTGATTACCAAAACCAACAGGGATAATTTCAGCTTTACCTTTGATAGGTACTGGTGTACCATGAATAGTTGTGCCACTACCAAAGGTCTTTTCCCAATAGTAGAATGGTAAGGCTGATCCTTTCGCCAGATTTACTTGACATCCAGAGTCAACCATGCAGTTGAGCTTATAGGGCTTGAACTCGGACAAATTAAACTGTACAGTTAAATACAATTTAGGACCTAACATTAGAGACATACTAGGCTGGAAAGACAGACTTCTATCAGGATGTTCTTCAGTAGTCTCTTCAATGTCAACTTCTCTATCTAAAGCTCCTTTAACAAACTTATTCAACTCATCATCTGAAGAATGTTCTTCTTCAGCATAAAGGATGTTAATATGATCTCGGAGCTCACTTATTTCTGTACAAAGCTGTTTGACTTCCTGCTGTTTTTCTTTAATCATGTTTCTCAGAGTATCTCTGGTAGATAATCTGTACTTCTGTCTACTTTCATGCTCAGCAGGATAAGCTCTATAGACAGTAGCAGGCTCATGAAAACTTACTGCTTTAGAAGGAGGACTTGGGCTCTCCTTTTGCTTATGTTTGCCTTTCAGTTGTTCTAACAGTAGGTCTTTCTCATTCCTCAGCTGAGTACACATTTGATATTGATATGGCTGAGTATCAGCAAGTGCTAAGTCAATAGCAGCAATCTGCTTCTCTAAATCAAGCTGTTTCTGAAAAGAAAGCATGTACAAGGAGAAATCAAAGTCAGGAGGCTGATATGTATGTACAGAAGAATGGGAAGAATGAGGGGAATCAGGAGTAGCTAGATTACACCCCCCAAAATTTGGGACCTCGGAAGCCGATGAACTGGAATCGGAGACGTCAGAGTCAGAGTCTGAAGAGGGACCAAATTTATTCAGAGCTAGAGGATCATCAGAATCAGAATCAGAGACATCAGAATCAGAGACATCAGAATCAGAAGGGAGATAAAGATAATCACCAATAGGAGGCTCATCAGAAGGAGAATATTTCCACCACTAGGGCTGTACAAAGTCACAAAAGGCAGCAAGACGGGGTTTATACTTTTTCTTAGGGCATTTATTTTCCCAATGGCCTTTTGCGCCACAAAGGAAACAGGATTCCTTATCAGCAGGTTTCCTGCGTTTCTTGATATATCTTTCCTGCTGGGGCAGAGTCTTGTACGACTTATATTTCTTGTATTTAGGCTTTCTTTCAAACCGAACTAGTTTGTCTGGATAGTGATAGCGAGGATCACTTGAGAAGAAACCCTTTTTCTTTCGATGCTTGTGAGAACAAGTACATCTCAAGTGGCCACAATTGTGGGCACCACATCCCCAATCTGGTAACTCTGCAACTTTCTTACAGAAAGAAGGAGTATACATATTCTGATGGCGTTTAAAGTCTTTATCAATTCTCTTCGAGAGACAATGCTCTTGCCATGTCTCTTTTATATGATGATGCAATTGTGCAATGGAGAGATTCTGATAATTCAAATTCTTATCCTTCATGTATTTTTCGACTGCATCTGGAACATGCCCTGGAAAACTTCTCAGGTAATGTTTCAGATATGCAGGATCACTTGCCTTACCTGCTCTGATCAGGAGTTTTTGCATATAACAAAAGTATTCATCTGCAAGTGACAAATCACAAAGTCTGGCTGACATATAAATTGATGCAAGATGATCTGCATCATCTTCATCATCACCACCATGGAACTGACTAGCCAAAGCTTTGAGTAACTGTTGGTCTGCATCCTCTGCATTTAAAATTTCATCTCGCTCTCTCTGTGAGAGCCATCTCCACCATTCATTAGCCAAAACAGTTAATCCTATAATTAACAAGGTTGCAATCTGTTGACTGGTTATCTCAGGATTCTGGGCTTTCTTGGCTAGATTCCAATGGAATAATAGATTGAGAGAATCATGAATCACATCTCTTGGCTGGAAATCTATATTCAGGATAGGGTGTTCAGGCATTTGGGAAATGATATTATTATAGGTAGAAGTACTTAAATTGAAAGGTATTCTGGGAGCTCGAGTAGACCCTAGCTCAGGCATGTGTTCATCAGAAGCATGTTCGGATTTTACTCCGGAACTAGCTCCAACCTGGAAAGTAGTACCCATCATGTTAAAGTCTAAAGGAACTAAGACTTCAGCTGGACTGGGCTCAGGACTGGGCTCAGTTGTTTCTGTAGAGACTGCAGGAATTGTTTCTTCCGAAACAGGGGCAATAGGCTCTTCAATAACAGAAACAATAGGTACAAGACTTAAGACTTTATTGACACATCTCTGAGATATGGTAGGAGGAAGACTTTTAATAGCAACTACCCATTTTGTCAGGGAATGAAATTCTCTTTCCGACCTTCCAAAATCAAACTCAGGTCTTTCATCATCTTCAGCACTCATCATCCCAAATGAAATACTTCTTTCTAGTTTAGCTTTGGTATCTTTTCTCTTATAACCTTCAGCAGCTAAAGCTAGAATAGAAGGACTGGGTTTCAGAACACTAGAACCCAATTTAGCAGCTCTCTGGCTAATTTCTTCAATCTTATTCAGTCTGATCATTATCTTTTCCACAGCAGACTGAACCATTTTCTTAATCACATCTGAATCAGCAAGTAAGTGATTAACCAGTTCTAGTTTTTCACTAACTTCGGAAATCTTTTCTTTTTCTTCCAGCATGGCTGCCTTAAGACTTAAAATATCTTGGGCCATGTTATCCAAGTTCTTGGCTGTTAAGGCATGCTGTAAATTTCCCCAATTACTGAGCTTTATCTCATCAGATGGAATTTCTTCAACTGCTACAGATTTCTGCGGTAGGAATTCTCTCTTTGTCAGACCATCTGGAGTGTATTGTCTTAAAGGGGTGGTGGGTAGATTCCTTCCAAGAAAATACGATCTAAGACCTTCCCTTTCAACTTCAAATGAATCATTTTCTCTTGGGAGAGAAAACATTCCTAAGTGGGGATTTGTTCTATATTTCCGGAGCTTTTCTACTGTCTTACGACAGGCTGGACAATCGGTGTGCTTACCTCTGTGTTCAGTATCTTGTAAGCCAGTGAAAGATTCTGACAGGTTCTTTTCAGGAGCAGAAGGAGTAGAAGGTGTAGGAGACAATTTTCGGTCAACGGTGATAGAGGAGGAAGCAGGTCGTGAGGAAGCCGATCTGGTTAAAGCAGGACTGGTGTCTGCAAGAGAAAATCTAGGAAACGGAGTAATATTAGGCATACAGAATGAACTATTCTTTCTGTCAAAAGTTATGGGCTGAGCTTTTAATGAGGATTGAAGGGCTTCAGCGTTTCGGAGTTCATCATACTTGCATTCCCATTCCTGTGGATATTGGATACCTCTCCAATCAAAGAGGACAGGTTGTGCTTTTTTCGAAATATCTTTTTCCACCACGCTGAGTAGGTGCGGGGTATTATGAACAGGGAATTGCAAAGCAGGAAGAGTGTCGTTACTGAAACGAACTATGACAGCAGCTTTTAACTGGATAATACGAGATCCATCCATCATGGAGAATCCCTGGGGTAACACATATGCTTTAAGAAGGTCATATATATGGGGGTCATAAAGACTGACACTAAACTTTGGATATATAGTCCCGAAGGTAGGACCATCATGCAAACTTCTATCACCCTTCGAAGGATATATTCGGAAATAGACACCTAAAACAAAAATGCAAAAAAACATAAAATACCCATTGAGCTAGAATTACTCCTGCTACTTCCCTTTGGGTCTTTGACTGGATGAACCATTGAGGCTTCCTCCATTGCCTAGTCTCTGGTAGGGGAGTCATGGATATGGCTGCTTTGATTCATATTAACCAACTTTTGTAAACCCTCCTTCATATAACCTATTATGCCCATTAACTCATACAGATCTCGATGATTGTCTTCAATTCGGGTATCTTGATTTTCCATATGATGGGCCATCCATTTGACTTCTCCCGTTGTTTTGCTTCCTTCAGTTACACCTTTGTTCACTATGTTGTAGAGCCATATTAAATGTCGCTTGATGTCCTTGAGAGAATCATGGAGGTCTTCCAAAGTGACTTCCTTCTCTCCCATATCTTTCTGGGATAAAATCAAAATTGAGTGTGCTGCAAGGTCTTTCACTTGAGGGTTGGGAAAACAATCTTTGCGTGAGATGCTTAAGGGCTCCAGAGAAAAGGAGAAAGACTCTTCGAAGGGCAAGTTTGTTGCACCGGTCAGCCAATTCACTTCGCTAGAAGAAGAACCATTCATTGAACCAAAATTATCAAAAGCTGCATGAGACGGTCGGTTCACATCACCAAGAGTATATTCATTCACAGCAGCACATAAATCATACCCTGCTTCCGGTATACCAATTCCTGTTGCAACACTAGCAACTTCAATTCCAGTGAAAACGCTCACTGCACCGTAGAATTCTTTCTATGCACTGACTGATACATGCTCAACTCTCAATGAAACAGTAGCGTAATGAGCGATGGGAGCTGAAGGGGGCTTCATTAGGAGGTCTTCCTAGACTCGTGCAAACGTTCTCATCTGTCTAAGCATGATAGGGGTTACATTAAATCCCATCACATGGGTTGTGAAGAGACAGATGGGCGTCGGAGGTCATGCAGCCTGTCGGTTGGAGGATCGCTGAAAATGGAGGTTTTTCTCCATTCTAATAAATTCGTTTCTTCCATGCCTAACACATAAAGCATGAGGAATGTTCTATAACTGTACTTAGACCACCCTTGGAACCTTTTGACCTTACAAATGTTCTTAGGGGACATAAATAATATTGTTCAAATTTCCCTTCACCTTGGAAAATCCCATTTTTAGCTTGGCACCTTGGTTTGCCAACTTGTATGTCTCTGAATTGTTACCTATGAGGATGTGGAGACAGGAGTCTTGAGCATTTGTAGTTACTTGTCGAATGCAATCATATATTCTCCTTATTTTGACTGCTCCTTTGTTGTATAAATTGATCATTTTGTAGATTACTTGTTTGGAGTCTCCTAGAACAATTATTTTGGTGATATTGAGTTGCTTCGCTAGTTCCAATCTGAAGAAGAGTGCAAGCCATTCATCTTCATTATTGGTTTTTCAACCAAGTCCCCAAGCATATGACAACACTATATTTCCTCCGGGATCAAAGATGATCCCTCCTGCATCTACCTCCCCAGACCTGAACGATTCAAATTCATAAAATGCATCAATTAAAAATTTAGAAAACTTGTGTTTTGGCACACATCCAAGGAGGAACTAATTGTTAGAAAATTGGCCTAGTTAAGCCCGATAAATTCTTTATAAGGTCACATTTTCAAAATTCATGCAAACTATTTATGTTAAATTATTTGGTATAACTTTGAGTGTGGAGTAAGAGATGCATAAGTGGAAGCCAAAGTGAAATCGCGACCATGGGATGGAACACGGGAGGTAGAGAAAAAGGCAAGTGCAAAGGTTAGACAAAATGAAAGGAAAGGGAAAAATTCAAAGAAAAAGGAAAGATCAAAGCACATAGTGAAGTCAAGGGAGAAGGGAGGAGCAACACATTGGCAAGGGAATGAAAGAAGACCCTCACATTATGTCCTCCACATACCATAGTGATGCAAGGTAAAGAGAAGAATGAAAGAATAAGGACTATAAATAGGGGGTGTAGATCGCATCCCCAATACAATGGTTTTCGTAACATAGGGGATTTCAAACATGCATTAGTGTTATCCAACCATATAAAAGAACATGAACAAAAAGGTGGTATGCCAATGGGAATTACAATGAAGAGGACATTTGGCCTAAAATGACATGAACAAATCAATTTGATTCTGTTACCAAAGGATCTTAATTATGAATATCACATTTATTAAGGCACGGTTCAAACTCTGGTAAAGGTTCAAATTTGAGTACTGGAATAGATTTCTAGTTTAGAGTTCAAGATTGAGTATAAATGTAATTTCAAACATTAAGTAGGGGACCTTTGGGTTTGAAAGTTGAGTTGTGGTAGAGAGGCTTTGAACCTCTTTTAACTTTCCACTATTGTCATAAGGCTTGATAGACAACAATTCTATTTTAATAAAACTCTACAAAATTAGTTGGTGTGGATTGTGTTGTTATTATTTACATTTTTTGTTAACTGTTGTGAGTGTTTTTGTTTTTTTACTTGCGCTCACTCTAATTCATAGGCCCTTGATATGCCTCGAGTGCATTGCCACATGGAAGTATCCCATGAGTAGGCATAGTCAAACTTTTTTCATTGGACAAGGATGCTATCCCTATGGTTAAGTTTCCACATCATACATGTTTCTCATGTCACGAGTACACCTTCACATAAACATTGTGGACCTTCTCCTTGTGTTTGGTAATATTTTTCATCACCCACAATATATCATATAGCGTACTAGTAATTATAACAATTTTTGCATAGTTAATAACTAATCATGAATGAAGCACACACATGCACACCTTCACCTCTCCGACCACCCTCCCTCCGTCCCTAGTCTCCCTTGGGGTGAGGGTGCTAATGTGTGTGCTTCACTGTCATGTCCCCATCCCAATGAGACTATTAGTTGACAATGTTTCACCAACCTACTAGTTTCCTAGGTTGGGGTGGAGGCATTAAATATTGCAATAAGGGAGCTATGGGACCCAAGAGATCCTTAGTTTACCATATACACATTAAATTGGGTCATATAAATAATAAATATGGAGAAAGTAAAGTGGCATTGCTTCATGAAGACACTTGGAGGTTCATGGAGACCTTGGAAGGCTAGATTCCTCCTTACACTTGTCATGACCTAACCCCAAATTTCAAATTATGAGGAACATAACGTTCTTGGAAGGTAAAGATGTGTCAAGTGACATGTCATGAGCCCAAGGATTCGAATGGGTGAAGATGAATAACTCCCCATGGAAGAGAAAGAGTCTAGGAAGAAACTATGTGCCGCTTGGAGAGAGATTCCATGCATTTTATGACAACAACGATGGAAGATTCTATGACAAAATCAGACCTGATTACAAACCTATGACAATCTGACATGTCAGGGCTAAAAATAGCCAGCAAGAGGGAAAACTTTGAGTTTGATGGCAACAATTCGAATTTGGAGGAAGATTAAGGGATGATGAGAAGGACAAGTGTCATAGGGGTTACTAAACATCAAGGATGAGTTGGAGGAAGTCTATGGGAGGGAATTCGACCTTGGAGGACCTTATGAGAGTTATAAAAAGATGTCATGAGGAAGGAGAATGGATTTTATCATTTGATAATTTTCCTTTGGCATTTTGGAAAGCGCTGGCTTGTCCATTGCACGATGAGTACTCAATCTCCTTGCTAGTGAGCCAATTTCGAGGGAGTTAGATTCTCATCCAAATTGGCAGTTGTAGAGGCAACCTTGACCTCTAATTTGGAGCTTAATGGATTTTTTTATTGCATCTAGGAGGCTGACACATTTTGAGATCTATCTCTTTCCCCATTCTCTCATTCCCTACCTCTCAATTCCCATGTTTCCACATGAAGGTGCACTAGTGTGAATGATGCTTGTGCTTTGTTGAGTTAAGTTGATGCCAAAGAATGGGTGAATTATTTTTGGCTCTTTAATATGTTCCTCATACTCTATGTAATTCAAATTAGAATAAATACATATGCAAAATGTCCACATTTCCAAGATATGGTATGACTAGTTTCCATGTATTGGTTTCCGTTTCAAAGGAGTCATGTATCTGATTTTTGTTGAGGGGATGTTAAATGTTTTCCAGTATGATATTTCTATGTTATTGATGGTCTATAATCCTCATTCTTTGTTCTGAAGCATTTCATATTCATTTTATGATTCAAAGTTAAGCTTTCATTGTCATTTCCCTTAAGCAATAGCATTGAAAATATGCATTCGAATGTGAAGCTTTATAACTCTATTTGCAGAACTTATTCCCACACATAATGACAATTAATGGAGTCTAATATCAGTCCCCATAATCTGTTTGTCAATTTTGGAGGGTCACACATGAGTTGGGAATCCATTTATGCTCACACCCTAGGGGGGATTTAACCATAATTTACTAGTAGTTTTCCCATTTTTTCCAATGACCCCAAATCGAGTTGCAGATGTCTATAACCTATTCTAAAGGGACCAAGGATTCCATTGAGTGGTCCTAAGACTCACCATATCAGTATCTACCAAATTCGAGACTCTCTTGTGCCATTCAAAGCCCCTAGAGTCAAGGCTAGTCAATACAATATTTCCCTAAATTGTGGCTTTGTTTGGAATTTTCATCTTGGGTCATTACATTCACAATCTTACCACTAGGAGGTAGGTGGTAGGGGATAAGGGTGTGTATGTGTGTGCATATAGAGTTTCAAAGATAGTAAAAATAGTGGAGTTCCATAAATTCTCAAAGGAAAAAAACAAACATGACAACTAATAGTCTTAAATAAAAAAAAGACAATAAATTTTGTGCCCAATTTAAACTCTAAAGGCCACCCCATTGAGAAAAGGGAGTCAACATCATTGTTTTGCATAGTGACTCAATGATCTTGTTGTGGCTCTTCAATAGGTACATTTTTTATATAGCCTTGCTAAGTATATTGGTGGCAAATGATCCTTCTCTATGATGGTTAAAGTGAAACTCAAGAGTTTGTAATTGAAAGAGGAGGATTTCTTATCATTATGCTTCTGACATGGCTAGTTGTGTTGATGGCCTCAACTACTTGCTTGCTTAGTATGTGGAAAGGAGTCCTAACACTACTACTTTGATCACTCAAGAATAACTTATGATGGTACCCTACTAACAAACTAAAGGGACTAAAAGAAGTTGTTCATAACCATCATCTTGCCTCAATGGGTTAGCCATTCTAAGGTGGTGAAGCTCCATAGCCACATTCTTTACATCATAATTCATATGAAGGGTAAGTTGGTCAAGACCATATTCTTACCCCAATGGGCCAACCATTGTATAAGGTAGTTAAACTCTATTTCCACATTCTCTCTATGGCCTAGAGACAAGTTGGTAATGAGTATAATCTTTTGCTAATAAAATTAAAATCTAGATATCTAACCACCAAAAATATTATCAACACAAGTTTTCTAAAAGCAAAAATATTTCAATGCAAATAATATACTTTAATTTGATCATATTGTTAGATCTATGAGTGGCCATACACATGGCACTAGAGACAAGTTGATACAATGATTCAATCTACCTCCAAGCAACGGAGGCTTAGTTGACTCTAATTTGTAAAAAAAAAAGAGCACAAAGAAGAATAAGAACTTTGTTACGGAGAATATCTCCTATGGCTTGTTGTGGACCACAACAAACATGATGACACCAGAAATAAACCCATTTCCAAGCATGCTAAATATACAAGCGAAACTAACACCAAGGGACAAAGGGGCATACCTTATTCCAGACGTTCAAAGTAGATCCTCGTTGAGCTTTCAATCAAACTTGTACCTACACTCCTTAACAACAACAAGATAGACAAGTATGATATATGTAAAGCGTTATAATCTAATCTAGCATGCTATATTCCAATACATAACCAAAGTAATTACAACAATGGATAACAATATTTATAATTACACATGCAATGGACGAGAAATGGATGTTTCTATTAATATGAACAAAGATAAAGATGACAAACATTGTCGGCACCTCGTCAAAATCGAGAAACTTAGTCCCTCCACCACTTCAATTCTCCATAAAGGAAAGCACACAAAGATCAATGAAAGCTTGGGAAATAACACTAATGGTTGCTTCAAAGACAAAGGGATGCATGATCAAGTACATAAGAATGGGGCACAATTATAGTATCTTTGCTCTCCAAAGTTCTCCTCTTCTAATGCTTCATAGTAGCTCAATATATAGGCCGTCGATAGGAAGTGAAGGGTCGAAGTGGAGCATTTCCCAGCATATGGAAGGCCAAGGGACAAGTCTTTCATTACTTGGTTGGGGAAAACTCCAAATATTTTTTGTTTTTTAGCACATTTCTCGATGTACGCAGGTGACAGTGATGCAAGCTATGTATACGTGGGTTGTAGACTTGTGACCCGCATATACATATAAAAATGTATTTTAAGGGGTTCCACTGGAGCATCAGGTCATAGTGAGAAAAAATGAGCAAAAAGACTCTACATAGGGATAAGGATAGGCCATCAAAGTATGATGTATCAGGTGTGGCAAATCAAGCTATAACAAACTTCTAAGTAGGCCAAACAACCATGTACGACCAAGCCATCATATAATCAAAGGCCAAGCAAAACTAGCCTTTTTAAAGTTTTTGAAGCCTTCCAAAACATTCCAAATCTATCCCACCAAGTTGAAAGCTTCTTAAGCTTCATGTGTCTCATTTATTGGAGAGATCGAACACACTTATATCTCCATAATTCCATTATAATCCATTATTTATAATGGAGGCAAGCCTCAATGTGAAAGCTTAAACAAAGTTTGGAATTAGATTTTTAATCCTTTTATGATAATTTGGTCCAAGTTTCTCAATGTAAACTTGGTTTTAAGCTCATTTAAGGAAATCCACTCTATTTGTGTAAATGTCCATGCCGATATTAGTTCTTTTAAAATGGCACGCTACCAAGAACCAAGGGATCTACTAATGGCATCCCAATTGGAGACCACGAATGGGAATGTTCGTTATAGATCTTTTTGTTTTGAATTTTACTCCTCTTTCCATCTCAATTGTAGTGAATAACCTCCCAAACTTTCTAATGCTGAACAAGATGGTCTCAAAATTGCAAGGGTGTAAAAGTGAGGATCAAATCTTAAATGTCAAGACTTTGTGATAAGGCACTCCTACTAAAGCCCTATTGTGCAAGATCTTCCATGATAATTTAACTCGTTAAAAATTGTGGACTAGTGACTAGAGGTTAGTTGGGTCAATGAATGCAAGGTATGTCTTAATCTCCACCAAATTTCAAATCTATTGTGCAAAACCTTCAATGATAATTTCACTTGTCAAAAACTGTGGACTAGTGACTACAGGTTAGTTGGAGCAATGAAAGCAAGATATGTCTTAATCCCCACCATAGTTCAAATCTCATAAAAGTGGTTAACATGCCCACCCAAAGGTGGCCGACAAATAACACAACCATCATTGTCATTAAGTTGGACCAAGTGGCCCGAAGCCCCTTTGGATTAAAACTGCAAATAACATCCTACTTGTGGGTGATGGTCATAGGTTTCCAACGTTTGAGATCTCAAATGATCCCTAAAAGCATTCTCAAATCACAATCATCATTGTCATTAAGTTGATTAAGTTGGACCAAGTGGCCTGAAGCCCCTTTGGATTAAAACTGCAAATAACATCCTATTGTGGGTGGTGGTCATAGGTTTCCAACGTTTGAGATATCAAATGACACCTAAAAGCATTCTCAAATCCTAAAAATTAGGCAACTAATTAAGATAGTTCAATGATCTACTCCATCATACTATTGATGTTAAACTATACTACTGTAGTCCCTGGAGTATATTCCATGTCATCCTTCCATTTCATCAGTGCCAATCCATTAGTCAAATTAGGTTTCCTTAAATATAATTGAAGAAATGGCCTCTCTCACTTGGTGACAGCTTTTAAAATTTTCACGGTCAGATTGTTCAAAAACAGTACACTTGATTTTGCCTCATAGCTTCGCAATGCAACTAAAAACACTGTTATGGTTCTTAGTGACAAGAATATGCCACAAAACAAAGAGAAGAACTACCTTTCTTTCCTTTTTCGTTAACATTTTTATGATCAATTGCTGTGGAACTTGAGACTTGTTTCTGAGATTACACCCCATGATATCATTAATGTGTGATCATTTGTTGTGAAACTGAAGGCCTGTTTCTTAGATAAGACCACATGATATCCTTAATGTTTAGAACTCCAGCGACAGAGAGAACAGGGCATTTCATAAATGCCAATTTGTATGCAAACCCAAGACTAAAATATCAGTCAACTTACATTACAGTATTTACAGTTGCAGAGGACAGAATAATAAAATGACAGCTTCAAAAGGGCAAATCCAATCATTTTATCAAAACAACACCATATAAATACACAAGAATTTAATGCAAATTCCAGGCTTTGTCATGAGGCTGCAGGCGGCGATTTGGAAGCTTTAAAGGGATTTTTTCCTGGAGAAAAAATGCTGTTCCTATTCACAGTTTGAAGAAAAAATTACATTGATTATGTGTTTTTTAACACTTGGATCTTAATAAACCTTCCTGTCATATGAATAAAGCCCTAGTTTGGTATACACAGTCCTTAATAGTACTCCCCCTTCCCCCAAAAAAGCATACGCTTCATACAATCACATGCATTAAGCTGAAACAGAAAAAACAGAAGAGAGTTAAAAAAACAGGGACTACTCCCAGCAGCCAGTTAGTTTAGCAAACTAACATGATAAAACCTGTTATTTTAGCAAATTAACATAAAATAATAGAAGAAGACCCATAACATTTTAGAATCTGCATTAACTCAGAATCCGGTTGAAATAATTACAATAGAAACTCCATATACAAATTCACAGGACTTTAAAGAAAATTCCAAGCTTTGCCACGAGGCTGCAGCCTGCAGGAGACGACTTAGCAGCTTTGTAGGACTACTATTTCCAAGATACATCTCATGCTTTTGTGCCCAACACTGATAAGCATATAAAGCTGAAAATAACTTGCTTGCAATCGAATGAAATTGGGGTAAAATGAAAATGATCACATGAGAATATTCTTACAGAAGGTTGTGATGGACAAAATGATAAAGCCTTCAAGCATAAGAAATACAGTGATTTTAGGGATACCAAGACTAAATATAAAATAAAGCATCCACATTCAAATGAATTGAGTTGATCCCCTGAAAACCCCAGTCTGCTATGCCTAGTAATTTTGTATTTAGACTTCAACTAAGGTGTTTGTTTCAGTTGTTCCTTCAGGCAGTGGCTGGTGTTTGAGACAGGGTGTCACCATAATAATGATCTACGTTTAAACCCCGACAAGCATTGAACCTTTGAACCCAGGTGCATCACTTGGCCGACTTTGTCGGCACTCACAATAAAATGGGTTTCCAACAGTAATGCACAGTTGGGGTTCAAAGCTCTTCATGAATAAATAAAACACGTTTACCCTAACTAATTCAAAAGGTGCTTGTGCCAGTCATCTCAGCGGTAGGTGGCATTCTATTTCGTAACCATGCTTTTTCCGTGAGGTCTGTTAGCCACCAGTATTTCAGACACTCGGGCTTCTGTGTTGACTGTTCTGTATTCTACTTTTGCCTGTTTTCTGTGTTAAGGCTGTTCTGTATTGCTTTTGCACGATTAATGAAATTTATCTTCGGTGTAACAGAAAAATTGAAGTCTTAATGAATAACCAACAAATAAACACAAACAATGTACACAGATGGGCCTCAGAACCCATATTTATTGATAAAGATGATAAGTAAAATATATCATTGTTCGAATATGGAGGAACACACAAATTTACAATGACTATAACATTAAGAAGAACTAATGATGACTTCTGTTCTCTGATGTCATCCAAATTTTAAAACTTTAAGAGTGTTTTTTTCTCCCATGAGATTGCAGTATTACCAGAATGAAACATACACATGCTTGGGCAAAAATCCATACAGTTGTTTGCATATACTGCTTTAGAGAAAAAAAAGCATTGAAGCTGAAATCTTTTACACATGGATATAGATCCTTGACCAAAAGACCAAACCAGGGTCTTCAACAAAATATCTACAATCATTAGTTTATCATTCACATAACAATAGCTTGTTAGATTTTCATTTATACAGAAGCTGAAGTCAAATAACTTGAAAATTATTACAACATTTTCCACTGTAATGTTGTTAATATCTTTCAAGACCCAAAAGAAACAGAAAATTATGATTTTTTTTCATTTTTTTGTTACAACCCTTGGATTTGAAAACTTGGATCTTGATGCCTAAACTGAGAGAAATATCAAATTCCATGTTCAAATAAAGAGTAATACAAACTTGTCACAAACATCCCCACAAAACAGCCATAGATGGCAGAGCGGAAATCACCCAACTTCACTGCTCAGCCAATCCCATGGGGATGCAAAATGATACCTTCAAAACAAAGTTTTTGTAATGGTGTGTATGTCATCCACTAATAGACAGGGCACACACAATTTTGCTTTTTTCTCGGCTGATCGGTAGATCTCAGATCTCACACAGATCATTTCCAGACCTTATCAGGCCACCTTGAAAAACTGCAAGTACTGAAAAGAAAAACTTCTAAGTTCTAAGCCTTCTCTACATATAGGTTTTCCTGCTATATACAGAAGAAGAATTCACTAAATACTTTTCAGAAAACAGGATTGCCTTCAACAGGAGAAGCAACAAAGCATCCTGTAGAAATAAGCACTTTCCCTAAAGATGATTTACAATAAAAGAGTGCAGAATCTCCAATTATAGACCCCATATCGCTGGAAGAAGTGTCGAAGGCAGGATCCAAGCAATTCTAACTTTCAATCCATGTATGATGATAATCAGCTTCTGGGAAGGATGAACACCAAAATACCAATTCATCCGTTAGCTCTTGTTCCCTGAGCCTGATATTCTTGGCTGTTTCTTCGGATATCAGACATGATCTACACAAGGGACAGGTGATCTGCTGATGGTCCAGCCATTTATCAAGGCAAGGCCTGTGAAAAAGGTGGCAGCAAGGCAGCTGTCTAATCTCAACCCCTTCCTCAAATTTGGATAAACAGACTGCACACTCATGGGTATTGTCATTACTAACAGACCCATCACCAAAAGATTGGAACCTTTTGATGGGTAGGCTCTGCCTGATTTCCTCTGCAATGAACTGCACTTCGGAATGGCCAGTACTGGCTGCAGGGGTATTCTCAGGTGGGTAAGGCCATGATGGATCGATGAAGTCAGGTTCAGTGCTTGTGGTAAGGCCTACAATCTGAAGAAAAGACCTCAGGATGTCCTTGAGAATGGCAAAAGACAGAGCAGTATTCACAATGAGAATTGGCAGGACTCCTTCGGAGACAGTAGTGGGAAAGCTTGACAGACCCATTAGTATTTTCAGTCACACAAGGCACAACCAACAAGATCCGCATAAACAAAGAAAGATGTAAGAAGAATGAACACCTTAAGTTCCAACTTCGTCTAAAGGGCATATAAATAGGGAAACCCATTGGAGATTCACAGGGTATCAATGACTATTAACTTTGATTAATAACAACGACCAATTCTAGTATATTAAAATATTTGTATGGCAGAGAATAAACCACTTTTCACTGACACAGTGGGACAATGCCCAAGTTTCTACCCTACTAAGGACAAAATTTACATAAAATGACATAAATCAAGGAATCAATGAATTAATAGGACAAACTGCAATATTTTTAGCCTGTGGGAATACCCAATGTCCAATGAATAATTATATTTACTGTGGAGATGAAAACCAGTTGAAATAACAACCTTTGACAACAGATCAAAGTAAACCTGACCAATCTTTAATGTTATAGAATATTAGTACCGTAAAGCGCCATAACTGCAGAGTCCAGTAAAAAAGAGAATTTTAATGTTTTGTAGAGTACTACTAGCACATATCCTAGTAATATTTTTTTAACAGCAGAATCCAATGAAATGAATGGTAAAGTATTACCACGGCAGGACCCACTAAATAACGTCAAGACTTTTTATAGAATAGTAAAAAATAAAACCTTGTGTGTAAAAGCCAGTTAAAATGACCAACTTTCAAGATAGAAGCCTGCGGATTTACTAACTAATTAGTATCCCTAAGACCAAACCTATAGGGAGAAACCAAGTTAAATTTACTTTCGGATAACTTTTGAACATTGTTAATGGTAACAGAGAGTCATCTATTTTTAAAAATAAATTTATTGAAATTTTTAAATTTGGAATTTTTATATATATTTATGGTCATTTCAAAGCAAACATTAATTGCCATTTGAAAGCATTATGAAAGAATGACAAATTGAAAAAAACACAATTCCAAATACAAAACCTTTCTACATTACTTCTCAAATAAATTGACAAATTACACTGTAAAAAAACAATATCCAATATACCAACATTACATATGTATGAATGGACACATATGTCTATGTATTATTGTATTAAAATAAATAAGGTGCATCCTACAGCCCAAGTGATGGGTTAACTGTGGGAGGCATCTCTCAACTTTTAAGTGTATGAGTGTTCTATAAAAAAAATAAAAATAAGAAAGTGTATTGAAACTAAATGGTACATTGGGTGCGCAGATACTTGAACAATCTCATCTAAACCCATATGTGCCAGAACCTCCTAGTTGCAACAGTGCATTGAATGCACTAAACATAAATATTAGAACAATCTCTTCTAAACCAGTGTGATAATACCTTGATGTTGCAAAGTTCATAATAGACATACCAAATATTAGAATTCAAAATATACAATTTTAAACTTTGCAATTTTGAGACAGGCATAAAACTCAAATTTACAGAAGTGGGTGTTTTTTTTTCACAGAAAAAAAGACAGTGTTAAATTATAAAACTGTCTTAAATGACACCGATTATCCAGAGAGGCAGAGTAAAAACTCAATGCTCCAATTAGGTAATCTGCCCACAAACAGCTGAGGTTTTCTCACATCAAGTCCAGAGAAAGTATTCATAACTTAGTTTAGGTAACCTACCAAAAAAAACTGTAACTTTCAACAACTAGTTAGAAAATGTCAAAAAAAATAAAAAAATTGCAGTCTGGAATCTTTAACTGACTTTCAATGTGAATGTTAATATACATATACACACACATATACTCTTTGGTATATAAATCCCAACTCTTTGAATATATTCTTCAAACATTTCAAACCCTCACTAACAAAGGGATGGTATTAACTCAATAAATGAGTACTAGCCTAATAAAACCTTTCTAGGCTTAAATGAAAAGGTTTCCTCTCTAACTAGGACGAACCCAATAAAGCCTTCCAGTACCAACAGCTGACAATAAATTGTACTGAAAACCCTTATTGGGTTAGTACTATTTTACCACAGTTAGAAAGGTTGGTTCTTTCAAGGAGTCTGTATATTCTTAAAAGTTCATACCTGGGAGGTTAATATATAAATATATATATTTTTGTTGGTGAAATATTTATATACAATGAAAGTGCAGGTTATATATAAATATATATATTTTTCATGGTGAGATGAGAGTGCAGGGTTAGCACTATTTTACCACAGTTAGAAAGGTTGGTTCTTTCAAGGAGTCCAGAAGTACTTAAAAATTCATACCTAGGAGGTTAATAGATAAATATATATATTTTTGTTGATGAAATATTTATATAAAATGAAAATGCATGTTTATATATAAATATATACATTTTTCATGGTGAGATGAGAGTGCAGGTTTTATATATAAATTTTATATATATTTTGTTGATGGACTATTCATATACAATGAGCGTGCAAGTTTATATATAATTTTGTGAGTGTACTATTCATATACGATGAGAGTACAAGTATTTTTTTTCAATTCCATTAGTGGGTGGAGAGAATATGCATGTGCTCCCTACCTAATTTTTCTCAAAAGCAGAAACAGAGATGTACAAACAGAAATGTACACATTGAACGAGATATATATGTATTATTACGCTTACTGTGCCATGTTGAGCTCCTTCAAGCAAGCCTCCTCCAAAAATAGCAAACGGTACACTGCTTTTGAGTTGCTGGATGGTGAAGCTTGCCCACTTCTTTCCCCAAATAGGTGGACACTGAATACGAAAACACAACACTTTATATCCACTTGGGATGTGCTAAAACAAGGGGCAAAGAGGCAAAATTTCATGACCCAAAATGCTTTCTGTATTCTTTTTTTTTGTATTTGGGGTTATCTTCTGCAGAATATTTTTATTGTTTTCTCAGACTTGGGTGGTTGGTAAAACAAACTTTCTGCAGACCCACTTCTAAAAAAATATTTGGCAGAGAATATTTTCTACACCCACACATCAAATCCCAAATAAAATACTAAGCACATGGAAATGGATATGTCAGTTGAAAATATAAAATTGTTGGGAAAGTTACAGCCCGGATAAGTCTCGTCATTTTGATGTTTCCTATGGTCGTCTTGTCAGATCAGATCTACATGACTAAATGGCCGATATACACAATGTATATACTTGCTGAAGAAACCCATCAATACCGGTCCTCTTGTCAGATCAGATTTACATCAGTAAATGGCCGATATACACAATGTATATACTGCTCAAGCAAATCATCAATGCTAACCACAGAATTGGCATATTTATAGACGTACGAAAATCATCCGGATAACGAATTCCGTGATGATAAAAATGGAGGAGCCTCTAGGCTCTGCCTCCTGTTTTGGCGTTACATGGATCATGGATGTCTTGGTTGTTGAGGAGGGTTATCAATGAATAATTACATTATTCGGAAGCATCACATGCTACTCCAACGTGGGTGTAATGAAAATTAAATTTTATTATGTTGGGATGAGAAGTATTTTATAATATATAAATATGTAAAAAATATTATATATATATAAATTTATTTTATTATGTATATATTTTTTTGAAATGGTAGTTTTGATGTTTGTTAAAACATCAAAATATGTTAATAAGTGTTATAACAATCATTTTTCCTAACCATTCAAGATACATTTAATGGAGTTATATTCAATGGACTTTCTATCAAGTATCTATTTTAAAAAGGAAAACTTTCAGATATCTATTTTAAAATAAAAGTTGTGTTATATTTTTGAGTAGTTGAAGTTAAGTTTAATGGAAATGAGATAAGAAGTTTTATATTTTTTTATTAAAGTGTTAATTTTATATATTGATTTAATTGTAAAGTAGTTTGTCATGGGAGTAAACTTTCTACCCGACCATTTGCACTGATAGGATGACCAGCAACGTCGGATGTGAAAGCTCACGCAAGCCAGGTCGTCCGATCGGTGCAAATGGTCAGGTAGAAAGTTTACTCCGTTTGTCATGGAAACTGTTTCAGTGTTGAGAAATGTTAATATCTATGAATATTACATTTTCTTTAAAGAAGATATTATTAATCACTTATTTCTATATATAAAAGTTTAGTTTATCATATTAAAAATGTTGTATTCACAAGTTTATATTACACAAGTTTGTTTAATTTAAAATGAACTAAATATGAGTTTATCATAATATGATAGTGGTCGAAATGAAGCACCTTTATTAAAAAAATTACTTAAATTATAATCTTAATGGCATAGACTCTAAAGTCTAAAGTGTGTTGGTTAAGTTTGACCAAGCTTTATGTTAAAATAAGTCAGGTTAATGTTAATAAAATTTATTTTTTCATTTTATTAAAAATATTTTTACATTAAGAAAATATACATTTAATTATAGATATTTTCTAAAACAAATAACTTACACTTTTATATTTTGATTGGTGTTTTTATGAATAAACTTTTTATATTTTTATAAGTGTTTTTATAAATAAATATAATATGAGTATTTTGTTTAAGTCAATTCAATTTAGGAATTAACCTACATTACACTGAGTGGTGTTTGATAATTATTAGTGAATTTAGTTAATGTGAAAACTTATTCTTTATTTTTTTTTAATAAAATATATTTATATCAAAAAAATATCTTTTTAATTTAAATATTTTGAAAAATAAGTAATTTATTATTTTAAAATTTTTTAATAATGTTTTTTATGAAAAGATGTAATATATTATTATATTAAATATGTTTTTTTTCTAGATAATCAATCTATTTTTAAAAATTAATTTGCATTCTTTTATGTCATTTTGATTATCTTTAATTTATAATTATTATTGAGTTGTATTAAATATCTTTCATTTCCAATTATTATTGAATTACATTAAATATGAACTTTTTAAGGTCAATCAAATAAAAAACAAACTATATGTAGAAAATATTTAAATTGTAATTATTATTAAAGTGATGTTTCATACCATTCATTTTAATATAAAGAGAAACATACATTTTTTGGCGTCATTTTTCAATTGTTTTATGTGAAGTTGAATATCACTTTACTACATTAACTTATCTTTAGGTAGGGATTCCATTTACATTAACATTTGTTTTTTATATGATTTAAGAAGAAATTAGACCATCATTAATTCAATATGTCAATATGTAGAAAATCCATTAGAATATCTCTTACTTAATAGAATATTTTACAAGTAATACTTTACATTTACCCAAAACTACATCGATAATTGGTAAGCACATAATAAATTGAATATCTGCATCATATGCCCTTACTTCAAAGCCAAACCAAGGTACCAAAGTCACAACAATTTTACATTTCACATTATATTAACCCATAGTGCAAAGTTTCCAAAATATATACACTCATTATCCCAAGGCTATTCATGGAGTTCACCAATCCTAACCTTAAACATGTGATTAAGTGGAGTTAAACCATCAAACTTCACACAAATCCTAATCTTGAATATCCAAATAACTAGAGTTAACCTTAGGAGCTCACCAATCCTAGCATTAACCATGTGAATGACTATAGTTATCCTCTCAAACTTCACACAAATCCTAATCCTAACCATGTATATAACTAGAGTTAACCCATCCACTTTGCAAGATCCTAACCCTAACCTAACAATATTAATATTCTGAAACCCATAAATTTGACAAATTCAATTAATTATGCAAACTTCCTCAATTTCATGATTTCCCATAAAGGGTCTACATGCAATTGCTCAAAAGTCACTCATACTTGTAAAATGTCACCTTGTATTCAAATAACATGTTGATGCAGACCCCATAAATTTGATAATCTCAATGGCTCATACAAGCTTCCTCGGTTCCATGATTTCCCATAAAGGGTCGGTATGTAGTTGCTTAAGGTTACTCATACCTGTCAAAGGTCATTATGTGCTACCATAACATATTGATTCTGATTGCATAAATTTGCTTGTTTCAAGAACTTATACAAACTTCCTCAATTCTATAATTTCCATAAAAAACCACCATACAATTGCTCAAAAGTCATTATAATTAGGTCACCCTTCACTCCATAACATGTCAATACAATATAGTAACGTACATTTATTATTAATTGGGGAGGCAAGGGGGGCGGGGTAATATTTTCCCCGGATGGAAACCAGGTATTATCCTTCTCCTAGGGATTGGGAATTGAATCAAATAATATGGCGGAAACACTTGCTCTTTGGCAGGGTCTGAAGTTGGCCAAAAACCAAGGATTAAAGGACATTGTAGTGATGAGGGACTCTCGACTCGTCATCCAAACCCTAAACATGAGCAATCTCCCTGAAGACGTTAAGATCCACCAGATGGTCAAAATAATCCATAGTCTCTAATTATCCTTTCAAAATCTTGATGCCTTTCATGTTCTAAGGAAAAACAATGTTCGGGTGGATTTAGCTGCCAATGCGGCCACCTTATTGGCCCGAGGGATGCTCAATTCCAATGGGAACATCTCTTGGAGCCCCATTCCTTAATTTCATTGGGCACACATACGACCTGGATTTGATCCACAAGGGGCTGAAGGGTGGAGTTGATGGCTGTCATGTTCTATGCACATGGTGGCACAAGGAGGACATGTGATGGTGCGTTTAGGTATGATTAGTTTTAGTGGGAATTTAAGTCCGTCACGCTTGGATTATTGCTGCTCCAAGGAAGGCTGCGTCATACTGTACTCTCCTCTCCCTGCATTGATTTCACTCACTATCGTCATTCAAGCCATGAGATTTCCCTGTACTACTGCATTAGTTCACATGATGCTGAGGCTCGACCTTGGAACTATTAAAGGTGGCGGATGGCTGCTAATTTCTCGTCGCTGGTTAATCTGTGAAGCTCGAGCTCCTGCTGGTTTTGGGCGTTGGCTGCTTATTATAGTCTCCATGGAATCCTCCCCTGAATCCTCTACGTCCTCCCCGGATAGGAACTTGAATGAGGAATTGCGAGTGCTGAAGAAGAAGATGAAAAAAATGGACCGACTAGTCCATTGCATGGATATCAAAGGTGGTCGCAGGCTGGAGAATGTAGATCAAGACTTAATTCTTCTGTGGAAAGAGTTTGAACTTGAGATTTCGAAGACTGAGCAAGTTTTTATTAGGTTCCTGGCAGAGCTGGAACTCAAGGTGGAAACGCTGGAGTTGAAGGTATCTAGGCTGGAAATGCAAGGAAGCTCCAGTTCATCTGCTCGTCCTGAAGGATTCGTCGGCAAATACCCGTAGTCTCTGTTCGCCGTCCATTTTTGGAATCCTGTATTCCCTACCCACTTATATTTTACTGTTTCTGTTTATATATATCGCTGTTAGTAATACTACTATGGAGTAATCGTAAAACTATATGTATGTCGGTCTCACTTGGGCTGAATTTGCCGCTTTCTCAAGGGCCCCTCTGTACTAAAACTTTATGGTGTTGCCAAAACTATGAAAACACTGATTTTTGTGGTTCTTCCAGTAGTTAAACTGTTGTTACTTAATATAATCGTTTCTGTGTTAAAAAAAACATACATTTATTAAAAAAAATAATTCTAAAAACAACATAAATATAATGCAAATATATTAAACCCATTGCTAAACAATCAATAAATAACAAATTGTAAAATATTTATTACAACTTGAGAAAATATATACATCATTAAATTTTTACTGCAGATATTTAAAAATATAAATATCATCATAAGCAGCTATAGTAAATACCCTATAACTTAAATGTTTTCCCTATTTCCACACCTACCACCAACTAGACTATCAACGTATATCCTACACTAGAATATATATACATGATATTTTCATCTTATACTAAACAAACTTACATCCATGTAACTCAAACTTGTATGAAAAATCACAACAAATATTCAATGATTAAGAATGGGACACTAAAATCTAGTCCATTAAGTAGCAAGATACTGTCTGGGTATCATGTGACTCCTCTTATGGCAACACATGGAGGGCTTGTGCCAATTGCACCCAACCAAAGCTTATCATTGTTTTAACTTCCCAACCATAACACATCACATGGTTTTGGACACTTTTTTCAATGTTAATTGTTTTTGTCCATGATAATAAACAAAAATTTAAATAGTGGTTTTGTTGAAGATCATTCCATGGTGAAATTCTTATAATCTCATAAACCTAAGTGAAATTTGTACCTATGAAATTGCATGTTGAATAAGCATTCAAATAGGCAAACTTCCTCAACTCCATGATTTCCCATGAGGTAGAATTGCTCAAGGTTTCCAACATTTATCAAGGTCACCACGTGCTCCCATAAGATGCTGATTTTATATATTGAAACTCTTCCTATCTGCCATTATATATATTGGTCGATTAATGTGTTGTCCCATTTTCATGGTTCATGTATGTGCACTTGTTTCCTTTTGTTTATTTATTTCCAAAAGATCCACTGCTATTAACTATGATGTTTCCTACCTTGCATACAATAAAATCTTTTTGGGGAATGATGGGGTGATACTTTGAGTTTTAAATGAAAAGCCTAGATAGTTTTAAATCTTATATCTAGAAAACCAAAATACCAAAATATTAGGTCTTCATTTAGGGTGTGATGTTGCTGACGGTTAAAGTATTTACTTCTTATAACATTTTCATATGTATACTAATATTTACTAGTTAGGCAATAACATGATGCAAGAGATGAAAATGGGAAAGTGGGAAAATAATATTATGTTGTTTGTAATAAAAAAAAGTTTTTTAAATGTAAATAATTTTTTTTTAGTTTGGTGAATTAGTTTAAGTGGTTGAGTGTTGTAACTTGTGAGCAAAAAGTCTCGGAGTCAAATTCTTGGGTGGCTATACATTGCTATATAAGGGCCTCACTTGATGTCCCCATTCGATTAGCTGCGTAATCAGAGCGAAAGGGGTGAGTTCCCTTCGGGTAGGCTCCCTGTGGACGTAAATGAACCTCTTCCTCTTTGTTGTGATTGAGGTCTTTAAATATCTTAATATTGATTTACTATCCTAAATAAGTTATTGAATGTAGGAATGAAGCCCTTATTGGAATGGTTCCTTTGCTTTGGTGTTGTGAAAATATTTTATAGTATTATCCGTGTCACATTTCTATATAGTTGTATGATGCCAATTAAAATTGATTCATGTTTTAGAATTTGAAACCAATGAAATTCCCTTTAGGTTATCCATGTTCTATTAATTATGGATTGTTGTTGTAGGATGTGTAGATGTTCTTGTGTTTAACAAAATTTTGTTATTTGAATGTATTGGAAGCGTGATTACATGTATTGAGATCTCTTTATCTCCAAGTGTTTATGGGAAGGGTTTAGGGGACTTGATTACAATTTTAATCCTACACTTTCCCATTTTCCAAGAATCACTTTCCCAGGAATCAATGTTTATGAAACTTGATTACAATTTGAATCTTACACTTTCCCAAGAATCAATGACTTGTTCCATTATGTGAACATGAAAGTCATGAAGCAAATTGATAGTAGATTGGTATCAAGATCAGTAATACCATAGTTTTAACTTGCGGAGTTTATTAAATTAATAAATATAATATAAATGTGCACTCATTATATATATGCTACAAGCACAAGAGGGCTATGAAGTAGAAAAGAGGGGAAGTTAGTGGGAGTGAGATAAAAAACCATATTTGACTTTTGTGCTACTTGGCTCATTATATATATGGGCTATAAGAAAAAGAGGGCTATGAAGTAGAAAAGATGGGGAGTTAGGGGGAGTGAGATAAATAACCATATTTGACTTTTGTGCCACTTATGCAACTTGAGAAGTTTCTATAGATATTTATCAATTTACTTTAATACTCGTCGTTTACCTAGGAAACTAGATGAACATCTCACGTGGGCATGCATGGCTTCATATATATCGGTTTTAATATAGAGATTATTCTTATATTTCTACTTTTCCATGGTTTGAATGGATCTTCCTAGCTACCTTTTAATTATGTAGGTGTACAAAATCTATGGGAATTGGCATATGTTGCTGAAATATTTAAGGTGACTACTATGTAAATATAGTTGAAGCTAAGAGAATGGTTTCCATATACTTGTCTATATTGAGTATGGATTCCATAAAGCCTATGTAAAAAAAATTGGGATTAAAAGCTTTCCAAAATGGGTAGCTATGATCCAAAATGGATCATTTATAATTTTTCATCTACTTTCATATTTTTTAGCTGGTAAAATTAGAGGTATTGGCTTGTAGCGCCCATTTTATGGGTAGATCCCATTTTAATAATTTGGGGTATAGAACCTTTTGGAACCCATTTGAGGCCTTAAATGGTTGTTTTTGGAGTAAAAAAATTGCAAGAATGGCTCCCAACCTAATGCAATTCTACATATCGAGATCATTGCAACAATGAAAAAATTACCTCAATTAGAGTTTGTATAAATAAGTTATGCCTCCCACAAGTTGACCTATCTTGTCGAACACCATATTATTGAGTCTTTAAGAGCATATTTTCCTTCTCCTTAGCATTAAAATCTCATAGAGGTACTTTAAATCTTGGTCTAATGATTCTAACGGTCTAGTTTTGACTAAATTTGACCAAGTGAGTCATGGGAGCTAGTGAGGGTGTAGTCCTTGATTTTAGGATCATACCCCTGATTTTATGTTCCAAACTTGCATGTTTGATTCTTGGAGTGATTCGAGCCTAATTCCATGAATCAAGGAAGGGTAGTTCTCTCCTTTATTATTTTTAGATTTTTACTACAATGCATGATTTATGCATGGATTAAATCCCTTATTTTAGAAAATTCAACCTCTACTTGTCATCTTGGGTTATTTATGAGCTAGTTAACGAGTTGTTTTTGAGAGATGGAATGGATAAGTAGGGAATTTTGGCTCTAAGTTAAGCCCAACCAGGTCTTCATGTATCAACCCACAATTCGAATTTCCTACTTAAGGAATTCAAATTTCTTTATGTACCAACATTGTTCATTCTTTGCATTATTAAATAAGAATTCATGTTGTGCTCCAATATTTTTTTCTCTTCACTCCTTTCTTTTTCCTTTGAAAAATTTCTAAGTGTATTGTTGTTCATTAAAATTTCTAGATCTAGTTGATCCCTTGCAGGTGATCATCATATTTTAGAGAGTGGATGCGATGTGAACTTCCACCACCCACATATATGGAGCTAGTCATGTGTGGACATTCAAGAACATTCTAGAGTTTCCAAAGCCCTAACAATAGTTGAGGTTGAGTCATGTAAAACATTAATTCTAACCCTATATGACTATTAGGTTATGTTAAGTACTTGTCCACTTGGAAACTAAGGGGTTCCATTCTTATCATATTATTGTTGTTCCATACTTCAGTAGAGAATTTGGGAGTGGGATATTGAGGAAAAAAATAGGAAGTAGAATATCATGTAGTAGTAATACTGGCCATATTGTCCATGGAAACTCCAGAGTGTTTTCCCCTTTATTTTTATTTGCATTTTATAGCTTAGAAGAAAAGAGAAGAGCATATGACTCAACTTCAAGCTAGGTTTTTCTTGTATTGGATTTTCCCAAGGTATATGTTGTGTTTATTGTGTGGATGGTCTATTATTTGCTTGCTTATTTCGTTTTAGTTTATTTCAACACTAAGTGAGTAAAATTAAATATGCAATCTAAATTAAAACAAACAATAATAACTAGTGTATAATATTATAAAATATATCGTGATGATATATTCCACTGGAATATCCATGGAAATTTATAGGCTAAGGACTTTCCCTAGATTTCTTTTAACAAATGACATGGATTTGTTCTAGAAGAAAAAAATGATAAGCCTTGAGGACAGATATGGACTTACCTACTTGAATCCTTCTAAAAGAAAAAAAATTAATCCATAATGGTTTGCTTGAAGTATGATCCCTTTGTTTAAAATTGAGCTCCCTTTAGAGTTTTGATGATAAACTTGTTGGCAGCCAACAACCTTTTCACTTTTTATTTGTTTTGGTTAATGAAAAATGACATCATCTTTCTTCTTTAATAAATTTTCGAGAAAATGATTAAAGAGTGCCTTCAAAATCTAGGATTTTGAAGGTACTCTCAATTTGAGGACACTAATTACTTGAGTAAAACATCATTGCAAGCATATCAATCTTATGATATTGAGGTATCACTGATAATCAATTTTGTTGTTGTTAAATCTGCTAACTATATAGTCAATTTTCCTTTACATATATTTAATTTTTTTATTGTATTTGATTGATAATGATATAGTTTCAATTAATGTTTCATCAGACCAACAACAAGATAATCTCATTTCGGGATTAAAGTCGAATTTCACTTTTATGAGTTTTCATCCTTCCTACATGATCTTCTCATGTTAATTAATACCAAGTCTTGATGTTTTTATCATCATTTTGGGTAAATTATAAGTGATATAATGCATTTTTATCTTATGTAATTGTTATATCTGATTTTACCACACTTGGTAGATCACATATTTATGGCCTTCCATGTCCCTCTACAGACGCTTTGGACCCCCTTTTCCCATATTATGCTTTGATGTTCCAAGAAAGTCCCCAAAAAACACCTGTTTATGTGTATACACAACTTTTAAAGCCATACTCGTGTGTATACACATCTTTTGAGCCAAAACCCATGTACATTGGGAAATGTGCATAAAGCCAAATTTTTTTGGAGTTTTCCTCACAAAGTCCCGAATAAATTGACTCTTGGCCTTCCATATGCCTTGAGAATGCTCGGACTCGACCCTCCATTGCCTATTTGGAGTGCTATATATTGAGCCTCTTGGACATTGGAGGAGAAAATTGGAGAGCAAGAAAACTATAGTCCATTGTTGCCTCACTTGTTTATGTTGGAGTCTACATCCCTTTGTCCCTCTGGAGCACACAGTGCTGCTCTTCCCAATCTTTCCTTTTCTTTGTAAGATTTCCATTGTGAGATGGAGGATTGAAGTGGTGGAGGCCCAGGTGGAGGACTCAGTTTCTCGGGTTCGAAGAAGTGCCAACAGAGGTTATCACTATTGTATCTCTATTTTTATTAATAGAAATATCCATTTCCTGTCCAATACATGTGCATAAATATGAATATTGTATCCATGGATGTATTTTTTTGCTTATACATGATTGATTATATATGCTAGAGTAGGTCTAACACTTGAATATATAGCATGCTTGTCTTGTTTGTTGTTGTTGAGAGTGAATTGTGAATGTAAGCGTGTTGGAAAATCTCAACGGGAATCTACATCAACCGTCTGGAATAAGGTACGATTCATATCCCTTAGTATTAGAGGTATTTATTTGTCTTGCATATTGGAAAGGATTGATTTTTTGTGTCATCCAGTTTGTTGTGGTACACCCCAAGCCATAGGAAGTTTCTCTCCGTAACAGAATTGGTGACTCCGCTAGGGAGATTCCTTAATTTTTTTTTGGAGGGGATTGGGTGCACAATGTGCTTGAATTGGTCTCTATTCTCTGATTTTCTATGTGGGGTCTAGAAGCAGTTTTACCCTTTAGTGTCTAGTTGAAGTAATTTTGGTCTTGGCTTATCATTTTTCCCCTTCTTTCTTCCTGTACATGAGTTTTTTCTTCACAGTCATGTATACATGCGTGTTTCTTTTGAATTTCTACGTATATACGCAAGTTTTTTGCAAACAATCGCGTATTCCTTTGTTTTGAGTTTTATTTGGATAATTGGGAGTTTCTGGGTGAGTTTTGAATGCTGCCGAGTCTTCCTAGATGTTGTTGGTGCCTATATACTGCCTCAGTTTCTGACTAGAGACCCTTTTTGATTTATTTTTGATTAGATGTTGTTCTTGTCATCTTTTTCCTTTTTGTTTTGGGATTAGTGCATTAGATTTCTTTTATCTCAGTGCATTGCTTGGCTACTGTCTATGAGTGGTTGCAGGGTCTGAGAGTTGTAGAGACTTTTGTTTCTTTTACATCTCATTTATTTTGAAAAATACAAAAATATTTTATTTTTGGCATATTGATGCATTTTTTCATTTTTGCAGTTGCACGGTACTTGCATTAGGTTTGCTTACTAAATTTATAGTCAAGATTTCATTTAGGAATGATTGTATTATCATTTGAAGGAAAAACATGCATCTCATGTAGTGGCATACCCCATTTTCTCATTTCGACAAAATTGCACTTGGCATTGTTTGTTAGGTGTGCATATTTATTTCACTGATGAGTCATAATATCATTGGTTGCACGATCATTTCCCTTTGAGTAATCACATGCACTAAAATCAGCGCTTAATTTAAAATGAATTACACATTTTTCTTTGATAGGGTACATCAACAAGATTAGGATTTAGAGTCTTGGAACAATTCATTGTGAGTTAATTCTCCAAGACTACTAAACAGAACAAGTAGGTGTTTGTCTAGGTGAGAGAGTGAAGTCCCTGATATAATTAGTGTTCTCAGGAGGCTCCTCTTACACAAGAGTTAAGCATGAGGTAGCGTACACGATTGTGGTTGGGATAGCCCCTTGCCACTTTCTGTGAGTGTCGAAGATATTTCCAGGATCGTATTCGTATCTGGGGGCTTTTGAGGTACATATTGGTGCTTTCGAGCTTAGGGATTTTCTACCCTGCCCATACGATCGATCCCGCCTGCGACTGTCCTCCTGAGCATTGTTTATATTGGGGTGACCTTTGCTGCCTTACTTAGGTATTGGAGGGGGTACTTGCAGAGGTTATTATGTGAGTGTCCCGTTCAAGTAGGGGTTGGACAACACAGTCACTTTACACGTTGAAGCTGAGGGCCAGTATATAATTGGTTACATACCTCTGCTTGTAGTGTATGGGAGTTTTAGGCCTCTCCTAGGTGAGACATACCTGCTGCATTTGGGAGCTCATTTATCCTCCCCTTGGCTTGCTTGCATTTTGGTTGTATATTTTCTCAGGAGTGTGCTCTTTGTGCGCTAGTTGGATTTTGGGATCGTGGTTACTTGAGTATATTTATGTTCTCTTGAGTTCAGGTCCTTTTATGTTCGGCATGCCTGATACACACTAGTATCCTGTCACCCGCTCCAGGTCCTAGTGCAGACCCTAGTGTTGGACTGGGGGCACCAAAACCTCTTACCTTGCTCATAGATTTGGGAGTGGTCATATTTGTTACAGAGAGAAATTCCTATGGCTTGGGGTACCACAACAGACAGCTAGACTCCAGAAATCAATCTTTCCCAATATGCAATAGAAATAAAAACATCTAACACTAAAGGATCGAACCTCGTACCTTATTCCGGACGGTTGAAGTAGATCCCCGTTGAGCTTTCCAATCTTCAGCTTGAATTGTTATAGCACGTCCTCAACAACAAGTAAACAATACAAGCATATTATATTTCATGGTGTTAGATCTATTCTAGCATATATAAATCAATAATGTATAAGCATTTGACATATTCCAATGGAAACAATATTCATTCAAATACACATTACTGGACAGGAAAAGATATTTCTATTAATATGAATCAGAGATTACAAGTGACAACCTCTGACGGCACGTCTGCGAACCGAAGAAACTGAATCCCCCACTTGGGCCTCCACCACCTCAATCCTCCATCACTCCGATAGCAATCTTACTAGCAAAGGGCAAGCTTGGGAAGAACACAACAGTGCTCCAAAGGGACAAAGGGATGCAGACTCAAGTATAGTTCTGGCAACAATGGACTATAGTTTCGGTACTCTCAATTCTCTCTTCTTCCTTTCAATATCTCAATGGTTCCTTATATAGCTTTTCAAAGTGATACTGAAAGGTTGAATCTGTGCGATCTCAAGGCATATGGAAGGCCAGGAGTCATGTGAGTCGGATCCAAGACAAGGAACGCTCCAAAGGATTTTGGATCATGTACACATCCCGACGTACGCGACTATAAGGGGAATATTCGCGTATGTACGCGGTTATCGGGGAAAATGCCGTGTATATCATCTTTTCTAATGTTTTTAGGGATGGTCGATGATACATCAAAAGACAAATAGTGGTCCATAGGGGCTAATGAGTCTGCAGCGGGACAGGGGAAGGCCATACAATGTGTGATTCACCTAGTGTGGTGAAATCCGCTATAACAGATGCCCCCTAATGTATGAGATCAGAGGGGTTATACGATGGCCGAAATACATTATAAGTCCATCCCAGAAGTGAAGTGATGAAGGTACCCAAATGGAAGACCAGCCACCCAATCAGCATAATACCATAATACAACTCTGCATATAACTGCAAGTACATAGAGCAGTCCCGGATACATAAGAGTACAATGGCCATGAATAGGCATGAAACATGATAGAACATATGTGGTCATCGCCACGTACAATATACATAGATCAGAATCTCCATGATGAAGATATACAAAGTATAATGATCTCCACATAGGCTGAAGATATATAACAGATCAAGATCTCCATAGTGGCTGGAAATGTCTGACATATACTGGAACAAGTCACGAGAGCTGAAATCTCATGAACACTGGCATGATCAAGGAGGTAGCATATAGTGGATGCCACCAATCTGGAAGGTCTTCTACACAAACCGCTACGAGTACATGTCCTACTATTCCAATATAGGTGTCGAGGTCGAACATAGTAGTCCATCGTCTGATTACTGGTCATTGATGTATAGCGTTAACAGACGCGAGATCACCCACCAATAATGAAAATGGGAATCAAGGTACTAGAGTGAAAACTAACAAGTGTGAATAAATGTGTTGAGGTCGAACACTTGAGAGAATCCATCGATCAGGGGACATCGATGTATTCCAAAAACTGTCGATGGTGAGAGAACCTGCCACTGATGACTGCAAGTCTCAAGGCACTCAAAATGACTCTAGACTCCAATCCCAGAATAAATGATCTGAAGTCGATGGGATGAAATCCGCTGGAAGGAGGGAATTAGGGCATCCCCCATCATCCAACACGAGGTACTCAGCAAAGCTGTATAATGTGGAAGGACTCGATCATAAGGTGCACAAACCAGTAACTGTACCGGGAATGGCCAACATGCAAAGTCAAGATAACTGAGGAATGGCTGACTTAGGTTTCAACTTCCTTCGAACAAGAGCATAACGACGTATGGTGACTGAATGAAGGCAGCATAGACTCGATATACAAACTGGGACATATCTATGACGCAGGAGGCATCAATAGAGGCTCCATAGGGACTAGAAGCTTAACCAGTCGGTGGAGATAAAACTCAGATAATGAGTATAGCTCCTAAGTCAAACTATAACCCAACCAATGGATGTGATATACAGTGCTCTGTTCGAAGGCGACACGACTCGACAACTGCCAAAGATAATATCTTTTCTTGTCCGGCTTTTTGGTTTTTTGATTTTTTTGGTCTTTTTCGGTTATTTGAAAAGCTTGAAAAAAGAATAAACTAGCTTTATAGTTACAAACTAGGAGGAGACGAGTGTCATGAAGGCAAACAAACTAGTTCCAAGCAGTGGAACATACCTATGCTCAATGCAAGGATACATGTGTAGGATATCGACACTCGGGGGGGAATCCCCTCCTGGTAAAAAGGGAATCAAGCTGAGAAGGATATAAATAAAGGCTCTGCATGGCTAGACATGAGACAAGCTCAGGCTATATGGCTAAAACGCAATGTCAGGGGAGCCGACATAAATCTCAATAAGACAGGAAAAGCTCATGATAATGCATCCACAACTTGATACAAGGGGAGTCTGGAGGGAAAAAGGCCAGCATAAGATCAAGAGGAGTATGAGGCTCTTGCTAAATGTCATGGCAATACTATACAATGGACTCCCACACCCTAAAGGGGGAAACATCGGCATGGGCACCAAATACAAATAAGGCGCTAACTAGGGTACCCATGTAAGGTGAGTCTCTACCACTCATATCATGCCACTTCTATAGCAGCAAGAAGGTTCCGTGACATAATAGAGTGGGTTCGTACCTAAGGATATAGTGACATGGTCATAAGGTCATGCAAAATGCAAACGGTGGTGAACCTAACCTATATGCCAGTATAGACGTTATACCTGAGATCAGTACGAACGGGTCAATCCAAAGGCTGGAACATCACTAAAAATGGTCTTCTACATCACAGATTAGGTCAAAAACGGTCCAAAAAGGTTAGAAACGGTCAAAACTATAGGAAAGGGGGTAAAAATTTTCAAATATTTGAAAATTTTTCTATAAATAGTAAAAAATAGAAATCATTTGAAACTTTTACCCATTTGAGCTCTGATATTCAACTGCATATTCCAGGAGATCCAGTCGACGGAATTCACAACCGATTCTTCCAGGTATTTACTCATGTTCTCTGCTTGCATTTCAATATAATTTTTATAATTTTTCATGGTCAAATGAATTTTTAAAGGCCAAACTTACATGAGCGCCACGGCCCATGCGGGTATTGAGGCTTTTTCCGTGTAAGGGCTGGCTATATGCGGAAAAGGGACCTGAAACCACGTACATACGCGGCTGTTTTGAAAACAGCCGCGTATGACACCGCGCACTAAGATTTTCATGAATCTAATGGACATTTTGGTCAAATTCTCATGCAGGATGGTGCTAGAGTGGCGAGAACGCGAGCACGGTGATGTAGAGGAAGCAGTAAGGGCTGACAGAATGGCTCAAGAAGCTCTAAGAAGATGCGGACTCTACAAGTTTTGGTGCCTAGGAGGCTTGAGGGCCAAACCAGGACTACTACAGATGCTTGTAGACTATTGGGATCCGGACTCAGAGTCCTTCCGGCTAGACGGCATGTCCCTCACCATTGAGGTGGAGGATATCTACTTTATCACAGGTCTATCTCAGCGAGGTGAGACGGTGAACCTTCATTCCCGAGGAGGGCCAGGTCATGGGCTGACTATCGATGAGTACATCGCAGTGTACTGCTATCCAGAGACAGAGAAGGTGGGGAGCCAAGTCCCCACCAACGCTATATAGGTACTGGGCCTAAAGGCCATCTTACTGACGCTGGGCAGGATAGCAGGCTTAGCATCACTCCATCAGGCCTCTCGGCCATTGATGTTCTATGCGGTGGAGTGCATGACGCCGACCATCTATGACTGGAGCACATCAATGCTGAGCAACATGAAACATCAGCTCAATGAGTGCAAGGCAGGTAGGATACGGAACTTCGGGTTCAGCAGTATCTTGAGCACTTTCTTCTTTGAGCAGGTTCCAGGATTGAGCCCTAGAGTGGATGTTCCTCTCCACAGGGTTCGAGATCCGACCCAACGACGTTGGGCAGACACGATGCGCAGACTGGGGGGTGGTAGGGTGGCCAACCCTTATCCAGCAGATTTTTTTCCATGGTGGCGACGACAGATTGTTGCCATAGAGGGCTACCCTTATGCAGGGATAGATTTCCGGGGAGACCCGAACATGCCATTACCACCAGGATCAGCATATGGAGACATAGGTAACGAATCTCGAACCTTACTCTTTTTAAAAATTTTGAAGTATTTAATTTTTTTGTGTTTTCTTGATTAATGGAATCAAAAAGACATGTTTTTGGGTGACAATACATAATGACATCTACCATTCATGTGCAGATGTGGGACCACGGCGACCAGAGGGCTTCCCACGTCATAGACGGAGGGGAAGAGGAGACGATATCACCGGTGTGGATGCGGAGCGAACGCTCCAAAGCATCCATACCAACTTCGTGTGACTGACTCACAGGGTTCCCATGGCGCAAGTCGAGGACTTGCTTTAGGCTATGCAGAGACAGGTGGTTGGTGTACCACGCGCATGGGTGCATTTATTCCGGCGGCTAGCTAGAGCCATGGTGACATATCATGATCACAACCCTCATCCACCTCCACAGGAGTAGACACCTGGGAGTGTATCTATTTTGTACTACTGTGTATATGATGGTGGCTTTGAAAGCCCCAATTTTGTATTATGACATTATGTATTACCGCATTTTGATGTATATAAAAAAGTTTTATGGTGATCGGTTTATTTATTTACATGCGTAAAAATTGTGTTTATGATTAATTTATGATGAATGAAACAAATGCCAATCTAACACATAGTTAGCATATGAGTCAGCAATTTGATTATAATTTCTTGGAATGTGTATATATGTTATGTTCTCAAATTGTCGTTCTAGCAATCTCACACGTAAGAATCTCCTCAATAACGTCGGATCTCTAACATGGTACAAACCATTGAGCTGTGACACTACTAACTCTGAATCAAGACGTACCTCAAGAGATAGAACACCATGCAAAATGGAATCCCATAGAAGCTCGATAACGGCACTATATTCAGCAACATTGTTGGAAGATGGCCGTAGACATACACCTCCTGAAGACAGTACATGACCCATAGGAGTAAAAATCACCCAAGCAGCTGAGGCTGAGTGTTGAGTGTGACGGCTTGCACCATCTGCGAATCCTATGTAGGTGGAAGATTCCATTGACATCTGCCACAAGAAATGGAAACTAATCACAAACCCGATCACGATAAACAAGACCTAACTATGCAAAAAAGTTGTATAATAATATACAACAAACAACCTTGGCTAAAGATCATGCATAGTATTTTTTGAGATAGAGCCCATTTCTAGGCTCCGCCAAGGCTGTCCCTTCGTAATCCACTAACTCGTAGGCACCCTTCTCTAACACACGCTTGACCACGTAAGGACCACGCCACATAGGATTGAACTTCCCTGCCCCCAAGGGTTCTTTTGATTGATCCCACAAAAGGACCAAGTCTCCCTTACTAAACACTCTCGGACGGACAGACTTATCGTATTGGGCCTTTACACGACGCTTATTAACCTCTAGAGTCACCAAGGCATCTCTACACTGCTCATCGAGTTGCTCAAGGTGAACCAAATGCTCCTCCAAAGGTGAAGTGTCTGGTAATAGTTCTACGGCTAACTTCAACGAAGGAATCTCGCATTCAACCGACAATATTGACTCCACTCCATGAACAAGCTGATATGGAGAAAAACCAGTGGCAGTCTTTACCATGGTTCGATAAGCCCATAAAGCAGGGTACAACATAATATGCCAATTTGTCTTGCTTTGTGCGATGGTTCGTTGGAGAATGGACTTAAGTGACTTATTCATTGCTTCAACCTGTCCATTCGCTTGAGGATAGTAAGAAGAGGAGTGCTCTTACTTATACCCTAACTTGGATGCCAACTCTTCCATCATACGGTTCTGAAAGTGTGAGCCATGGTCAGTGACAAGCTCTCTCGGAATCCCGAACCTAGAGATGATTTGGTTGAATACGAAGTGAGCGGCTGTCTCACCGTCGGATTTTACTGTAGGCATTGCCTCAGCCCATTTCGTGAAGTAATCGACAGCCACTATGATATGATGGTGCCCCCCAGCCAAGGCTGGGTTTCAATCCATAAAATCGAGCCCCCACTTGGTGAAGGGACCGACGGTGATAATAGGGTGTAACGGGGCAGGCTTCGAGCGCATGTTACGTGCAAACACCTGGCAAGGGTGGCACCTCTTGACCGCTTCAATACAATCCTTGAAGATCGAAGGCCAGAAATATCCTGCTCTCAAAATATTTTGGGCTGGAGCAAGCCCAGATAAATGACCACCACACGCCCCTCCGTGGCAATCATTAAGCACTACCTCAGCCTCCTCGTGAGTTAAACAACGTCGTAAAAGGGAATCTACTCCATGGCGGTACAAAGTATTGTCCACTATGAGGTAGTTCTTGGAAACATGACGTAACCGACGTCGCTCATCTCGCGAGAGGTGAGTAGGGGTCCTCTGCGTTTGCAAATATACTATGATATCACCGTACCATGGGTCAGCCGATGAGATTAAGAAAATGTGTTCATCAACGAACGTATCTTCACATACCGACTCCTCAGCCTCACTTGGAAAATCCGATATGAGCTCTGCAAAGATTAAAGATTTCTTTGATTTTGCCGAAACAAACTCGAAATCAAACTCTTGTAGGATGACAATCCATTTATTATATTTTCCCCCAATCATCCTATGTGTGAGAACGAACTGAAATGGATTGACATGGGCAACAACCAAGGTTTGGCGAAGGAGAATATAATGTCTCAAACGCTGCACCGCATGCACGGTGGCCAAGGCAAGCTTCTCAACATGAGAATACCGAATCTCTGTGTCAATAAGGTTTCGGCTCAAATAATATATGACATGCTCCTAGATCTCCTCATCCTCTTGAACCAAAACCATCCCAATCGTCTCTAAAGACGCGGCCACATATAATAGGAAATCGCGGCTATAATCCGGAGGACTAATCACCGGGGCTGATGCTAGGGCTCTCTTAAGGGCATCGAAGGACTCCTGGGCTCGCTCATCCCATTCAAAGGGAGTATCCTTCTTCAGGAGACGCAGGAAACCTCTAGTCAAATTGGCGAAATTGACAACAAATCTTCGTAGGAATTTTGCCATGCCTTGCAAACACTGAAGATGGCGAATATTTCGCGGGGGAGACAACTGAAGTATTGCCTCCACTTTCAAGGGGTCGACTCTTATACCCTCTTTCGAAACGATAAATCCTAATAAACGACCTGATTTCACACAAAAGATGCACTTATGAGGGTTCAATCTAACAGCATAGTGCCGGCATCTTTCGAACAACAATCTCAAGTGATAAGAATGATGCATCCTCATGCGAGAATGAGTAGCGAGGTCATCCAAAAATACTTCAATAATGGACTTGAGATCGTGGAAAATCAAGGTCATTTCCTGCTGAAACGTAGCTCCGGTGTTTTTAAGGCCGAAAGGCATTTTCCGATACGCAAATGTTCCCTAAGGACAAATGAATGCGGTCTTATGTTGGTCCTTAGGTTTAATTTGAATCTGATTATATCCGAAAAAACCGTCCATAAAGGAGAACACCTCGCTACCCGCACACTCATCCAAAATCTGATCTATAAACGGTGTGGGGAAGTTATCCTTAGGACATGCATGATTTAAATCATGGAAATCAATGCATATACGGATCACTCCTTGCTTCTTATCTACCAGAACAGGGTTTGAAACCCACTCTGTCAAGGGAACGGGATAGATGAAACCAACTTTCAATAGCTTCTCTATCTCTGCCTTAGCGGGTGCTTTCCTAGGATTTACCGTGCATAAATGCTGTCGAACAGGCTTCGCGTTGGGGTAAGTCTTAATTTCGTGTTCGACAATCCGAGGGTCAATCCCTGGCATCTCATTGTAAGACCAAGCAAAAACATCGCGGAATTCCTTGAACAACTCGGTATACTCACGAATCTCATCTTGGGAACAATCCGCCCCAATGTATACATTCTCAATTGTACCAGGGTTACGAGAAATGTTGATAGGTATAGTTGACGATATGTTCGCCATGTTTCCATCAGCCATCTGGCCAGGAGAGCTTAATGGAATCATGGGTCTACCAACTTTCTGTCTAAGAATATCCCTATAATCCTCATGCTCCAAAAGGTCAAGCTCTGGAAGGAAATACGATCTATGATTAATTTCCTCCCATGGTGGCTCAACTCCCGACATAGCCTCGATAATCGCTTCATCTGAAGGGAAAACCATATCAAGGAAATCGTGGGCATGAGAAGACTGTACTGCCCATGCAGGCAGCACATAGGGGTCTTCCTCCTCTGTCCGTGAAGAAGAAGAACAAGGCTCTGCAGCAGATTGAAGATTAGCTTGGTAAGAATCATGGCTGCAGGCAACGGCATACTCGTCTCAATGGCCTCACTCGAAGGACTCGGCGATGGAAGAATCCAAGGATCTTCCATATGATTTGTGCGAAAAGGCACCGATCTCGTAGACGTGGAAGCACCATCGAAACTAGCTCCTATCATGAGGACGGGTGCAGGACAACTAAAGGTTCCCATGAGGGAAGGATACATACCTACACCGACACTCCCAGTTGCCGGCTGGGAATGTTCAACTTTCAGAACCGAAGCTTCCGAAGATGCACTAACAGGTGGATTCTTGAATGACATCTGATCGATCGTCACAATCTTCCCATTATGAGGAAAGCATACAACGCGAAATATGGAATATGCAACGGCTTGCATACTATACATCCAATTCCTTCCCAATAAGAGATTGTAGTCAAGGGGCGCATCAACCACCTCGACCTCTATCGCAATGGTCTTCCCTCCCAAATGGACTTTAAGGGAAGGAAGGATCCCGTGCGGCCTAAACGATCTCCCATCAAAAGCAGTTAACATGGTCGTAGACTTTGACAACTCAGGAGAACTAAGACCCTTCCAACAAGACAAAGACATCACAGAGGCAGCAGCGCCCTCGTCAATCACAGTACGCTTGACGATCATGTTAAGACATTCTACATGCACCAAAAGTGACACATAGTAGGGCAAGCGAGGCTGATGTCCTGCGGTTTCAAATTTGATCACTGAGGAAGAATCATCACCATTCACACCAAGAGCGGAAAGCAAAGCCTTCCTTTGCGACGGACAACTCTGAAGCACTTCCAATGCATACATTGCACAAGGAGTATGACCCAAGTCCTCGACAACTGAATAGTTCTGGGCAGCTCGGGCATTTGGATTATGCCCCGAACGCTTAAGTACCCCCTTAGGAATGCGAGGTGTAGCTTCAGGATTATCCGCAGGTTTCTCAATACGCAGAGGGGTTCCTAGTGGATCAGGTTCTTTGCCTGGGTTGGGTTGTGACGAAGAATAATCTTTCGCATGCGTCACAACTTTCGCGGCACAGACCATATTAATGCACCCACGACCACTAGTTTCAAGTGGATCTTCATCACTAGATTGATCATGGGACTTCGAGTTCATATTCTGGTTATGCGGTAAAGGGTTCGTTAACACAAATGGGCCCTATGCTATGAACTTTGAAGCTTCATCCATCCTAGGGCACAAGTAAGTGAGGTGATCATCCTTTCAAAGCTTGCAAGGAAACTTAACCTTACGCTTATTCTGCTTGTCCCCCCCAGCATTTTTATTGTTCTTGTCATTATTGTTGGCATTCTCATTTTTATTCCCACCCTTCTTATTATTGTTTTTACCCTTTTTTCTATTCCGTCCGGGTTGTTGGTTACCCTTCTGGTCGGACGATTGCACAGCAAGTACATTCACCGTTTGGGCAGGCTGAGACGAAGCCGTAGCTTGTCCTGAGGCAGATTGGTTGATTGACAATTGAGAAACTTGTTTCACAACCGAACCTGCAGGTTTCTTACTTGCACTACCCACAATGCCATCGGCATGTGGTCTAGGTTTGACCTTGGGATCGAAACTAGAACAAGGGGCATTAGGTATAATCTCATATAACAAACCAAACTGAGCATAGATCAAGTCTAGTTCCTGTGCCCTAAAGATGGCTTGTTCCTCATTCTGTACTCCGGATGTGGAAACATCCTTCGCGATATATGGCAATAAATATTTGAGGAACCACTCAATGAGGAACTCTGGCGGTATAAAGGCTTTGATTAATCTCTTCCATCTACGCCACTCCTGAATATGATCAGAAATATGGGTGGCTTTATCTTGCCGAAATTTCGACAAGAGTTCAGTACCAACATCATATCGTACTGGTAGCTGGAAGTGATTAAGGAAAGTCATTGCAAGGTCGTCGAACAAAGTAAAGGCACCCCTAGGTAACTCTATGTACCATTTCGCCGCAGGCCCTGTGAGGGTGCGTTGAAATAGTCTCAAGCGGATTGAGTCCTGATGCAATGAATTGGAAGAGCACCATAGGTGGAATGTCATAACGTGTTCACTCGGATCCTCTCCTGGTTTGCCTTCGAACTTAGGTATGTCCGAAGGAAGCTTGGTAGGGACAGCCGGCCAAGCCGAGTCATGAGCCACAGGATCGTTCGTAAGTCTTGATAAGTCAGGCAAATTGAGTGTCGTGAGGAAAGGGAGCTTAGCATGATGAGGTCTAGGGACCGCTCCCTGGTTCATATAGGATTGATTACCACCATGACCTTGGCCATAGTGACCTCCTCCTGTATGACCCGTATAGGGTGGCGTGGAAGTCACATAATGAGGTGGACCTTGACTAGTAGGAGCTACAAAGCCATAGTTGGGAGAGTAAGCAGGTTGTGAATACCCACCTTCATAAGGTTGAGAGACCTGTCCATATTGCGCCCCATAGTAGGGTCCATAGGTCATCGGCTGCGATGCCCCATGAGACACTCCATAGGTAGGTACATACATTCCGGAAGTAGGTATATACATACCGAAAGTAGGGATATATGTCGATGAAGTAGCAATCTGACCTCTAGAAACATGAACATACCCTCCCGAAACCACGGGTGGTATGTAGGCTTGAGACACAATTGGTCTAGTAATCACAGTACGGATCTGACTTGTAGCTCCGTGCCGACTCGAAGGACCACGAGAGTAAGGTGGAGGGTTTACATTTGAAGAACTCGGAAGCGAGGACGAAGGAATCTCTGTAAGAATAAATGTACTAGTACCTATCGTCACTCATCTAGAACCTGGTATCGCTATCGGATCACTAACTCTAGGCCTAGGAGGTATATAAGATGGAGCTTCCACCACTGGGATGGAAGGTGCAATGTGACTAGTACTTCCAAACCTCTCCGCAAGGTAAGGCGTGGGAATGCCCCCAGGCATAGTGTTAGGTTCAAAGTCAGATTCAACATGAAATTTCAAATCATGCATAGGAAAACCAGTCGTAGCATAACTACCATAGCTGGTACTAGGAGGGTCAAAATGAGTCTCGGAATCATCCGGCATTCCATACCGGTAACGTGTCAATGGGGAATCTGCCCTAGGGTGAGGAGGTCTCTCATGAAAAGATCCTATCTGGGAAATAATAGGACCAATCTCAGCTAGGTTAGGTGAGGGATCATATGTAGGGGTAAGCTCCCCATCGTCAATACGAATGGGAGGAGGTGGCTCAGGAATAATCTCTGAATGATCCTCCATGGTGTGTGAATCAGTGTGTGACATAGTCCGCCTGGAAAATCTAGACCCCTCTCCCAAAGGAGGAGGAGAAGTGGAAGGCGGAAGTCCTGCTAACCGACGAGAACGGCGCGGAACCGCACCCGACTCCACAATGACTCAAACAAAAAGCAAAGACTCTCTATTTACGTCAACCCTAGGCCAACTAGCGTGCACAGAGCAATCACTATCAAATCTAAAGCCAAAAGCAAGCAAACAAGGGCTGGATAAGTGAGCTCTCGAATGTGGCCAGTATGTCTCGCCTAGGAGAGGCTTGAGAGGCCCTTGTCACCACAAGCGGAGGTTCGAAACCAATTATTGTGGCCCTCAGCTTCAACGCGTAAAGCGATTGTGCTGTTCGACCCCAACCTGTCCGGGGCACATGCAGAATAACCTCTACATGTACCCCCTTGATATCCTAGGTAAGGTCACTAAGGTCACCTCGATATAATCAACGCTCAGGCGGACAGTCGCAGGCGGGATTGATCGTATGGGCAGGGTAGCAAAGCCCAAAACTCCCGAAAGATCCCCCAGATACGAATACAATCCTGGCTATATCGCCGGTGCTACATAGTTCTCGACCAAGGGTTATCCCAATCAACAACCGCTCACACTGCCTAGTGCTTGACTCCCTTTTGAGAGGAGCTTCTTGAGAACGCTGGTTATATAAAGGATTTCACACACTCCCTGGACAGACACCTAGTTGTTTTTGTTTAGTGATCTTGGAGAATTGACTTACAATGAACTATTCCAAGATCCTAAAACCTAAGCTTGTTGGTGCACCCTAGAAAACAAAAGAGTGTAATTCATTTTAATTAGCGTTGATTTTAGTTGGCTTTATTACTCAAAAATAGGATGTGGTCGTGCAACTAATGGTGTTATGACGCAACAATAAGCAAAATGCACACCTAACAATCAATGCAAATGCATTGTGTCCATGAAAACAGGGTATGCGTACTACGTGAATGCACAATTTCTTCTTCAAATGCTGAATGCAAATTTCCCTATATGAAGTCCTAACTATTACTCCAAAGCAAATCTAGATCTAATGCAAGTACAATGCAAAATGCATAATGCAATGCATGATGATAAGCAAATATTTTGGATTTTTTGAAAATAAAGAGATACAAAAAGCAAAATAATGATTCTAACCACCCCAGACTCTGCAAGCACACATAAACAACATTCCAGCAAAGAACTAAGGCCAAAGGACTCTAATGCACTAATCTCAAACAAAAAATCAAAGATGCCATGACAAGAACTTTCCTAAAAGAAAAAATTTAGGCTAAAAAAAACGTTTTTGGTCAAACACAGAGGTATTAACAGACTCAGGCAGTGCCAAAGGAGACTCAGCAACTAACATCATTCACCCAGCAATCCACAATCTTCCACAAAAAGGTAAAAACCAGGGTATACGCGACTGTGCGTAGTGAACCCGTGTGTATACGCTGAAATCCCAGAGGAAACCGCGTGTATACGCGACTGTAATTGACAAACCCGCATACAGGAAGAAAAAGATGCACAAACTCAAGGTAAACAGACAGGCTGAGACTAAATTCACACCAATCAGGCTCTACCAGGCATACATGCCCCCATACCCGACACAGAAACAAGAGAGAGAGAACAATTCAAATACATTGAATGCCAAAAGATCAACCCCAAAGGACAATTACTAGGAACTCCCCAGCGGAGTCGCCAATTCTGTTATGGAGAGAAATTCCTATGGCTTGGGGTACCACAATAGATAGCTAGACTCTAGAAATCAATCTTTCCCAATATGCAATAGAAATAAAAACATCTAACACTAAAGGATCGAACCTCGTACCTTATTCCGGACGGTTGAAGTAGATCCCCGTTGAGCTTTCCAATCTTCAGCTTGAATTGTTATAGCACGTCCTCAACAACAAGTAAACAATACAAGCATACTATATTTCATGGTGTTAGATCTATTCTAGCATATATAAATCAATAATGTATAAGCATTTGACATATTCCAATGGAAACAATATTGATTCAAATACACATTACTGGACAGGAAAAGATATTTCTATTAATATGAATCAGAGATTACAAGTGACAACCTTTGACGGCACGTCTGCGAACTGGAGAAACTGAATCCCCCACTTGGGCCTCCACCACCTCAATCCTCCATCACTCCGATAGCAAGCTTACTAGCAAAGGGCAAGCTTGGGAAGAACACAACAGTGATCCAAAGGGACAAAGGGATGCAGACTCAAGTATAGTTCTGGCAACAATGGACTATAGTTTCGGTACTCTCAATTCTCTCTTCTTCCTTTCAATGTCTCAATGGTTCCTTATATAGCTTTTCAAAGTGATACTGAAAGGTCGAATCCGTGCGATCTCAAGGCATATGGAAGGCCAGGAGTCATGTGAGTCGGATCCAAGACAAGGAACGCTCCAAAGGATTTTGGATCATGTACACATCCCGACGTACGTGACTATAAGGGGAATATCCGTGTATGTACGCGGTTATCGGGGAAAATTCCGCGTATATCATCTTTTCTAATGTTTTTAGGGATGGTCGATGATACATCAAAAGACAAATAGTGGTCCATAGGGGCTAATGAGTCTGCAGCGGGACAGGGGAAGGCCATACAATGTGTGATTCACCTAGTGTGGTGAAATCCACTATAACAATATTCCATCCTCTACTCCATTTGTGAAGTATTTTCACTCCCTTCGTCCGGTCTTAACATTAGTGTTCACCCTCACGGGGGTGGTAGTGGATACGTGAATGTTGGGTCTCCACCTCACTTTCCTTCTTATATCCCATCGTCCACTGCATTGTTTCTTTTGAATGCAATTGTCATGATCAATCCTCCCTGTATATTATAGTTTGGACTCTTTACTGACTCTTCCTAGTTGTTTTGGACTAATATTGTTGTCATATAGGGTCCATTTTTTGTACACTCTCTCTGAGGATTTGACCTGTTCGTGTCCATGATAGGCATATTTCGAACTGGCATATAGGTCAAGACTCCATTGCCGCTTGCAATATGCATCACCTTATGACCGTTTCGTCTTGACTCTAGGTACGAACCCACTTCATAGTGTCACAAAATCTTCAGACTGCTATTAGAAGTGACATTATGTGAGTGGTAGAGCTTTCCTATACATGGGTTCCCTAGTTAGATCCTGTTATGCATTTGGTTCCCATGCATGTATTTCTCCTTTAGGTTTGGGGAGTCCCTTTTAGTCTCTCCATGTCCTTGAGAAAGAGCTTCATACTCCTCTTGAACTTTATGTTGGCCATTTCCCACAGGGACTCCCTTGTATATCAAGTTGTAATTGCATTTCATGAGTTTTTCTTGCCTTATTTAGCTTTACCCTGGCTCCCTACTTCAGAGTTATAATCCATGTAGCTCGAGCTTGTCTCAATCCTAGCCAAGCAGATCTTTTTTCATATCCTTTGCAGCTTTATCACCCCTTACCAAGAGGAGAGCTTCCCCCGAGTGTCCTTATCCTACACATGCTTCCTTGCATTGAGCATAGGTATGTTCCACTGCTTGGAACTAGTTTGCTTGCTCGCGACACTCGTCTCCTCCTAGCTGTATACTACAAAGCACTTTTATTATTTTTCAATATTTTCAACATCTAAAAAAGTCCAAAAAAATTAAAAAAAACATAAAAATCCGGAGGAGAAATGATATTATCTTTGGCATTTGTCGAGTCGTGTCGCCTTCGAACAGAGCACTGTATATCACATTCATTGGTTGGGTTGTTAGTATGACTTTAGGAGCTGTACTCATTACTCTGAGTTTTTCTCCATTGACTGGTTATGCTTCTAGTCCCTATGGAGCCTCTGTTGATGCCTCATGTGTCGCAGAGATGTCCCAGTTTGCATATCGAGTTTATGTTTCCTACCTTCAGTCACCATTTTCCTTATGCTCTTGTTTGAAGGAAGTTTAATCCCGAGTCAACCATTTTTCAGTTATCTTGACTTTGCATGTCGGCCATTCCCGATATAGTTACTAGTTCATGCAAATCTCGTTCATTTGAGTTCTTCCACATTATCTAGCGGTGTTGAGTACCTCATGTTGGCTGATGGGAGATGTCTTAATTCCCTCCTTCCAACGGATTCCATTCCATCGACTTCGGATCATTTATTGTGGAATAGGACTCTAGAGTCCATTTGAGTGCCTTGAGACTTACATTCATCAATGGTAGGTTCTCTCGCCATCGACAATTTTGGGAATACATCAATGTCCTTTGATCAATGGATTCTTTCAAGTGTTCGACCTCAACACATCTGTTCACACTTGCTATATTGCACTTTGTACCTTGATTCTCATTATCATTATCAGTGGGATATCTCGCGTCTGTTAACGGTATACATCAATGACCGGTAATCAGACAATGGACTATCATGTTTGACCTCGATAGATTTATTCACATGGTAGGACATGTACTCGTAGAGATTTGCGTAGAAGACCTCCGAGATTAGTGGCATTCCACATATGCTACTTCCTTGATTGTGGCAGTATTCATGAGATGCCAGCTCTTGTGACCATATTCTAGTGTATATCAAATATCTCCATCCATCATGGAGATCTTGATTAATTATATATTGTACACGGCGATGACCACACATGACATTTGTATATCATGCCTATTCATGGCCATTGTAATCTTATGTATCCGGGACGGCTATATGTATATGTGCAGTCATATGCAGATATTGATCATTGTATTGTACTAATAAGTGGCTAGTTCTTCCACTTGGGTCTTCATTATTCCACTTCTGGGATGGATATAATGTATTTCGACCATCATGTTACCCCTCTGACCTCACACACTAGGGGGCATCTGTTATAGCTGATTTTACCACACTTAGTAGATCACATCTTTATGGCCTTCCATGTCCCTCTGTAGACTCTTTGGATCCCCTTTTCCCATATTATGCTTTGATGCTCCAAGAAAGTCCCCAAAAAACACATTTTTATGTGTATACACGACTTTTAAAGCCATACTCGCCTGTATACGTATATTTTGAGCCCACATCAGGAAATGTGCATAAAGCCAAATTTTTTTGGAGTTTTCCTCATAGAGTCCCTAATAACTTGACTCTTGTCCTTCCATATGCCTTGAGAATGCTCAGACTCGACCCTCCATTGCCTATTTGGAGTGCTATATATTGAGCCTCTTAGATACATTGAAGGATGAGAAATTGGAGAGGAAGGAAACTATAGTCCATTGTTGCCTCACTTGTTTATGCTTGAGTCTGCATCCCTTTGTCCCTTTGGATCACACAACGATGCTCTTCCTAATATTTCCTTTACTTTGTAAGCTTTCCATTATGAGATGGAGGATTGAAGTGGTGGAGGCTCAGGTGGAGGACTTAGTTTCTCAGGTTCGAAGAAGTGCCGATAGAGGTTGTCACTATTGTATCTCTATTTTTATTAATAGAAATATCCATTTTCTGTCCAAAACATGTGCATAAATATGAATGTTGTATCCATGGATGTATTTATTTGCTTATACATGATTGATTATATATGCTAGAGTAGGTATAACACTTGAATATATAGCATGCTTGTCTTGTTTCCTGTTGTTGAGAGAAAATTATGAATGCAAGCATGTTGGAAAAGCTCAATGAGGATCTACAGCAACCGTCCGGAATAAGGTATGATTCATATCCCTTAGTGTTAGATGTATTTATTGATCTTGCATATTGGAAAGGATTTATTTATGGTGTCATTCAATCTGTTGTGGTATACCCCAAGCCATAGGAAGTTTCTCTCCATAACAGTAATGCTTGGATTAATAATGTTTTTTCGTTATATAATCTAAACATTATCTTAAAACTATACTTAAATTATTATTGTTAATTCACACTTACACTTGTAATTGATCCTAGATAAAATGGTGCTCATGCAAACGGAACTACCAATATATTTTATGTGACATTTGTCTTCTACCCTAACTAGGATCGAAACCATGAATCACTCTACCATTGAATGACGTGTGACACTTGTTTTATATTGTGCAACTATGATATGCGTGTTATTTCATTATATCGATGGGTCTGTGAAGGTCATTTCAATTTATAATTCATGTACGAGACCATAATTTCGCTACTTGTATCATCATTAACCTCGATTTGTCAAACCCTATGACAAAGCTTGCATTGTTTTGGTTGCAATGGTGGTTGAAATTAGGGTTTTTAAAAAGGGTTATCTTATCCTGGTTTTCGTTTCTCATTCGCATTGATGACCACCCTCAAAATTATCTTGTTTACCAGTTGAGTGTTGAAACAATGGCTCCCCTGTGTAGATTTGAACCAGCTGGGAGTGAACTACTAGAGATTGAACCTGAGTCTGCTCAATTGATTGAGAAAATCGATTTGGGTGACTTTGTTAGAAGTTTTAATGGGAATCATACAAAAGTGACCCAACAGTTTGATTTTTCACTTAGAGAAAACTTTTCCCAAATTGGGAACTTGTGTTTAGTTATTTCTGAAGACCTCATAGCAAAGTATACGAAGCTGCCACAGAAGGGTGAAAGATGGTTTAAGTAGATAGAAATTAGCAAAGCAAAATGGAAACATTTTTTTCTTCCTCTGCTAGAGGATTTCGATGATAAACATCGATATCCATCAAGGTTCCTCAAACCTCAATGACGACCTATTCTATAGCTAATTATAAGGTACATCAATTGTGATGGTAGGTTTTCATGTGTACATTTTTATCACCTCAGTCTTCTTATGGAATTCAAGGGGTCTAGGGTAAATTTACCTTGCTTCTTGATTAATAGTCTAGAAAAGATGGCTTATGCGGTCTAGAACATAATAGAAGATCAAGACTGAAGCTTATTCCACCATGGTTTACTTAAAATCATGATATAATACCAGTTGTCTACGATGGGTAAGAATTAGGATCACTTTTTAAATGAAAACAATTTTGGATAGACTCAGTTTTGGTCTTGTCCTATCCCTAAGACCCGACACAAAAGAAGACGACCCTCTGTGCATGAACCTTCTACGCTAGATCCTAATGTAAACCCTAAATAAGTGGATGTTAGTAATCCTATACCAATGAAGGATTTAGGATCTAATTTGACAAAAGATGACACTATTCCAATTGTGTGAATTCCTGTCAATCCATTGCATATTGCGTAAACTCATAGTATACCTAGTACCTACACAAAATATAGAGGGGTTGACAAGATGTCGAAACAAAGTTGAAAAGATGTCGAAACAAAGACTCTTTCTGTTATAATGAATGCAAACTTAAAAAAAAGGTGTCATCTTCTACAAGCACAGATAGATTCAATCATAGTATGGCTATGGTTTCCATTCTTGTTACGATACACCAACAAAAAGAGTCCCCTTTGATAGAAGTTGTAAGTGACGATGATGATCTATCCACAATTCATGAAATTTCCCATGATGGTGATGAACATAGTATGGAGGTGAACAAACACATGATGTCTCCTGCAAAGGAATTCATTGACAGATCCTATCCTTGTAGATCTGAACACAATCCCTCATTCACCAGGGACTCCTCACTTGCTAGAAGTGAAAATAATATTCAACTATTAAGCAGATACTTGAGGATATAATTTCTCAGTTAGAAAGGAATTTGAAAGAGTCTCATTCTAGTACGCTTGGAAAGGAGGAAGATATTAAGACCCTTAAAACTGAGTTGTTGCAATGGGTGAACCAGTGGCATGATTTGAAACTCAAGAAAGACAAATACAAGGATATTAAAAAATCTTTGGCCTTTGCAAATGAAAGATTACTAAAGAAAGGAGAACAACAGAAGATCAAAATTCCAAAACTTCGAGCTAGGTTGGATGAGGCTTGACGAACAACAAAATTACAAATCATGACTTAAAATAATTTTCTTGTTTCAGTTTATCTTTGACAGGTTGCTTAATTAATCACAAGTAAATAATTTAATTAGCACATCTATAGAATGGAAGATTCTGTAGAAGTGCATATGATTCTTTTTGTTTGTTGTTCATTGATTAAAAACAAGTTTAAATGAAAATTTGATGTTCTGTTGAATTGTTATTGTAGGAAGCTTACATATTTTTCATGGATGTGTTTTGTTTCATTGATGTTGTTGGACTTATGGAAGTTTTGTTTCCAGCTGTTAAATTGGTTTCCTTTTATGATGCTCTCGCTTCTAGGTGCCTTTTATTTTTGGGAATGGTTTAAACTATTCGTGATGCTTCGTTATCTCATCAACACATCAATTGTGTATATTGTTTTTTTTACTTTGACAGTTTTTAAACTGATGTATATCAAGTTTTTAAATGGAAAAGTTTATTTTGGGAATAGGTCCATAAAACTCTCTAAATAATTAGTTTGTCTTAGTATATAAGTCATGAGGGTTACTTAAGATGAGGGATTCGATAGAGAGAAGAAGCTGTCATATAGAGTTTTAATTTTCTAAATTTTGAGCCAGATTATTATGTCATGATAACACTTATGCTGGCATACGCTTCTGTGATGTCTTGAGAAACTGGTAACATTGTAGTTCTTTTTTTCTTTGATACAGTTATATACATGAATATCATTTTTTTTTACAGTTTACTCTCATATGTTGATTTACATACACATTGTACTATGTTGTATTGATTATATCTTCACTTTCGAATACACTATGTTTAAATCTTTGATTGTATGATGTTTATAATTATTATTAGATAATTTTCATTATTTGATATAACGTTTATGTCATTATTCATAAGATTTATTGTTCTTATTATCTATTTGTATAGATGTTATGATCAATAAGAATTATTATTATAATCTTCAGATATTGAGCATAGGATAACTTGTTGTTTTGTGACAGTTCATATGTTCTAGGTTGTAATAATTTATTATTATTTCTCATAACGGATGACTGCAATTTACTTTTTATTGAAAATTATAATATGTTAAATGAGATGTTTCTCAGAATATATTATATCTTCAAAATCATAACTTACAGTACAACATGTAACAATAATTAGTTAAAACTGCTCTTGGCCAAGATAGGTTAGTATATATTGTAAATAAATAGATAGTCTGAATTTAGAAGCTGTTAAATAGGTAGTTTCTAGTAAATGTTAGTTAACCCTTCATCTGTTAAGCAATTTCTGAAAATACTTTTTGAAACTTAAACAGGGAGACTCTCCTTAAGAGAGAAAAACTTAGATGGTAGAAGGACCATAACCTATGACAATTAGCTACACCAAACACACCAGGGGTTGTGTTTAGCCCTTTAAATAATTCCCTTTTCGCGTTGCTATAAGACTTGACTGTGTCAACCTCAAACTCAGTAATGTATCCTTCCAAGATGCTTTCAAGCCACACTTCAACAACCATTGATTCTCTATTGTCTACCTCCTTCAGCTGTTGGATCAACTCCAGAGTCTAGGAAGTAGGTTCGCCTCCTTGAAAATTTGTCTTTCGATAGGTCAGCTGTGCCAACCACTCGTACAAGATAATTGGGAAATCGACGAAGAAGTACTCATGGATATCATAGTATATATTCCTACTAAACCACTCTTCTATTGTTAATATAGAACATGGATTCTCTTCTGCTACAAATTCTCGAGCCTTTTGGTCGAACCAATCCTGAATCTCCGATCTTGTCAGAAGCCACAACATATCCTCCTTCTCCTTGTACTATGGTCCCAATAATGGAACCATTTTTTGACACAGATCTGTCGACATGGGTTCACACTCTTTTGACACCCCTAACTTAGCGATCTCCTTGAGCACTGGCCCAGACAAGTTTTACCTTGTCCAGCAACACTTTCAAAGCAGACGAGGTCTCACTCGAAATATTTGAGGGAGATCTGTCGAAACCACATTTCCGCAGTAAGAAGGAGGGTATTGTGTATCTATTGTTCAGTTATCACAACATTAACTAGAGATCTAGGCATGGGTTTCACTATCATTTATTCATATCATAAAACATTTAGATCACAACATTACATTCACTTATAAACCTATCAATTAGCATGACATCATTTAGAATGCAGAGACATCGCATCATTCAGAAATAACAACCATCTTGCAGCATTGAATCATTCAAATCGCATCATTTAAAACAGGAAAAGAAGAAAGACATAAGATACTGAATTTCCATCAACATATGTTCATGTCATATTACTTTGAGCATCAAAACAGCTTCCCAGAAAACATCTTCACATTAGCGACAAAAAAAAACACAGATCGATCTTCCGTAGAGGTCAAGAAGATCGTCACACATGTAATCATGCTCTATATATATCCACAATTACTTTCTGATTTTTCTAGCCTCTCTTCCTACTACATTCCTACTTCTATATATATGCTTGCTCCTTCTACAAAATGGTCCAACTTTAACCAGCTCTCTAACTAACTTGGACCATAATCTACAAAATCATGACCAAAAAGTATAAAAATATGATCAATCTGACTCTTTGTTGATTTTTCCACCTTGCGCACCATCCTTGGTCTTGCGCACCATGCTTCCACTTTCACACCAAAAACGCCTTCCAACACCCTAGGGGGAATTGCACCACAAATTACTAGTAATTTTACTATTTTTTCCAATGTTCCCAAATCGAGTTATAGATGTCTATAACCTGTCATAAATTTTTTAGAGAGTCAATTCGGTGGTCCTAAGACTCCCCATATTATTCCCTACCAAATTCGAGACCCTCTTGTGCCATTCGAATCCCCTAGAGTCAATACTAGTCAAGACATTTTTTCCCCAAATTCTTCCTTTGTTGGGAATTTTTGAATTGGGTCATTACAAATTTATTACATGTTTTCTAATGACAGCGAGGAAGAATGATTTAATCATGGCTGTGGTGGAAAATATTTCAAAGGAAGCTCAGTTTATTCTAGTCAAGTCCACTCATAACACTAGTGGAAAATAAGAGATTAGTGACAAAAAAAATGACCAAAATCCACATATCAATGACCACTTTTGGTTTGGCGATCATTGGTGGCTAAGTTACGGTCTTTTATTACATGACCAAAATTGGTCATTTTTATTTTGGCCATTTATAGCTTGTCAGTTGGTCATTAATTTTGTCATATATTTGGTCATTAATTTGGTCATATATTTGAATCAATGACCAAATATATGACCACATTTATGACCAAATTAATGACTGCATGACAAACTAGAATATGACCCATATTGGTCACGTAATAAAAGACCATAAATTAGCCACCAAAACTGCTTTTTGGTCATTGATATGCGAATTTTGGTTTTTTGGGGGTCATTTATATCTCATTGTTTGGTCACATATCTCTCAATTTTTTGTCATTTTATATGCGAATTTTGGTCATTAATCTCATTTATTGGTCACTAATTTAGTCATTTTTAGTCGTTTTATGTGTGGTTATTATATTTTAGTAGTTTTAATGGTATCCATTATTAATCAATATCAATTTCTAATATGATATTATGTTTAAATTAAAAAAGAATCATGCATTATTTATCATCATCTAATACACATGTGAATTATGCAATGTCACATTAATTAGTTAATTACAACACTTATAAATAATATAAAGTACAACCATATAAGTTTTAAACCGCACAAATTATATTATATGAAATGTCAAGTATTACAATAAATATGAGTTTTCTAAAAAACTATCTCCATATAACTTTACATGAAAATCATCTTGTACATCGATGAATTTTCAAAATATTACAATGGCTATACCATCCCACTTGTACTTGGATGCTAAGCCATACTTAGATCCCGCGGTAGCTTCAAAACCATACTTATAAGCTTGAAACCCTCAGCAACAGGCTCTTCATACTCAATGGAAAATCCTCAGCAATAGGCTCTTCATACTCAATGGCCCACTTTCTGAGCTTTATATTTGTGCACGTGCTTCTGTATCCGCACTGCAGCAGCCTTCCTCCTCATGTTTTTATAAAGCTTGCGAGTAAGGTTACCTACAAACAACATATGTTAAGCAATAAATTTTGATGCTCGCTAAAAGAGAAAACAAATAACAGAAAAATGTACATAGTAATTTCATGCAGTTATTTGGTGTACGAGAAATAAAAAACCATTGTGCAATGGTATATTTTAAGTACAACTAAGTGCAATGGTACAATTCACTTTACTGCATTAAATTACAACAATCATGCTTAATTATAATTATCAAATAATTGGAATTGTCAATGTAGGTGTTTGAATGACTAGACCTCACTAACTAGACATAAATTCGAGTGCACTACAACAAAAAAAATTTACAAATTCAACTAGCCACTTGACTATAGTTACAAATTATTACTTGTACCATAACAACACTAGAATGAATCATATTTTTCACCCCAACCATGATAGGTAACAATCTTAGAACTTCCAGCTTCTTGGAGAAGCATATAAATCATGATCCTAGGCTCGTTACATCTTTGGATGTTGAGAACACCATTTGTCAAAGCATGCTCATTATAATAATTTTCATAGGCCATTACTTTGGTCTAATGAAACAAGTGACAAGAAACCTGTACTTGGCAAAGAACAAAGGAATTAGCTAATCAATAAATATGTAAATATATACACAAATACATACATTCATACCTCATTTACTTCAGAACCAAAATCCTAAACCCTTAGTTGTGTTGAAAGATGTAAGACAATTTTGTTTGCATAAGATATGTTGAGCATAAGAGGTTTATTTGTTGGAGGGTACTACAGCTCATGGTATCCTCATTCACAATTATCAACAACCAAGGGAGTGATGTAGTAATTTTTTCCCAAGCAGATCTATGTGATCAGTGAACGAGAATCAATCTAAACAAACATAAAACAACAACCGACCTTCTAACAACAATCTACCTTTAAGAGTAGTGTTGTTTTGATAATGAGACATTTTAAATGACTGGGTTGTTTCAATTTAAACTAGCAGTGTATCCAAATTGTAATAGCATGATAGCAAGAACTCACATCTCCATTCAAGTTGTATGTTCACATTTATATTTGGTAGAACTATTAAGTTAACCTCCTGATTTCAAGGAATAATATCAAAGGATAATTGTCCCTAAAAAATTCTTATATGTATTAAAAACAATATACAATTTCACTGTCCCCAAATGTGAGAATTTCAATTTCTTAATCCTAACCAGATTCCTATTTTGTGCCAAGTTTCTTCTTTCTGGTAGTGTTAACATAGAGTTCAGGCAGTATGCTCAAGCAACCTGTATTTGGGGGAGGTGATATAACTTATGGTAAGAAGAAATGGTATCTTTCAATTTCATAGGGCAGGAGGCTTCAACTCAAGTGGGATTCACAGATCCTGTCCCACTGTATGCCACCCCACTGTACCTTTCTGCATATGTAGATCCAACCCCCCTCGTAACTTTTTACATAACTTAAGTCTTTGCAATATAAAAAACTATATTCACATCCCAAAAATATTAGGAGAAATAGACAAATATTTAGTTTGATTACAATGCCAATAGTCCACTGAAAAATAGAATTACTTACTGCATCAATGTCAACTGCATTATCAGGTTCTTCTTATTCAGCCATGTCAGGAATCCCTTTTTCATCATCAACTCCAAAGTAGGATGGAATTGGATGTATCTGCCTCCTCTCTTGTGTTTCTAATGCATCAATTGAAGGTACATTCTCCCCCTCACTCCTATTGTCTGGAAACAATCAACTATAAAATTTAGGGAATGTGCTTACTTATGTAGTTTGTGGGAAATTGTCACTGATATTTCATGAAAATTATGTCCAAAATGTTATTAATAATAAATGATAATAATCTAATTTAAAGTCACAGCTTGTCCAGATGCCAAATTGGCATATGAGACCCCCCTTGTTTGTGGGGCAAGGGAACCCCTCTATGTAGCAATTTGACGGCTTGCTCTAGGGAGGAGGTGTAAATACCCTACCTCCCTCTGGATTCAAACTTGTGACCTCCATGGAGGAAACACATGCTCTTAACCATTGGGCCCACCCAGGTTGTACTCCATTAGTCCATACATTCTATCGGTCCCTACAATTTTCATAATTTATGCCATTCTTTTTAGATATTATAATGCAATGAATACCTTTGGGTGCACCATGTGTTGCTAACCACCCATCATCTTCAAGAAAAAACTCTCCACCTATAGCCTCATATTCCTCTTCTAAAGCACTTGCTCTACAAAAACATGGAAATGGATACACAAATGGAAAATATTCGTCACTAGTTTACTCCTATAAGTATGTTAATCAATAATTTAAATCAATGCACTTGTTAATCTTAGCTAAGATTCATATGAACATAATGTATTTATAAACAGTCATAACAAATTGAATCTGCTCACCATTTCTAGTTATTGAGAATTGTTTGTTTTGCAGTAAGTATGATTTCCCCTTTCTTGATTCTCCCGATTCCCTGACAGACAAAAAGAAATATGCACATTATAGCTACCCTCTAGAAAGAACAACTTAAGAAGATACACTTTAGAAACATATAAAGATGCCCAGGTGTTAAAAGCAAATTCCCAGGAAATCCTAGGCAAAATAACTAAAAGAATTGTGTGCTGACAAAGTAAAAGCACCAAAAAATCAGTTGCATTAGGCTAGCACAAAAGTTCAGAAAAAAACAATACATTCTAAAGAAAGAAAGGAACAAAAGAGGCTTGGAAACTGAATATTTGACTGGTAATCTACATTACACAAGCTACAAAGTATGTCAAATAAATATAACACTAATTACTGAATATGCATCAATGCAAGGTTGCATGATTTTGCATTAGTTTTCTTTTGACACAAAAAAACATATACCCTAAAAAATAGAGATAAATAATTTGAATATTTATACTAATATAAAAGATAAGAATTTTCATGATCAAAAAATAAACAAGTATGAATCTAACACAATGACAATTTTAATGTTCACCACAAAAGTGAATTTGAGGATTTTATGATGTATGCTATTAAGGTATGTTCCAACATTCATCTGAACTTGACATATATGAATATGTGAGAAAATACTTGTTACCACTATTCAACACACAGAATGCAAGAACATACTTGTTACACATAATTCTAAAAGAGGTACAGAGGAAGATTTATGAGTACTTTTGTGCCTAATGTTTCAACTTTCAAGTACCTAACTCTGCAACATGTGTTCAAATACAAACAATGCTTACTGCATGACGAGCTTATAATATACTCACAATTCAAATCCCAGGATTTCAAAAATTCTTCCTTCTGTTCACAGAGAATGGACCTCCAAACTCAAATGCATCACAACAAAAGTGAATGTTGAACACAAGCAACATAATGCGAAAGCAAAAATGAGAAGGAGAAGCAAACATCTCAAAAGGGAAGAAGAAGATATAAAAAGAAGACACAGGGAAAGTACTAGATAACAAAATGGCAAGAGGGGAGTGCAAAATTAATCTCTCTTTGAATCTTTGGAAATGAAATCCATCCTCTTGTATGTAAAGGGTAGGACAACATCACATATACTTTGTAAGGGGGCTAAAGGATTTTCTAGAGCAAAGTTGGCATTTTAAAGCCTAGAAACAGAAAATAATAGTTTCTGAGTCCGTAAAACACTTTGTAAACTGTCAATTCCTCATAAGAATTGACACATTTTGTAGGGAGTAGAGCATGTGGAGATGTCACATGGGATATCTTGGTAAAATTTTGTAACATAACAATCATAAATTTGTGTGTATTCTATGAGGCACAATAGTGTAAAGGGGTATTATATGTTTTTGTGGGGTTAAAGCCATACATAAAAAAATTAAGGGTACAAAAATGAAAGAAACAAGAATAGTTTACATATTGAATTAGACCAGATGTTTAAACATTAATGCATCTTTGGAGAAAATGATTTTACATTCCTTGATGAGTTTTTACTCAAATGAAGATAAAAAATATGAAGGTGTTGAGGTGGGAGTCATGGGGGTTGCACAAAATTTCAGCTTGTAATGAGGCTAGGGCAAGTTGCAAGGAATTTTTGGAGAGGAATTTAATATTCCCAGAAAATTTGAAGGTGATAGTTTGGGGTGATCCAAGTAAAGACCCATCAGTAGAGTTGAATTTGGTTAATCCAGGTAAAAACCTATTAGCAGAGTTAGTTTAGGGTAACCTAGGTAAAATCCTGTTTGCAGAGTAAGTTGGGGAAAATCCTGGTAAAAACCTAACACAAATTAATTCAAGGTGGACCTAAAGAAAACTCTTTTTCAGATTGATCCAACATGAAGTGGCAATTTGCAGTAGTTGCAGATGTTAATCCAAGATATGAACAAAACCAACTGGTCACCTGGAAAAAAAGCAACAAGTTTAGAGCTCAAGGACCTTTTTGTCAACCTCATACAAAAATCACATAATTTTCAGCAAGAATCTCGTATACCAACAAGAGCTGTAGAATTTTTAGCTGGAGTTTGTGCATACATATTAAAACCCAACTTAAAGGGGAGTAGATATTAGCTAGATAATGGTTGCAGGGAAATTATTGAATCATTAATTAAAGTCAAGGTTGCAACTCTACAAAATAAGTGTAAAAGTGCCAAGTTAAGAGGAACATGTGTCACCACAAAGGTAAAGAGAAATGAAGAGCCTTGGAATGTAAATTCCCAATGAAAGAGGGGATTTGTAAGCAGTATGGACTACCACCAAAAGGAATCTTTGAATATATTACTTATTTTGTCTCTCCAAATCTTTCTTCTTTCACTCTAAATCTCATAACATGCATTCCAGATTAATTCTACATCATCTCATGATAATAATTCTACATGGGAGCCGAGCAGGTTAGTTCAAACAGTTCAAATAGACTGTTTAAAGGCATATTTCATTGTGAGGTCTCCAATTCTAGTCCAACTAAGTTTTGAGTCCCACTGGGTTTCCAGCCACTACTATAGCTGGTAGACGACCCACCCTGCATCCAGATATTCCAGGAAAGAGGGGGGATCTTGCGAGGTTTCCTTCAAAAGAAAAATAGTAATTCAATATGGTATTAGAGCATCCAATGAGCTTAGAAATAACAGTGAGGTGCAAGGAGATCCACACAATATAACAAGGTTCCATTCCCATGGAGGTTATCCAAAAACTTAAGATATCCATGAGGGAAACAAGAGGTAGGTATCAAACTTATGGCAACACATGGAATGACCAAACATCTTAACAAGACCATTTTAGAAAGTCAAGACTAAGTTTTCTTCACAGAGATCTAGGATCAACCCCCTGAGAATAAGCCATTGTGTTAATGCGATCTAGTATACACTATCATGTGATAACTCATTGTTAACTGAGCCTAGATAATGTATCCCAATGGATGGTGTAAGTTTCAAATCCTTCATAATTACAACATAACAGATGCCCCACGACCATCACATCTAAACCAAAAGTAAATTCCACTTTGTTAAGAAAGGGCCATTTAACAACCAAGTCTATTTGTGGTGGAAGGAAGGAATGTCCAATACCTTGGAATCCTATGTGCCATCCCTTCAAATTTGGGGTCTCTCCATCTTTATCCTGGAATTTTGGGGATCATTCCAGCTATTCCCAACACCTGTCCCCCCAGTCTCTCTATCCCATATAACCAAGTACAAGGTAAACTTGAAAATTTTCTTCTAAGAGATAAATAAACACAAAGGGTACATTCTACTTCATTCAAATTTCTATTACAAAAAAGCATATTGCAGTATCCATCCAACACAATGATAACACAACAACATAGTAGAAAAATTCAACCAAATCAGGCCCTTGCGTACAGAAATTCAGCCAGGAATTTGTATGGGCAAAATTTCCTTCAAAATCAAATCCAATTAAAACTAACGCCATAGCGTGCCAAAATAAATTGTCACTCCAATAAAATTTTACATTATCCTTACAAATAATCAGAGACATTTGCAAATATAAACTGCAATAGATGGACGCGTGCTTCCCTTTTCTCCCACCTATCTAATATCCGTTCATTGGTCCCTTTTATTTCCATCCATCTAATATCCATCTGCACATACCTTTTATTTTCATTTGTATAGTATCCATCCATCTAATATTCATTTAGTGTATAAGCACCTGCTGTGCTGGTTTGTCGTGCTCTATGCATTAATATATTAGTTAAATTAATAAAGTACTTTTTAACACTCAATTTGTTTTGAGAAAGGGAGAGGGTGGAAGATTTTACAGTCATAGAAGCAATTCCAATATCCATTAAGATTTCATTCATTACGTTAAATATCATACATTACGGGAGGATAACGAAGATGCACATCTTCATCCATGAAAAAGTTTTGAAATTTTGAGTAATTTGTATGGCTTAAGTAAATTTTCTAATACGTTTTTTCCCAAATCATACAGAATCCGGATAGCTATGACTTGACAATTATCTGTTGGAGGCATCTCCCAATATATTTACCTCTATAAAATCAAATCAGCAAAACACGTCAGTGAACTGTCTTTGTGTATAGAAAGGGTTATTCAGTTTTCCTATATAAAATAAGGGTAGTGACCAGGTTTTCCACTGTGTTGACCGCTCACAAACAGGAAGACCTGAATTCCCCCACCAATGATTTGACAAATAATTAATTCGTTACAGACTTTAATGAAATACGCTAATGGGTATCTACAATTGAAATTTCATGTGAAACCTTAAAATACCCAACAAATTTAAAGGTCAAATCCCATCATCTAATTGCACTAAACATGCATAGAAGTTCTTCAGATACAATCTAACTTTGCATATTCACCCTCCCAAAAATAAACACATTTCGAAAGAAAAATTTATTGCAAAAATATTACTAGGACCAGGTAGGGCACTTGGCGACTAAATTGTCATCGACCTGGACAAATTCATCGACAAAGAGAATGCCCTTTTAGTTGAATGCAAAGACTATACGATGCCCTGTTATCCTTTCCACGACTCCTTTGTAGGCTTCATGGATCTTCTGTCAAGGCCTGTGCCATTCCATTACAAACCCTCCCTCCATGCCCTCTCATGTCCAACCCTTCCCTCTAAAGCCTCTTAATTTTCGAGGTTTTCATTGTGTTTGTTTTAGTTTTTTAATTTTTATTTAATCTTTAATATTAAAGATATTATATATAATAAAATATTTAATTATAGTATGTTTATATATTAACTTTATGATAAGATATATTAACTTATTATATAAATACAAATAATATATTATTACTTATATTATATAAAATTAAGCATATGAATATATACAACTATAATATAGTAATATTACATATTAGCTACAATATATAATAATTATATGATCCCTTTCTAAGAGAGAATTCACTAATGGGAAATTGCAATTTTGACAATATTTTTTTTATAGTTTACTAAATTTTAACATTACAGATGGGTTTAGAGACCCCCTATAAATGGGTCTTTGAATCCATCAACTCAACGTTAAAATCTAGTAAATTGTAACATTGGCACTAATTTGAATTTCATGACATCTATTTTATTCTATCGCCCTACTCAATAAAGTGCATGTGTTCTTGCTCAATACACATAAGGGAATTCCAAGTTGTTGAGTTGTGACACGTGATATTAGGTCATTGTCAAAATAGAAAGATGATATTCAGTCTTTGTTGAAATGGAAAGGTGTTTTGTTATATGTGCCATGTTTTTGTTATGTGTCATTGTTTTGCATTTTTCTTGTGTTTATTTGTTTTTTATATGGTTTTGTTATTTATTTTATATTTAATAATGTATAGCTATATTATAATATATATATATGTGTGTGTGTGTGTGTGTGTGTGTTTATATATCATGATATAACCATATAATGTGTTTGGCGTCATTATATATACGATAATAATATTAACCAATGTGTATTATATATATATATATTAATTTGGTCAATTCATGTTGAGTTGTGACAGTACATTATTAATTTACTAAATTCTAACACTGGACGAATCCATCTGCAGTGTTAGAATTTAGTAAAATGTACAAATGCATTCTCGAATTTGTAATTGTTCTAGTGTTGGAGTGACACAACTAAAAATGACCAAATAAATGACCAATTGTTATCTGGTCATTTGTAGTCTACATATCTCGTGATCAAATTTGGTCATTTATCTTGGTCGTTTTTAGTTGGTTTCTATCCCGTGACCAAAAGTGGTCATTTATCTTGGTCTTTTTTAGTCAACTCACTTAGAATTATCAATTTTGGTCATTTGTTCCTTTCAGGAGACTGTGGTGACCAAAATTTTTGGTCTCCTGGTCACTAATCTCTCATTTCCACTAGTGTAAAGCAAGTGACATAGCGAACATCTTCATTAAGGAAATATTTAGATTGCATGGATTGCCCAAACAAATAGTTTCATATCGAGACACAAAATTCACATCTAAATTTTGGAAAGGGTTATTTCAATAGTTGGGAACTCAACTGAATTTTAGTATAGCGTAGCATCTTCAAATAGTTTGTCAAACCAAGAGGGTGAATCAAATTCTTGAAGACACGCTGAGAATATATGTGATGGATAAACCACCCAAGTGGGAGGAATATGTACACTTGGAAAAAATTTCATGCAGCAATGGACATCAAGAATCATTGGGAATGAGCCCATTTGAGGCATTGTATGGAAAGGGATGCATAACTCCAGTGAATTGGGATAGTCTAGTCAACAAGATAGTACTTGGGATATAAATCCTCAAGGAAATGAAACAAGAAATTATTAAGAATAGACCGAATTTAAAGGAAACCCAGGACAAGAAGAAGAGTTATGCATATTTGAAAAGAGTGCACAAAGAATTTAAAATTGGGGATCATGTTTATTTAAGAGTAAAGCCAAGGAAAATTTCCCTAAAGTTGAGAAGTTGTGCCAAGCTGGCACCAAGATATTGTGGGCCATTTGAAGTACTTGATAGGATAGGACCAATTTCATATAATAATGAATTTCCTGCTAACATGAGAGTGTTAATATTTTAAGAGTTTTTATGACAAAACAAAAGGATCACTGAAATAATAACAAGCACAACAGAACAAAAGAGAACACAAAGATTTATCCCGAGAAACCCTTGTGGGTATGAAAACCCAACAAAAATTCCTCGATATAGACTTCAACCAAGTACAATGTAAGACCCCAAGAATAAGACTAGCTGCTTCCTCCCTCTCAGATGGACTGCTCCTTCTCTCTCTAGCGAACTTGCTTGAGTTTTGAGGATGTCCAAATGAGGGAGGCACCTCACCTATTTATATTGATAATTTGAGAATCCTAATATCCCAACAGCGATGACTTCTCCTATCAACTAGGGCCGACTTGCCTTGGGAGACTCAAAATAACATTTTAATAATACTTTGTGGGTACTACTGACTCGACTTACAACGAAGGTTTCACCTCAAGAATTTACATGAACAACTACATCAATGAAATCCCCGATCATAGGTGAAACATCTATGAGAGGATGAATAATAATAATAAAAATGAAAAGTACAAATAGAATATCTTCCATAGTTACATTTCTTTAACACTCCCTCTTAACAAGGAAGGTATTCTACAACAATAGTATTAATAAAAACAACTGTACAACTGAATAGGGAGTCTATATGTCATAGGAAGTTTTCAACACCTACATCAACATAAACATCATCCGTGGAACATCATCATCATAGAGCATGATCATTGTGGAACATCATCATGAACATCATCATCGTGGAACATAATCACGAACATCATCATCGTGGAACATCATCACAAACATCACCATCGTGGAACGTCATCTGCAATATACAAATGTTTAACAACATCCGCAAATGAATGTTGGATCACCCATATCATAAACAATGTTGGAACATCAACGTCTATAAATGAATGCAAGACTTCATCTACAAATGAAAGCAAGGACACTCTCATCATGAAAATTCTAGAGTACTATCGTCTGAGACCATCCTCAACATAAGAATGCTAGAAAACTATGAACCACAAATGAATGCATGAGCAGTATTAGCATGAAATCCATGTCATCTGTAGGACTATCCTTAACATAAGAATGTTAGGACACTATCTTCCATAAATGAGTGTAGGACCACTCTCATCATGAGAGCAACATCGTCTGTAGGACCATCCTCAACATAATAATGCTAGGACACTATCGTTCATAGGACCATCCTCAACATAAGAAAGATATGATACTATGGACATCTGTAGGATCTCTATGGTAGGCACTCTAATAGACCCAACTGGCCTTTTCTGGATTACTTATCCTTTTGGACCAAACAAGCCTAGCCAGACATACCGATATTCCTGGGGATCAAACAACCCTTGCCTGGCTTACTAATCCTTTTATACCAACCAACCCTATCCAAACATACCAATCCCCTCAGGATCAAACATGCCTTGTCAGCACTGATGTACCAATCAGTCTGACATACCAATCCTAGACTGAGATACCATACTACTCTCTATTGGAAACTAGAAAAACAACAACATCATCACTCCCTCTTTCGAGGGAGGTCCTTTCAGACTAAACCAAGCTTGTCTCAAAAGTATTCAAACTTTACACAAGACAGAGGATTATTTAATACATCAGAAACTTGTTCCTCTGTAGGAAAATACTAGAGCTTCACATCTCCTCTCTACACCATATATTTGATGTAATGATACTTTATCTCTATATTCTTTGACTTATCATGAAACACCGGGTTCTATGTCATCTTGATGCAACTCTGGTTATCACAATAGATATCGGTCACATCCATATCTGCATCAAACAATCTCACCAATAACTTGGGAAGCCATACTGCTTCGCTACAGGTTGAACATGCTACAATGTGTTCAACCTCAGCTGTACTGAGATAAACACTAGTCTTATTTCTACTAATCCATGAGATCACACCTGATCCCAAACTGAAAGAACATCCTGAAGTGTTCTATCTATTCTCAACACTTCCTGCCTAACCAGAATCAATATAGCCATACAATTTGAACTCATTATCGGCTGCATATATGAGGCCACATTCTAGTGTACCCTTTAGGCACCTCATCACATATTTTGCTGCAACTAAGTGAACATGTCAACGATACACCATATACTAAATCAAGCTATTTACAACAAAACATATATCCGGTCTTGTATTCGTCAAATACATCAATGATCCAATAATTTATCTGAATAGTGTGACATCTACTCTTTCCTATGAGTCATCATTCAGGAGCTTTAGATTTGTCACCATCAGAGTGCTCATTTCCTTGCAATCCAACATCCTGAATCTCTTTAGGATATCAACTGCATATTTTCCTTGGCTTAGGGAAATCTCATTTGGGAATCACCATACTTTGAGGCCTAAGAAGTCATGCATCATGCCAAGGTCTTTCACCTCAAATTTTGCAGCAAGATTCTTTTTACATTCGTTTATGAGCTTTCTCTTATCATGTAAAAAATATATCATCCTCAAAACAAGAATTGTACCATTAAAATTCACTTTATAAGAACCAATAGGATTCAAGATGATGATGTCAACCATAAGGGTAAAATTTGTAAAAAATATGGAGGGAAAAAGAAAAAACTACTTTTTTCTTATAGTATTTTTGGCATATCTCCTTATGTGTTCACCCAAATTTCGAGTTTGGGGACTTGTTGGATGCAGGATTTAATTTCGTATCCAACCCATACCCACACTACATACTTCTGAGGTACCGAGGGCACCCAAAAATGAATATTCCAATAAAAAATGTATTTTAATATGGTGCCCTAGGTACCTCAAAAGTATGCAGTGTGGGTATGGGTTGGATGCAGAATTAAATTCCGCATCCAACGAGTCCCCAAACTCGAAATTTGGATGAATTGATAAGGATATATGTTGAAAATACAATAAGAAAAAAATATTTTTATTTTTCCCCTTCAAAATTTAGAACTTTTATTTTATTAATATAACTCTTATTTTATTATTTTTCTTATGAGGCCCATTTTAGACCTCAAAACTCCCATAATAGTAACAATAATATCATTATCCCGTCACTTACAACCTTATAGTAAAGGTTGGAATTTTCTTTACTTTTGGTTAATCCCAAGCTCATCAAGAATCCATCAATTCTTTCATACCACGCTCTGGGTGCTTGCTTAAACCCAAATAGTGTTTTCTTCAATCTACATACATGTGTCTTCTTGTCATGTGTTTCAAAACATCATGGTTTTTCAATGTACACTTCCTCTTCTATCACACCGTTTAGGAAAGATGTCTTTACATCCATTTGGTGTAGCTTCCATTTCATCTTGGTTGCTAAGGAAAGGACAATTATAATTGAATTATATCTTGCTACTGGGGAAAAAGTCTCTTAATAATCAGTTCCTTCTTTCTGAGAGAATCCTCTTGTGACAAACATTGCCTTGAAATTTTCAATACTACCATCTGCTAAATGCTTTGTCTTGAAAATCCATTTTGAAGAGACTATTGATTATCCTTTGGTCTTGGCACCATATCCCAAACATCATTATTTATGATAGACTGATATTCTTCAATCATGGCATCCACCCATTCCTTCTTCTTTGATGCTTCTTCAAAACATGTAGGTTCTTCTTTAACAAGGTTACACATTAAGGGAACATAGTTGGATTAGAGTCTTGGTATCTTGATTCCTTCTGATGCACCACAACTTTCTACTTATTGGATTATATAATGAGCTCAAGATGGTCTTCTCTTTGTTGAAATCATCTCATGGGATGTCTCCATGGGTCTTTGAGGTTTTTCCATGTCATGATCTTCTAGTATGAGTTATTCTTCAAGATATCTAACTGATGTTCTACTGGTTTCTGTAATTTTAGGAGCTTCCTTCTCTTCTTCATGATCTTAATCTATGATAGTTCTTTATGGATTTGTTGAAATATGCATCTCCATCAAATGTGAAATTTTTGTTGATTGCAATCTTATGAAAACCTAGAATATAGATTCTGTAAGCTTTTTACTGGTCGCTATATCCAAGAAATATCCCCTTCTTTCCTGAAGGGTCCAACTTTGATATTTTATCCTTGGGAACATATAAGTAGACATGGAAACCCAATATTTTCAAGTGGTTTACTTAGGGTGTAATGCCCCATTTTAGGGATGAGAAAAGTAATTGAATGAAATCATTACGTATAAATAGAAATAACGACTTGATACTACGATATAATGGTTAGTGTATCTGTGTAAACTAGCATGACATGATTCATGTATGAGGATCTAATATCAAGGATAAATATAGTCGCAGTACTGCGACCTGGGAGGACACATAGGAAATATGTAGACAATATCCATACTTATTCTAGAACTTCGAGACGAAGTTTCTTGAAGTGGGGGTGTATGTAACACCCTATTTTTACCCTGACTCTTGAGATTAGAATAACTATTATTTGAGGGCATTCAATGACGAATGACCCGCCTATTTATTTATTTGAGATCTAAAAACTTTGTATGGACGTATTTTTGAGGGATTCCAGTTTCGGATGACATGTACATGTGTGAAGCAATGAATTACTCATGAATATGACCCAAGAAGAATTATCTGAAATATTGATTATATGAGGAGTAAATTATGATTATGAAAATGAAGTCGACATTTGGTCAATTATAAATGCAGTGATATTATGATTTTAATTGTGAATGAAGAATCATGTGAAGTTATTGCCAAGGATTAAATGTTGTATAATTTTTTTATAGTAAAGAATGACTGACAAAAATTTTGTAGCATATTTTGATGGTTTGTCGAGTGTGACAGGAATGCAAGAAAGCATCAGTATGAAAAGACTCTAGCCGAGTCGACGACTATGGCAGGGGATATTAATCTTGTTAATGATATGATTTAATTGTGATGTGTTAGATGCATTGGCATGCATGGACTCTAGATAAGTCGAGAAACCTCAAGAGTTGAGGTCGATTGGATGTATAATATTATAGTTGAAATCTTGTATATAAGATTTGATGTATAGGTTGATTTATGTGCAGGTGATGGGATTACGATTTCTAATCGACCCACATCAAGTGACGGGGATGAAAAGTTATACTTGTAAGACTATCAAATTGGACGACGCAATGAGCTTTGAATAGAGTGAGGAAAAATCTAGTTTATCAGATGCGCGTGTCGTGAGGGTAGGCCGCAAGTCGGTCACTCATGAAGACTGTACTGGGGGGCACACAATAAGGATTCGACCTTATTGCCCAGGAACCACTTGTCCCTTCCCAGGGTAGGCACATTGAGGTAACATCGGCTCAATTGTCACACCAACTCCCTGCTTGTGGAAATTATCGGAAGGGCATGCGAGAAACATAGAACCTTGATAATTTTGGTTACGACGAGAATGCGACGGTAATCAAAATCAAATTTGAATCGAGGGGATTAATAAAATGTTTAGAAATTTTTTTAATAAAATTATTGTAAGCTAAATTAAAATAATAATAATAAATAATAAATAAATAAGAAGAATAATAAATAATTAAAATTAAATTAAAAAAATAAAAATAATAAATGAATGAATAAATAAATAAAATTAAGTAAACTGAAGAGTTAACTGAAAGTGGTGCATGAGATGCATGGGAATTAACAAAAATGTTAATAAAACCCGAAAGAAAGCAAGAGCTCTGGGGCTTTTAGACCTACCATAGTTTGAATGCGTTGTAGCTCTGGGGCGAGTGTGGAAGGGTGTGGTTCAGTATGACGTGGGTGAGGTTGGGAGTTTCCCAGCAGCAGCCTGGAGTCGTACTTCCATTTCTATCAAGTATTGTCATCCTTGTTGAGCTCGGGGGTCCTGAGGGAAGGAGAGTACCTGTCAAGGAATGGAAGGGAGTAAACCGATGGGTTCACTATGATTGACAATCCGACAACTACTACTGCAGTAGGGCTAGACGACAAAACAACCTTCGGCCTCATCCTCAAACAACAACGATCAACAACATGAACATGTATTTTAAAGCTTTGAATTTGATATTATTCCTCATAAATAATGATAATGAATGAATCCAAACTAATATAGTACATCTGTTTAAATTTGATGATGTATATATATGATTTGATTATATTAGCTTTTAGAAATAAAAATTTGGCCTTCTTAGTTTGGACCACATGGACCTTGGGAATCGCTATCATAGGAGTGAAGTTGATTTCCTCACGAATTATATAAAAGAAATTAAAAATATTGTGGGCTGATATATATATAGAGAGACTGTTTGCTTGAATTTGTTTTGGGTCCGGTCAACGAATACTAATGTTTCCATAATTAGCAAATCTCTCTCTGTCATTTGAGGTTAAAATAAATGGACTTTGTAGTATTATGTATGAAGGTAATAAATGTTAATCGATTTGTAGTATTGACATTCTGAAGATCTGAGAGGACGTAGGATGATTCACGTTTCAAGAATTGCGTTTGTGAAGTTAATTTGAAATAAATGGTCAAAAATCTTTTATTGAATGTGTATATGAATTGAAATATCGTATAATTTTTTATGCTACTTGCAATAAAAAAATCATGTTGGCATATTCCGATTAGGATGTATCGCAAATCAAAAGCATTTAACTATTTATGCCAAGGAGATTCTAAATGTTAACTGTGACTTTAAAAGGTTGCATAGTATCATTGAACATACACTGAAATGATTTTTTTATTATGAATTTTAATAAGATTCTAAAAAGTTGCATGCGATCGTGATAAAAAATAATTGTGAATTATATATTTCTTTACGATGAAAAGAATTGTAGTTTATAAGTTTTATTTCTTTCGAAAAGAATTAAAGTATTAAGTATTGAATTTTCTTTCTTTTTAAAAGAATTAAAGAATTAAATATTGATTATTTTTTTGTTTTTGAAAAGAAATGTCAATTATATATTTTTACAATAAAACGAATTGTAGTGTTATTTCTATCTTAAAGAAATTATAAAATTTTAAATTTTATTCTTTTTGAAAATAGTGTAGATTATGTTATAATTGGGATTTATATGTTATTATTTCTACTTAAAGGAAAGGAGATTTTAGTGGTAATGAACACGATTACATATTACAAATTTTTATTTATATTTATTTATTTATTTTTTCCAAAAAAGAATTACGCATTATATATTTATGGAAAAAATATGCAATTATATTCATGTCTATATTTGAATGAGTGAAAATAAATTTAGAATAAGTGGTTTTTAATACTTGAATCCCAATTTGAATTAGTAAAATTAAGTTTAGCATATGTATTTATAGTTCAATGTTTATTTAAGTGAATTTGGAAAATGCAGTGAAAATGTTTATCTAGATATTAACCAGTGTAGATCCAAATCCTAGGATCTATCAAGAGCCGAGAGGGATCAAATCTCTCTAGGTGCAAACCTCTTCTTAAGTATTACACTCAATGAGCTATCAACTTTGGTGTGTCTTATATATACTATTGATTTGATTCAAACCAAAAGACACATCTTTTTATTTAAGGTCAACATATAATATATTTATTATTAATATTTAATATTATTTATGACCAACATATAATATTTAATATTATTTTTTATTTTGTTATGAACGAACATTACAACATCTCCCCATAAATGGTTTTACAACCATATGCAAGGCCCTCCTAAAACCATGGGTTGTTTGCACATGGTCTTAAAACTATTTGCAAGGCCCTCCTAAACCACGTACGATAAAACCATGGGTTTTTTTAGGAGGCCTTGCACATGGTTTTAAAACCATGTGCACGGTCCTCCTAAACCATATACAATAAAACCATGGGTTGTTTAAAAGGCCAACACTTTTTTGCAAATAATTCAATTTTTATTTTTTTATTATTTTGTTATGTAGGAACATTATAACATCTCCCCATATTGTGTTTTTTTTATGATCCACATTTTTTGGGGGATAATTAAATTTTTAATTTTTTATTGTTTTGTTATTTTTTACTTTTTTATTGTTTTGTTAGGTAGGAAGATTACAACTTCTCCCCCATATTAGGTTTTTTTTCTAGCCGACATTTATTTTGTTTTATAATTAAAAAATCTATTTTTTTATTAATAAAAATAACGTTACGTAACGTTACAAGATCTCCCCTGTTACGTAACGTTACATAACGTTACAAGATATCCCCCGTTACGTAACGTTACAAGATCTCCCCCATACTGGGCTGTAGAGAGCCTCTCGGCTCAAAAAGGGCTTATAGAGTAAAGTTTAATATACATGAAAAGGAAAAGAGTCGGAGAATATACTTTAAAAATAAATATAGTAAATATTGCATTAAAGTTGTATAACTTATTGATGATGCCAGTACGGTATTTGGGATGTAACAATGTGTAATCTCATGGTAGGGTAATACATATATAGTCAAATATTTATTTGAATATAAATTCCAAATGTTATTTGTTGTTGAATTATTTTAGGATACAAATTAGTTGAGTTTAAATGGTTGTGAAGTATGTGAACCGATGTAGTTCAATATGTATGTGAATGCACTTGAGAATATATAGATAATGGAATCTTTCATCGTGGCTATATTTTTATAGGAATTAGAATAATTGATAGGTGAATTATATATGTGTTACATACATTGGAAAAAGACATATCCCATTTATGGAAGTATGCATTTTATATTATAGGAATACAATAATTTTAATATATATATATATATATTGATTGGAAGCATGTACATATATGTACAAATAGGGTGAAATATGCTTGGAATTTGGAAAACAAAATATCAATATGACCGACATAATGAGCTGAACATAGATTTTACGATATGACTATGATGTTAACTAAAAATCAAAATGAAAGACTACAAACTCAAACTTTAACCAAGATATCGCAATGAGGAAATGAGTCTTAGGAAACCTACTGCAGGGGGTTAATTGAAGATGGTTTTTCCAAACTAGGAATGGAAACGATCCGCACAACAAGAGGAATGCAATAATGATAACCTCCTAAACATGATGAATCCTAAATGATAATGACGACTAGTCCTTAAAATAGGACTCGATAAGGCTATAATGATTGTTATAGCAAGATTTTCCACGCTTGATATATCATGTTTTTATGGCCTATCCCTATCCCTATGCAGACTCCTTGTACTCACTTTGCTAAGTATTCTTTGATGCTCCAGAAAACCCCTTTAAAATTCATGTTTATGTGTATACGTAGGTCACCAGCTTACAATCCGCATGTACATGCAGATTGCTCCACTATGACCCACGTACATTGGGAAATATGCTAAAAAAATAAATATTTGGAGTTTTCCCTCATCAAGTAACGAATAACTTGACTCTTCGCCTTCCATGTGCTGGGAAACGCTCCGATTTGACCCTTCACTTCTCATTGATGGACTATATATTGAACTACTTTGAAGCATTGAAGGAGGAGAACTTGTTAGATCAAAGAAGCTATAGTGGAATTGTGCCCCATTCTTGCATACTTGAATCTGCATACCTTTTTCCTTGGAGCAGTCATTGGTGCTCTTTCCCAAGCTTGACTTTGTATTTGTGATCTTTCCTTTATATGGAGGATTGAAGTGGTGGAGGCCCAGGTGGAGGACTCAGTTTATCGATTTCTCCAAGTTTTCGACAGAGGTTGTCATTTGTATCTATTTTTACATTAATAGAAATATTGATTTCTCGTCCTTTACATGTGTAATTATGAATATTTGTATCCATGGATGTAGTTTCTTCGATTATGTGTTGGATTTGAATATGCTAGAGTAGCGTCTAACACTTTATATCTATCATGCTTATGTATTTCAGTGTTGTTGAGGGTGGAATGTAGGTACAATTGTGATTGAAAGATCAACATGGATCTTATACGAACGTAAATAATAAGGTACGCTTCCCATCCCTTAGTGTTAGTATTGTTTATATCTTTGTCATGTTGGAAGTGGATTGATTTCTAGTGTCATACTGTTTGTTGTGGTCCACCCCAAGCCATAGGAAATTTTCTTCGTAACAATGATGCATAGGATGTGACTTGTAAATCTTGCCAAAGGGGTCATATGAAAATGAGAGTAATGAAATAAAGTAAAGATATGATAAGCTCCTTGACTTGGGAATAAAAATACTAAAGATATGGCTAGGAAACTGAATTTAATACCATCGTCTAAATCACTAAATCTTGACATGTTGGAATCATATTTGAATGGAGAGTTAAATTTATTAATATCTATGGGTTTGGAAGAAGCCTTATGAGAGTAATGAGTAACTTAAGCATTGATTGTTGACTATGTAATAGACGTTATTGATTTCAAAATCTGTAATTGTAACTACCAATATTTTATTGAGGACAGTATACCTTCTCTCCTTGGAAGAGAAGATAGTCGAATAGATTTGAATTCTTACTTACCTTTGGATGCGCTAAAAGTTGATTGATTATTCATATGATATACCTTGTAGTTAATTTGGATATCACAAATCCTCATGGGAGACTAGGAGGTGTTGAAAATCTAGGTCAAGTTGGAAATTATTGAAAGTATTATTGGATTTACATTATGTGAAATTACTTTGGAATTGAAGAAAGTGTGTTGGAACCTTATTGCTTGGAAAATTAGGTCAATAATGGTAGTATATATAGTGCTTATGGGGGTGAACATTTGATGAAAATATAGTAGAATGGGAGAAATACTTGAATGTGAGAGAAACGAGCATAGAATATACACTAAAATTTAACTTCGAGATGAAGTTTCCTAAAGATGGGGAGCATGTAATGCCCCATTTAGGGATAGGAAAAGTAATTGAATGAAATCATTACATGTAAATAGAAATGACGACTCGATACTAAGGTATAATGGTTAGTGTCTTTGTGTAAACTAGAATGGAATGATTCATGTATGAGGATCTAATATCAAGGATAGATATAGTCCCAATACTGCGACCTGAGAGGACGCATGCAAAATACACAGACACTATCCATACTTATTCTAGAAACTTTGAGACAAATTTCCCTGAAGTGGGGTTATATGTAACACCCTCAGTGTTACCCTGAATATTGAGATTAGAATAACTATTATTTGAGGGAATTCTATGAGGAATGACCTAGCTATTTATTTATTTGAGATCTAAAAACTTTGTATGGACGTATTTTTGAGAAAATTCGGTTTCAAGTGACTTGGACATGTGTGAAGCAATGAATTATCGATGAGATATGGCCTAAGAAGAATCATCTAACATATTGATTGTATGAGGAGTAAATTATGATTATGAAAATGATTTCAACATTTGGTCAGTTGTGAATGCAGTGATATTATGATTTTAATTGTGAATGAAGAGTAATGTGAAGTTATCAGCAAGGATTAAATGTTGTATAATGTTTTATAGCAATGAGTGATGAAATTTTTTATGTAGCATGTACTCTGATGGTCTGTCGAGTTTGACGGGAAAGGAAGGTACATGAAACACAAGAAATCATCAGTATGCAAAGACTCTAGTTGTGTTGACGACTATAGCAGGTGATATTACTCCTGTTTACAATATGATTTAATTGTGATGTGTTTGATGCACTACCATGCATGGAATCTAGATGAGTCGAGAAACCTCGATAGTTGAGGTCGATTGGATAATATTATAGTTGAAATCTTGTATATAAGATTTGATGCATAGGTTGATTTATGGGCAGGTGGTGGGATTAGGATTTCCAATTGACCCACATCAAGTGACGGGGATGAAAAATTATACTTGTAAGACTAGAAAATTGGATAGTGCAATGAGCTTTGAATAGAGTGACGAAAACTCCAGTTCATAAGATGTGCGTGCCATGAGGGTAGGCCGCTAGTTAGTCACTCATGAAGATTGTACGGGGGGCATGCTATAAGGGTTCATCCTTACACCCCAGGAACCGCTTAGCCCTTCTCAAGGTAGGCAGATTGAGGTAACATTGGTTCAATTGTCATACGCCCAACTCGCCTCCCCTGGGAATTATCGAAAAGGCATGTGAGAAGCATATCACCTTCATAATCATGGTTGCAATGAGAATGTGGCGGTAATCAACATCAAATTTGAATCGGGGGGATTAATAAAATGTTTAGAAAGAATTTTAATAAAATTCTTGTAAGCTAAATAATAATAATAATAAATAAATAAATAAATAATAAGAATAATAAATAATTAAAAATAAATTAAAATAATAATAAATAGATGAATAAATAAAATTAATTAATTAAGTAAATTGAAGAGTTAACTGAAGGTGGTGCATGTTATGCATGGGATACATAACCATGCTATAGGAGCATATTGAAGTCCAAGGGGTCCTATATAACCATAAAATCAACCGAGATAGTCTTTCCCCCCAAAGTAACAAGTGTTTGAGTTAGAACTCCCAAAGTTTGACTAGGTCTTCTATCAAAGGCCAACGATTGATTAACAGTCGACATGAGGTTGGGAGATCCCATACCTCTCCTAGCGCGCATGGATAAAATATCAACAGAAGTCCCTTCATCTACAATACAACGAGCAATCGTGTAGTGTTCAACTTGGACATTTATGTGGAAAGGTGTAGCTGAAGGAAGGGGTGGATCAACTAGGCTATCCCAATCAAAGGAATCAATATAAGGGATTGGCAGGGGTTCATTCAAAATGAAGTCATGCCCTCTTATCCAGAAATATATGAATTGGTAGTGAAGAAAAATTGACTAGAAGACAACTCACTCTCCAAAGGAAGAATGGGATTGATCGAAGATTGCATCGATTCAACTACTTGATGAAGGTCACTCTCGAGAGGAAGAGTGGGATTGACCAAATATTGCATTGGTTGAACCACTTGGTGAGGGTCACTCTCCAAAGGTGGAGTGGGATTTACCAAAGACTGTATTGGTTCAACCACTTGATCAACTGAAGGTTGAATATGTTGTTGGGAAACTACAAGTTGTTTAAGAGAAAGATATCATTGAGACTTGGACCACACTCTTCGTACCTCTACAGTAGTAGGGAATTGATGAGTAAGGTGATATCCCCCGCAAAGCTTACAAGGGGACTTAGGTTTGAATCCTAAAGAGTTGGTTTTCTCGATGGTGTCAACACGAATTGCATTGGATGATTGTTTTCCCCCAACATGACTTTCAAAGGATGGGTGGTTGGGTCCAACATGACATGTAGAGGCTGGTTTTTTTTCTCCAGCATGAATTCTAGAGGTTGGGTGACTAGGTTAAATATGACTTGCAGAGGTTGGTTTTTTTCCCCAATATGACCTATAGAGGTTGGGTTTTTAGGTTTAACATGACTTGTAGAGGTTGGTTGTGTGCCCCCAGCATGACCTGTAGAGGATGGGTGGTTAAGATCAACATGAATTACAGAGTTTGACTATTTTTCATCAGCATGAACTTTAGAGGATAGGTTACTGTTCCCCTCTTTTCATGTCTTATTCATATTCTTACTCTTTTTATTCCTTTTAGACTACAGGTTACTACTATCATAATTTTTATCGCATGAGGTGGAAGGAGGAGGAGAGGTTGGTACTAGTGAAGGGGATACAATGTTTTGATGGCCCTGATATATCGTGTTTGCTTGAGAAGCATCAGGAACATTCAAAACAATTTGAGTGGAAAATAACCGAACCGGTATCCCAAGGGTGAATCTAGGCAGATTCAAAGTGGTCATTAAGGGAAAACCAACATTCCCAATAAAAGGAAAAGAACGAGAAAACCCTTGCATGGGTATCTCTTGGTTGGTGTACATAGGGGTACTAGCCATAGTTTCTGAATCACAAGAAAGAAAAGTCCGAGTCCAACTGGAAACCAACAACACATAGAGCACACCACTAGAATAAAATCCCAAGTATCTAGACCAGGAACACAAATATACCTTCCAAAGGATATTCTGGGATGATGAGAGCCTAGAACTAACCAGTAAAGCAAGAAGGACAGTTTCCTGAGGTCTTGATACAATTTCTTTGGGGAAAACGTCTGAATCACCAACCACTTTTCCAAATGATTACACAGGGTTTCCTCCCATGTATGTCTTGGGTACAATGGAAATAGTCTTCCACTGCCACCCGTGTAGAGTCCTATAGGTCAATATGTCAAGGTTACCAAAATATCAAAGAAGTCCCAACGGAATAGTCATCAATCTAACTGATGCGCATGGGAAGCGTAGCTAAGGTCGAAACTCAAATAGTACCAGGCACCACACGGGGCCAGAAGGAGGTACTGAGTGAATCCCCAAATGTGTTGCAACTCTGGTGTATACTCAACTGAGTATTGGAGGCATATCTCTGCAACTCAGTATCGCATGACATCGTCCTTGACTCCCATGCGAGAGGAGATTTTCGGTTCACTTCTTTATGAAATTGGATTTCCTAAATGAAAGGACACTATGTTTGAGTTTAAAGATAAGTCTAACCTAAAACACTAGCCTAGACTAGTGTGTGTTGTCCCTAGAAAGAAAATCTTAGTAATATGTTTTAAATATTAACGTTCTTTCTTAAGGATTGTTGATTACTCAAGGGTAGCGATAATGAAACTAATGATGTTTTGACTTGAAAATGGAAACAATATGACTAAATATGAAAGAGGTTAAAAAAAGACTTTTATTTCTCTTTTCTTTTCAAAACTGAAAATGGAGGCCACAACATAAATATGTTTTTCTATATTTTCAAAAAACAAAGATATGCAATGCACCTAAGCCTAAACCCTAGCATAAATGCATATAATGAAAACAATTGTTATTTTTAATTTTTCTTTTTGAATGACAAAGAAAAAAAACCTACAAACAAGTGCATGTAGATGATGTAAAACAAAGCACAAGGACTTCTGCTCTATGTCCACAAAAAAGACCCCAAGCTTCCCTAAAGTCTGACTAGACCTCTCTTAGGAGGATGACTTGCGTAAGGGAACAAGCCAAACACCTTGGAATAAAGAAGTTAATTAGCAATACTGAAGAATAAAGGGATCAAAAGGCTCCTAATTTCAGTCTATAACTACTAATAGAGGTTGATCAACACCTTGCACAGCAAGGTCATGCCAAGGAAGGAGGTGGGGTAAAGAGCAAGAAACAATCCCAACGGCTTCAAAAAGGGGTTACAAATCAGGTTAATATCACCCTCAAGGGGAGAACCCACTTCCCAATGGTATTACACAGACAAGGGACCTAGGAGGACCCCACAAACTACAATAGACCTTCCCGAAACAAGCCAAAAAAATGGAATATGCAGGAAGGGTAGGAATTTCAAATGGCGGACACCCGTCAAAATTGCTGGTAAAAATCAAAATATGGAATATTTTCTATATTCTAAGCCGGATTTGATGGTCTTCGTAAAATCTTAGCTGTATTTGACGAGTAAATTGGCCCATGATGGGCATTTACCCGTCAAATTCCATCCCTGTATGTAGGTGCAGTATGGGGTAAGTCGCTCATGGTACATAGGTAGGTATACTTTGAACCTGTGGATTTCTAATAAATACGTTCTTGTAGAGTGCATAAGTCACGTATTGGTGGTGGAAGGACCAAAAAGGTGAAAAAACAACCTTAAAACAACAAGGAGGTTGTCTAGAAAATATTAAGGATGGTTCTTAACTGGAAAGAAACTTCTCAGACCTTTAATTACAATGGAAAAACTAGATAAGGAGACCCCAAAAGACACAAGGCTTCCCCAATGGAGTCACCAATTATGTTGTTAATGAATTGATCCTAACACTGGGGTGGAGACCACAAACATACTAGGGGTGTACAGACTGATACATAATGCTTTGTAAGTATGAATTTAAACAAGATTTCAAGGGTTAGGAGGGTTCATACCTTATACAATGAAGTTTGATCCAAGATTTCTCTTTATCCCTCCTCTTTCTCTCCAACCTAGGAACCTACAAAACAAACTTCAAACCTTCCTCAAACCAAGTTGAACATAATAATATATTGATATTCAAGATAAAAATGAAACCCTAATCTCATCAACATTAACATATGATCATAAACTGAGATATACACAGTGATTTGGAAAGGGAATAACATTAAATTTTATTTATTCAATGGAATAAGTACAAGATATACCTTCTCCTCATGCAAGGAAACTCGTGAAACCTTCGATCTAGATCTCTTGCTTCTCTCCTCCAAGACTATCCACCTCCAATCTCTATGGCAAGGGTATATGAAAACTAGGGCATAGGTGAGGGGGATAAGATTCCAAATTCTTCCAACATAATAATACCAAAGGCTAAGTCCCCTTCAAGGTCTCTTCCCCCTCTCTCATATAGAAATTTGAAGAGTTAGGGTCGAGGATGGATCAGTTATAACTGATAAGGGAGTTCCAAAATCATACAAATTTGAGAATTTTATATTTTTTCACCATTTATGAGGGTATACGTGGGTGAAACACTGACAACCCGCATATGCAAAGTGAAAAATGTAGGTGCAACAATGACAAATCTTGATGGGTAAAAAAATAAAATTTTCAGGGTATTTCCAAGGGTTTTTAGGAGTTGGTTTGTTCTGGAAAGTTGTTACTTAGTTTTTTACCTTTCCAAAGGTCCATAAAAAAGGCAAAATGGATTTATAAAAGTCCCAATATTTCCCTGCCATCCACAAGTGTACTTTGGGTGACTAACAGTAGATTTCATGAAGTGTTGTCATGGAATCATCGTCATGCGACAAAAAATGCAAATGTCGTCATGGACATAGAAGTGTCATTTTGTGCTATACAAACCTTCAATTTATAGAGTCCCCCTACTTCAATCCCAATTCCAATTGCATCATCTATTATATTTCCTTTTGACCACATGAGAACTTCAACCTCTTCAAAGGAAACTCTAAACCCTTCCTTATCTATAGCTGAAGTAGAAAGAAGATTCTTATTTAAACCTGGAACATATAATACCACTTTCATCTTCATGGAATTTCCATATTTTAGCTTGTAAGAGGCTTCTCCCATTCCTTTGATGGGATATTGATAATCATCTCCAAGTTGTACCTTGTATGAATATTTTTTTATGGGTGAGGCATGAGAGAGAGTCTTTGTAACCTATCATATGTTTGGAATCACCACTATCTATGAGACAAGTGTCACTTCCATGAGAGTTTAAATTAAGATATATTCTTCATTAGAGTCTTCATTTTTATTTATCCTTATCCTCATCTGATTCATTCTCTTCGACTGCATGGGCATGGAAATTTGGGTTATTCTTCTTGAATTGATCACTCTTAAGTAAATAATACACACGAAGTTGCTATACAATTTTTTGAGAATCAAGCACACTGAAAATTCAAGATCATCACAATGGCAACAAAAAAAAATGTAAAAAATAATAGGGATGTTCCTTGCATTGTCCTCTTCAAAAGGGTAGTTTTAGTTTGTATGATAAGAGTCACGATTGAAAGAAAATGGGAGGACACAAACATGTGTCAATAAAGCACCATTTTTTAAATATATGTTATTTTGAAAAATAATAAAAAATAGTGTTCAGGTATGAAAATCCTCAACATATAGTCCATTGAAAAGTACAATATGTATAGATCATGAACGTACATTTGGTTTCCGTAAAATGAATAACCATCTCTAAACAAAATGAAGGGCACATAGGTCACTCATTATCCAAACCTAAAAATTTAAAGTATATGTCGTTGGTGCCCGTCAAATTTGTCCTGCTATATGTCCATAAAAATAATTTCAAAAAAATATGAGTATGAAGCTAATAGAATTCTATAAACCTCTTGTGTTTATGTCAAGGTGAAATTCCTAAGGGGTATATGCATTTGGAAGGTTTTAAGTTGAAAAACATAAAATTTGTAGTTTTTTGTCCAAAAACAGGCAAAAAGTGTATACCAACTTCGTGTGTTCACCCTTAAATAAATAAAAAAAATTGCTTCTTCCATCATGTCACCAATGGATTCTAATTGTTCTTTGATTTGAGATACTCTTGAGAAGTATGTTTGCATAGGTTCTTCCTTTTACAGCTTCACACCCTTGAGTTTATTTCTGAAGGTCATTCTTCTATTGAGGTTTTCTCCTTCAAATAGGCTAGTAAGTGCATTGAACATTTCCTTTGAGATATTATTTGAAGATACTTGAGGGATAAGATGATCCATGATAGAATCAGCTATGATTCTTTTAGATCTGATCATATACTTCTTATGCTTGTCTCTTTCTTCATCTTTCGCTGGTTCCCTGACCTCATCTTTGATGTAGCCTTCTAGGTCATGTTCTTCAAGGATGAGAATGAATGTATACTTCCATTCTCTGAAATTATCTTCTCCTTCAATGTTTTCATCAAGATTGGTACCATTTTTCATCTTTAATGAATGATAACCTCAAATGGAAATATAGGAGGTAGAATTTACCAATTTGAGGATTGCTTCCGAACCCTGCTTTAGGATGACCTAGGGTTTGATAGGTAAAACCCTAATTTTCTTGCTGTGGTCACCTGCAAATATGACTGGAGGAAAATATGCTACTCCCCAAGGAAAGAAGGTCTATATCTTGATTTTCCTGAATATATGGATAGAACCTTGAAAAATATGATGCCTTACTTTCTCCTGGCAGTAGTGGTAAGTCAAAAAATGAAAATCCACAGAACTGAGAACTACTTCGACAGAAAAATGCACCCTCTTAGGGCGAGTTGAATGGTCCTTATTTTTTGGTTGATATGAGAAGGGACTTGTCTAGAATAGTGAGCCCCATATTATTCAACTACTAGAAAATTTGTTGCACAATGTCTTCTTTCAGGTTGGATTTGATACCATATTAATATTTTAAGAGTTGTTATGCCCAAAAAAATATCACTGAAAAATAACAAGCACAACAGAACAAAAATAGAACACAAAGATTTATCTTGGGAAACCCTTGTGGGGAAGAAAACCCAAGAACCTAGTTTCTTCCTCCCTCTCAGATGGATTGCTCCTTATCTCTGTAGTGAATTTTATTGAGTGTTGAGTGTGTCCAAATGAGGGAGGCACCTATTTATATTGATCAGTTGAAAAGCCTAAAAACCCAACAGGTCCTAATTTCCTTGGGAGACTCAAAATAACATTTTAATAGTACTTTTGTGGGTACTACTAACCCGACTTACAACAAAGGTTTTACCTCAAGACTTTACATGACCAATTACATCAATGAAATTCTCGATCAAAGGAACAACATCTCTGAGGGGAGGAATAACAGTAATAACAATAAAAAGTGCAAATGGAATACCTTTTGTAGTTACATTTATTTAACAAAGAGCTCATAATGTTTTGCATGTTTATTTTCTTAAGAAATATATACATGATTCTAATCACATAATTGATTGGAATGTGATAGTGGTGGAACCCAAGGGAGAGTTCCAAGTGGATCCTATGCGCATCCTCGACAATAAGGTAACATTGCTTCAAAATTGAGCCATGAGATAGGTAAAGGTGCAATGGAAGCACCTTGGTACCTATGAGGCTACATGGGCGTTGGAGGATTCCATGAAAGAGTCATACCCATTTTTGTTCAAGTTTTGAGAACATCAAGGACGATGTTGTTCTAAGAGGGAAGGGAATGTAATAGATCCATTTGACCCTTAGAATGAATTGGTTTTAAATGTAAATATTGTGTATATGTGATGTATGATTCTTAGCATTGAACTCAAGGCCATATCCCCGCGAGTGAATTATCAGGTTTTAAAAGGAAATTATTTTATATTTTGTGATCCATGCGCTGGAGCCATGGAAATTGTAAAAGCATGTAAATATTTGCAATGCAACCAAAAGTCCAAGAGGTGGCTATGGGAAGCAACTAAAATGAGGGATATATGTGTATCTACTAGGAAGAGGTGAGGGGGTTGTGGGATTGAATCCATTGTTTCCAAATGTCATCTTGAGAAGCCATATCTACTCCCTTCCTGATATTTAAATTTGCTGTAAGAAGGAAACTGAGAAATCAACTCATGAATTTAATGAAGAAAGGAAAACCTAGAAATTCATATCAACTCAGTTTATTTGACCCATAATTCAATTTACTTGATGGTAATTCATTCTCCATAATTCCCATTCCATTGTGGAACAAATAGACATCGATTTTCATCATGTTATGCGTCCCCAATAGTGCAATTAGCATAAATCGTAACTAGAAATTAAGCTTCATTTTAGAGTGTCTAGGCTGCCTAGAAAATCATGTGGATGGTGAAATCCAGTGGGGAATCCATAGATAGAAACCAAGGGGTGAATTTGAGAATGAAAAAAACCCAAAAATTCATGGGAAGAACCAAATTTGCGAGCCTAGAAGTTAAATTTCATGATTTAGAGTCATGTGGGTAGAATTCAGACAAATCCAATAGTGGATCAAACTGGGAGAGAGATCAAAGGCTATAATTGCTTGATAAACCCCGCGAAGGCAAGAATATTTAAAGGTGTAGTAGCTTGTACCTTTTTATTCGCACGTTGAAGAGCACTGGGGGGGAGGGTTTCTTAGGGGACTGTGTAGTAGAGAAGGGGACCTTCCTTGTGTTGGGTGTGGTAGGTATTATGGGTGCCAAGGCTGTATGAAGACAAATTGATATGCCTATAGCTTTGTGGTTGATCTCACTGGCTTAGCTATCTACTTCCCTGTCTTCGTGCATGCTTGATTAACTCAGCTGTGTCCTGGATTAGGATGAGTGATTATGCATATGGTTGAGAGTGAGCCTGAGTAGTTCCTCATTAGTGGATACATAACCTAGCTTGGGGGTGGTATCTCAACTGAAATAATTTAGGATGGACATATATCTACGGTTGGGTTGAATGTTTCCGTTCCATATCCAGTTGCTCAAACAATTTCAATTAAAAGATAAGTGCTTACGGTTGTTCCAAATATGATAAATTTATGCATTATGAATGACTGTTTATTTATGATAAATTGAATGAGATGTCTCACTTGAATGATTCATTTGGATTCCTATGCATAGCATGAGGATGAATTCATCTTTGTGCTTGATATTGTTATTATGCCTATGATAAATATGGTGATATAAGCATGTTGGGTGTGCAAAAAAAATTCATTTTCCAATGTGTATATTAGTGTTGCATTTGCACACACATTTATAAGTCCATGAAATTTGTAATATGGCCCTGGGGAGTTAGCACCTCGCATATCATTCATGTCCCCCTTTGTTGGTTGGATTGATGGGGGGGGGTGGGGGGGGACGTGACACCGAGGTCAAGAAGTAGGGATTCCAATTTTAATCCCTTTTAACTGCATATTAGGTTTGATATTAGCTTCTTGGAGCTCTCCCTATGAGGGGGAATCTACCTATAGGTTCAGTTTTCAGCTTCACCAAAACTCATTTTTGACCTAGCTTTTACTAGGGTTTCTAGGTCAAATTTTCACATTTTTTCAAATGATGTCCAAAATGAAATATATGTTGGATGATGTTTAAACTATATATGAAATCTAGTATTATTTTGTATCTACTCTTAATACTACTAAATTTCATATATCAATGATACCCTGTTAGTGGATAGTGGTCACTTCCAAGGATAGGAAAACCCAATATCAGAAGAAAGGAAAAGGAAGTAGAAGAAAACTTAAGAAGAAGTGAGATTCAAGAGAAGAATCAACCTCACTTAAAGATCAAAAGGATATTTCAAAAGTAAAATGTTTCAAGTGTTATACAATTGGTCACTTTGTGTATTAGTGTCCTTAAAAGAAAACAAAATAAAGGAAACATAGTGCTAAATGGATTCCCCCTCATAAGGAAAGAAGATAGATTTGATGGAAATTGCAAAGATTACTTCTAAGTACTCCAGATCTTTAGCATGAAGGAGATTTGTAGAAGATATTTACTTGGAAATAATTCCAAAGGAAATATTTCCATGTAGTAATAATAATCCAGGAGGATCTCCAAAGGGTCGAAATTTCAAAATGAGAAAAACTCAACAAGAAGGGAACCAACATGAAGATCTCATCAATAAATATCGAAGGTGTTCGCTCCACCTTAACTGACTCCAAATGGGAAATTTATTCAACATTGAAGTTTTGAAAAAAAAATATTTCCAGGATAGGGAAAAAGGAGTTTCCACATGGCACCATTGAAAGGATGATATGTGACATCTGCACAAGTGTATGGTTACTACATGGTGTCCCCACATGGCATGTGATATGGAAGTACGATCATGAGATCCTGATACAGTTGGGGTTACTAGGCAGGTGACTATGCAGCATACGTGGAACCAACATGAAAAGTAGTTCAATCTGGGGCCACCATGTGGCATCCTGGAAGGCCACATCATCGACAGTGTTATTAAAAAATAGTGAGGCCAAGAGGATTCAAATCCATGATCTCCGACAAGCCTACCAAACGCACTTACCAACTCTCCTATCAATGGTTCTTATGAAGCATGGGGTACAACCCCTATTTGAATTTGAAAGCATGGATGAATGGGGTTTAAAGGTTGACCGTCCAGCACTCGAATCTAGTCCCTAGACCAGTTGGTCCATTTTAGAAAATGGTTGGAATGGTCAACGAGAGGTTCAACAAGCCACACAATTTTAAGCAATAAATAGTTTAACGAACACCCAAATGAGGAGTCTACAAGTTTGAACCCTAGATCTACCAGAGACAATGATGAAACTTGGACCATGCCACCACTTTTCCAAATGACGTCATGTTGAAACGTTCACCAGAGCATATTATTTAACAACCCTACGCCAACACTAGAGGGGAGGGACCATGTGCTCAAAGCGCACGGAGGCCATGTTAGAGCATGCAAGAGGCCAAAGGGAGCACAATTCCCATGACATATGGCCACATTTATTGTGGTATGGATATGTAAAACTTTACATACTAACATGGGAACACTTTTGAATGTAGAGAATCCAACATTAATCCTGGGTTGAAGGCAACATAATACAGTCAACTTTATACTCTTTTCACCATTTTCTACTGTGAGTTCATTGGTGTAGTCTGTTTTCTTATCTGAGGAATATATTTTCAGGTCCTCTCCAGATTTAAGCTATCATGTTATTTTTTTCCATGTATTTTCCATTTTGGTGAGAATTATAAAAATGCCTCCCCATTGCAGAAGCAATCCTAGAGATGTAGTCCTTATAGGACAAACTCCGTTATCAAAATTGTATGCTCATTTGTTTATGGCATGCTCTTGTTTGGATGTTCTTTACTATTGTGCACAAATTTATGTTTTTCATGCTCTTTTAATCAATCCATGCTAATTTTAGAATGAAAATATCTCAAATCAAATAATAGGTCCAAAGATGATCTTAGACATAGTACATTGAGATACATAAAGACCAATGATGGTGGAATCCTACAATGTCTCCTTGCACTATGTATGATTCTCCCCAGAAGGGATGAAGACAAATGATGGATAATTAAACAAGTTCCAGAATTTCAAAACTTGATGAAGAAGAATATTAAGGCCTTCAAATTAGATGATGAATCATAGGCCCCTCCTATAAACTCTAGTGAAGTCTTCTGGAAGGAGGTAGAAATCAAGAGGGAGACAACAAAACAAACAAAGATAAGTATTTGATACTTTGTGTAATAAGTTTTATTTGCTTGTTTTAAATTTTTATCTTAGTGATGAGTATCGTAACTATTTAAATTAGGGTTGGTTAACCCATGTGAACATTTATGTCATGTGTTACAGAATAGGTCCATTATGAATATTATGTAGACGACGATCAATTATCAATACCTACCCATGTTCTTATAGAAATATGCATCCAATACAATAGCTTATGCCAAAATCAAGTGTTCTCAGCAATATTAGGGTACAAGACTATTGAGGAAGTATTTGTAGAAGTGAATCCAGAGAGATTTCTTGGTTGACCAGCATACACCCATGTACCAAGGAAGAAGAGGATGAATATCTGTGATTGAGACCTACATAGGTAGAAATTCATCCTTGGGGCCTAAATTCATATGGCTAGAGGTGAATGGTCCAACAAAGGACAATCAATCTCCCATTATCCTGAGTATATGGTGAGGGGAGATTGGCCCAAACAATAAGCTCAGAAGGATGAGTGTTCCTCTAGTATAGTTATTGTTAGTACTGGAGTTGCAATCCTAAATAAACCCTATATGTTTGTTGAATCCTTTGAATTTTCTTTTAAACTTTATTTACCAAGATTTTCCAAATATTTTTTTATTCCTTATTTCCTTTGTAACCTCTAGGTGTCCTTGTATATATGTATTTTTATTTATTAGTAAGTCAAGGTTTGGCTCTTATTAATATTTAACTCTTTATAATAGTATTCATTATGATAATTCATTTAGTTTTCAATCTTATTTTGAAATTATTAGCCAAAGTGCAAGACAATTGTGAACTCTAACATTCCAACAGTGGGCTATTATGAGCTTGCATGTGTCAGTGATGTTCGAATGACAAGAAGGATTGATTTTAAATGTTATAGCTAAATTACTAATCATGAAAGAATATGATATTTGGAGGTGAAGCTCACTTGTTTTTTCATATCCATTGAACCTCTGTTTGAAATGATTTGATGTGACAACACTATAGCCATTTGTTGTCATTAGTATCCTTAATGGGGTTTCATTCCTGAAATTCCATATTGATTGCATGTAATGTGTTTAACCCTTAGAATGTGTATTCTGATAAGGTATTCTAGGGATTGATGATTTATCTAACAGTTAGAGCCAATTTTGTATGTTGAATTTACAGCTAGCAAGACGAAGAATATGAGTAGTAAACCACATAGGTTCGAACCTGTTGATATTCACTGGGTTGAAGAGCATCCACATTGCAGACAGATGTTAAAGGATGCAAGCTCGTTTACTTTCTTTGAAGATATCAAGGTCTATAACATTTAGTTTTCTCAATAATTTCTTATGAAATTTACGAGCACTTAGGTTGAGTTTACCAGTCTTATGTTAAGAACCCGTGTCAAGCCCCCTCTTTATTTTGTTAGTATATTTTCTCGAACACATATGCTTTGTAAGTCGTCTCATTAGTATGTTGTATTATCCCACATTCATGGGGAGTAAGTAATAGTGGTTAAGTCGTCTAGTTAATATGTTGCATTATCCCACATTCATGGGGAGTAATAGTTGTTTGGATTAGACTTAGTATATAATTATGTGTTGAGGCTAATGAAAGCATCGAAGAGTTATTTTGTATTGAGCTTGCTCAAAGGAGGTTTCCCCCTCAAAGTGGCCTGTGATTAATAAAATTTCTTCTATGATCCATAATTTCTATTATATCGTGCATTCTTATTGTTTATTGTAGGAGGTTCTCCACATCTAGTATTAGAGCACTTTCTTGGGCTGGTTGGGTGGAATTTCTGATTTTTTTTTTTTGGCCGTGCTTCCTAGCGCTGTGAGCCTTACAATTGTTCTTCTTGTTGCAACGATATTATTCATTTGGATCAGGGATTAAACCCTATCCGCTTAATTGTGGGAAGTACTTGGGAATAGCCCTAAACTCATTGTGAGGAGTACCATAGGAACCTTGAAGTAGCTGGCCATTGAGAGGACCTGCCAAGCGAAAAGGGCAATGACCCCAACCAGATTGACTAGATTCCCATCCATGAGGAAAACCAAAGAGCTTTCGTTTTTGGCCAAGTGGTTAGCAGTTTTACCTGCACTGGGAAGTGAGGGGTATTGCCCCAATACTCAAGCCTAAGACATCCTTGGTGGCCAAGTGACTACCTTTGAACCATTAGGAAGTCGAATATACCTAGGGTCCATATCTATTTACAGTTGATAACATGCATAATTCCAGAATATATTTACAGTTGATAACGTACAAAATTCTAGAATTGTCACAGATCATTTACTCCATTTTATGTTGATAAAGCACAGCTTTCTAGCATCGACATAGATCATTTCTTCAAAAAAAGTGTATAAATTTTTGTTTTTTATCCATATCTTCATTGTTTTAGCTCTATTTCCCTTGAAACTTCATGGTAACCCCCACAATACCATTCTGCATATTCCTTCCTTGAGGACCCTATCCCCAATTTCACTTCCTGCAGGCCGAAATTTCACCTTTGTCAATTTTTAGGGTTTGTCATAACTTCTCTGATCCTCACCCAATTGCCTTCAAATTTCTCCACGGTGTTCATTTTCCATTTCTGCTTCATTGTCCCTCTTTGACAAATTTTCCAATTCCTTCATCCCACCTCTGAAATTCACATTTTCTGCTTCTTGTCCCTAAGAAAGTGTCCAAAACCCCATAAAACCTCAATTACCCCTCTGAATTTTTTCCAAATCACAAATATCCTTTTCTAAAACCCTCTCCATTTTTGTTTTTCTACCCATTACCTGCCAAAAAAAAAAACTTGCTTATGGTTGTCACCCGCGTCGGAGCAAATAAACAAATGGAAGAAGAACTCGTCGCCATCAAGTCCAAACTCGAGGATCTAGATCAAAAATTTCTCGGCCTCCATCTTTAGCGTTCACCCATGAACAATCGCTGTCAGCCTGAGTCTTCTACTGACATTGGGTTCTTGTCATCTAGCAACTTCCGCGGGCCGAAGCTGGATTTTCCTCGCTTCAATGGTGATGATCCGATTGGATGGATTTATAGGGCAGAACAATATTTTAGTCTACATAACAGTTTTGATGTCAATAAAGTCCCACATGCATCCTTTCATTTGGAAGATGAAGCACTTCAATGGTTCCATTGGTACATCAAGGCTCATGCAGAGCCAAACTGGACAGATTTTTCCCAAATCCTTTTACAGTGATTTGGCCCTAGTGCTTTTGATGAATTCACAGGAGCACTCACCAAACTTCACCAAACTAGCCTTGTGCAGGAGTATCAGACATAATTTGAGAAACTAGCCAATCGCACCGAGGGATTTCCTAATGCATTCTACCCGAGTTGTTTTATAAGTGGCCAGAAGGATGCAATACGATCTGAGGTTAAAATGTTCTGCCCCAACACAATGATGGAAGCCCTAGGCTTGGATAAGCTAGCAGAGGACAAGATCAGGGCTCAACAATGCTCCAAATCCACTCTTATTCAATTCAGACCTATGGTTCCCCAAAGAACCCCAATTTCGCCAGCTCCTAGAACCACTCCTATTAAGCATTTCTCTGAAGCAGAGATGTGGGAACATCGGGAAAAAAGGATTTGTTATAATTGTGACGAGAAATTCACCCGGGGACATAGATGTGTTGAGCAAAATCTCTATCTCTTGGATGTAGATTCTCCACCCTCACCTAAATTTTTTTGTGATGCTCAGTATCTAATAGATGATGATGGTGACATTCAACAACTTCCTGCTCCAGAAAACCAACTAGAGATATCTCTCCATGCCTTAGCCGGAGTCACCACCCCACAAACCATGCAGGTTAGAGGGTTCTTCAAAAAACTCCCTCTTACAATACTCATTGATTTTGGTAGCACTCACAACTTCATTGACCCAAGGATCTCCAAATAGGCTGATTGTTCAATCCACCCTTGCTCCATCTTTGAAGTCATGATTTCCAATGGGGGCACCTTACCTTGCAAAGGGAAGTGTCGTAAGGTGCACATATCTATGGGGGGTTATAATTTGTGCTCTGACATGTTTTCCTTACCCTTAGGTAGATGTGATGTGGTTTTAGGCGCTCAATGGTTACACACATTTGGACCCATTCTATGGGATTTTGCTGAACTTTGGATGCAGTTTTCAACCAATGGTACCAAACTCACATTGCGGGGCTTACAACTAGGGTTTCTCAGCCTCATCAGTTTGCATCGAATGGAAAATATTCTTAAGAAAAGTTCACATGGTGTCATCGCTCAACTCCATTTCATCCAGATGCAACCTTCAGCAGTCTCAACTACTCCAGAGGATCTCCAACAAGTTTTGGATTGATATGCATGTGTGTTTGCTGAGCCAGTGGGATTGCCACCTTCATGACTCAAGGACCATCATATTCCGCTCCTTCTTGGAAGCATCCCTCCCAACATCAGGCCCTATCGCTACCCATTTCACCACAAGGCAGAAATTGATATGCTTGTTCATGACTTACTGAAGCAAGGTGTTATTCGCCCTAGCACTAGTTCCTTTTCTTCATCGGTCCTTCTAGTTCGGAAAAAAGATGGGTCATGGCACCTTTGCATCAATTTTTGTGCACTTAATCACATCACAATCAAGGATAAGTTTCCAATTCCCATTGTTGATGAGCTTCTGGATGAGCTCCATGGTGCTAATTTTTTCTCCAAGTTGAATCTTCGTTCTGGGTATCACCAAATTTGGGTCCATGCAAATGATATCCCTAAAACAGCTTTCTGCACACATGATGGCAATAATGAATTTTTATTCATGCCATTTGGCCTCACAAATGCCCCTTCCACGTTCCAGGAATTGATGAATAAAATATTTCGGCCCTACTTGTGAAATTTCATTCTGGTCTTCTTTGATGATAACCTCATCTATAGTAAAACCTGGGCTGAGCATCGCCAACATCTGGATATTGTACTGCAACTTTTTTGTGATCATCATCTCTGTGCCAAACACTCTAAATGTGTTTTTGGGTATAAGGAAGTAGAGTATCTCGGGCATATTTTTTCAACACAAGGGGTTCGTGTCTATCCTGCCAAAATTGATGCCATGAAAAATTGGCCACATCCTCAGACCTTGAAGAGCCTTCATGGGTTTTTTTGACTTGCTGGCTACCACCGCAAGTTTTTCAAGGATTATGGGAATATTGCAGCTCCATTAATAACTCTACTGAAAAAGGATGCTTTTGCATGGACACCTGCTATTGAGTGTGCATTTGAGAAACTGAAACAAGCTATGTGTACCACACCTGTTCTAGCTATGCCTAATTTTCCCAAGCCCTTCACTATTGAGAGTGATGCTTGCAACAATGGACTTGGTGCTGTCCTCCTCCAAGATGAACATCCCATTGCGTTCACCAGCAAATCGCTGTTTGGTAAGAATTTAGCTGCCTCTACATATGAGAAGGAAATGCTGGCTATTTTGCATGCCGTACAGAAGTGGCATCCATACCTCTTAGGGAATCATTTCTGCATCAAGACTGATCACCAGAGTCTAAAATATTTCCTGGAACAATGAGCCTCATCCCAAACACAACAAAAATGGGCTAGAAAACTCATGGGTTATGACTACGAGATCACTTACAAGAAGGGTAAGCAAAATCTTGTGGCGGATGCTCTTTCCTGCACATTTGATGACCATGCTTCTCTTTCAGCTATTTCTATGCCTATTCCAAATTGGTTACAATCTGTTCAACAAGGCTATGTCAATGACTCTTCCTTATCTCAAATCATCCAACAGTTGGCCAGTAATCCTTCTCTTGTATCACATTACTCTTGGGATGGTTCTTCTCTGTGATACAAGGGTCACTTGGTGCTTCCCTAGAGCACAAATCTTCACCAGGATATCTTCTATGAACTCCATGCTTCTCCAGCGGCAGGGCACTCTGGGTTTCTCAAAACATATGAGTGAGCATGATGTAACTTCTTTTAGAAGGGAATGAAAGGGAAATTCAACAGATGGTTGCTCAATGTGATACCCGCCGGCGCCACAAGGGTGAAACTACACTCTTCCTCGGCTTGCTCAAACCCTTTCCCATCCCTACAAGGATTTGGACAGATATTTTGATGGATTTCATCAATGGGCTCCCTAAATCTGGCGGGAATACCGTAATATTGGTTGTGGTTGATCAGCTCTCCAAATATAGTCATTTTTGTGCTTTTAGCCATCCATATACCGCCTCCTCAGACGCACAAATTTTCATGGACCAGATATTTCGTCTTCATGGAATCCCTTCTTCCATTATCTTAGACTGCGATGCAACTTTCACAAGTCATTTTTGGACCGAAATCTTTCACCTCAGTGGCACCAAACTGAAAATGCGTTCAGGATATCACCCACAAACATATGGCCAAATTGAAGTCACCAACAAATACTTGGAAACTTATCTTCATTGCTTCACCTCTGAACATCAAAATCAATGGGAAAAGTGGTTCCCTCTCACTGAATGGTGGTACAATACTTCCTACCATACTCCATCTAAAATGACTCCATATAAAGCAGTTTATGGGCAGCCAGGCCCATTTCTCCTTCTATAAACCCCCCATAGTTAACCAGTTCAGGAAGTTGACATGGTTCTTCGAAACCAGGATCAGATTCTCCACATTCTGAAAGAGAATCTTCACATGGCAAGAAATCACATGAAGCAGCAAGCCGATCAACACCGTTCTAAGCACACCTTTCAAGTTGGTGATATGGTCTTTCTTCGTCTGCAGCCTTACAAGCAATCCTCCCTGAAACTCAAAGGGCATCAGGAGTTGGCTCAAAATTTCTATGGGCCATATAAAGTTCTTCAGAAGATTGGGTCTATTGCTTATAAATTGGAACTTCCTCCTTCTACTCACATTCACCCAGTCTTTCATGTCTCTTGTCTCAAGAAAGTGATTGGCACCAACATCAGAGCACAAACTGTTTTACCAAAGATGGATATGGAAGGATTCGTCATTTTGGAACTGGAGGCCATCCTTAATTAGTGCACTCATTAGCTTCTCTCTTAGGCCATAATAGAGGTCTTAATTCAGTGGCACGGCATGTAACCAAAGGATACTACATGGGAACTGCTCCTTCAAATTCAGCAATAGTTTCCACATCTAAAGCTTTGAGGACAAATATTTTTCTAAGAGGGAGGGGATGTTAAGAACTCGTTTCAACCCCCCTCTTTATTTTGTTAGTATATTTTGTTGGACGCATATTCTTTGTAAGTCGTCCCATTAGTATGTTGTATTATCCCACATTCATGGGGAGTAAGTAATAGTTGTTAAGTCGTCTAGTTAATATGTTCCATTATCCCACATTCATGGGGAGTAATAGTTGTTTAGATTAGACTTAGTATATAAGTATGTGTTGAGGCTAATGAAAGCATCGAATAGTTATTTTTTATTGAGCTTGCTCAAAGGAGGTTTCCCCTCAAAGTGGCCTGCGATTAATAAAATCTCTTCTATGATCCATAATTTATGTTATATCATGCATTCTTATTGTTTATTGCAGGAGGTTCTCCACATCTTAGTTTTGAAGTTTCTAAGACATCAATTGCAGAAACAACATGATTGTCTACAGAGGGTTATAAATGGTTTAAAACGTCACCTTTTGAAGTGTATCTAAACTTGTTCCTGTTACCTGAGCATGAAACCCTAAAATGGTGTAAAGGCATCCATCACGATTCGTTAAAGAAGATTGGAGGTAGGTTTTAAGCATCATTCAAAGGTATGTGACTTGTGAATGAATATTCACCACAGTATATAGGTATCATTTATGTTTCCTTGTTCATGTCACAGGAACATCAAAACTCATTTTACCATTTTATTTCTTTAAAATCTTATCCAAGATGGAAACGAGAGTGATAAATCACTGAGATCATACATTTCATAGCATTTCCCACCATGGTTTAATTAAGTTATTGGTTATAAATGAATTAGGGAAAAAGATCTGGACTTGGTTACATTTTCTTTTCTGGTCAGGATTTGAGGTAGAAAAATATGAAGTTGCAGAGGAACAAAATGATGGAAAGAATAAGGAAGGGAAATCCCCTTCAACTAAAAATATAATATCCCAATGCAAAAGATAGAACTAGGGTAATTTGGAAACCCCAAAACAACTCAGAAGCTATAAAATAAAGGCTATTAAACAAAGATCCGGTCATAAAACAGGTATAGATGTAGAGAAAGATGAGAAATAGGATTGGGAATATAAAGAGCAATCGTGGTAAATCCTAGAACTCGAAGTAATTTAGAGGAAGAACCAATTGAGAAAGCGTTAGAAACAGGTATTCCTAGAGCAACATCTCCAAAAGCATAAAAAACTTATTCTTGTTTTCAAAGTCCCATAGCTTTTCAATGGAGACCTACAACTAGGAATTCCAATAAATTTCAATTGAAAAGGAAAATAAATTTTAATCCTAAGTTGAAGAGTAAAACCAAGTGACACATTTAGTAGTGAAGAAGATACAAAATCCAAAGAAATGGAGGAAATCCTTCTCAAGCCTTAGAGAATATTGAAGAAAGCTTTAAAATTATTCCAGAATTTCCAATAAAAGAGTATACTGACAAGGGTAAAAGAATTATCCCATATTTTAAAGAAGGAACTAGTTTAATCCCTACATAAATTGAACAAAAGACAAAGTCTGTAGATCCCCAAATCTTGAAGCACAGTTTTGAACATCAAAAGGATCCCGTGGATGAGAATTTAAACAATCAAAATTTGGATACTTCTGAAGACAAGTTATAGGTAGAAGCAAAGTCTGAAAACATAAACCTACGAAAGGATTTGCATCATTATAAAACTTATAATTCAAATTTGAATAATTTCAATGATCAATTGATTCAAGCTAATCGAAGTCTGAGAGAATATTTGGAAGAAGTTAATACAAATTATGTTGAGTTAGTGGAAGCTACTTAAGAGGCTATGAAAAGAAGGAAGTTATCTTAGGTAAAGAATGAAGAGTTAAGCAAGAAGAACCAGGAACTCCAAGGAAAGGTGTAGATAATGGATAAAGAATTCCTATGACGACAAAGAAGATCTTAGGAATTGGATGGTTTAACCATGTTGGAAGAAGCAACTCATAGCATTTGACTTATCTAGAAATCAATTATGTTATCTATGTGGTAGTTGAAGAGGTTAAATATTTTTGGCTTCCTTTTATTTTGAAACAGATGGACCAAGTAGTTTTAGTTAGTGAAAATCTTCAATGTTTGTTCAATTCTGAATTAGTGATTACCGGATATAGGTTTATCAACATATTTTTGGACCTATTTGATCCTTTAATTTTGGATATGAAACTATTTCTATACATATATATCTAATTATAAATATATATTTTGCAATAGAGAAGGGGTTGGTATGAGAGGTTGAGACAGTTTTCTATGGATTTGTAACAGACGTCCTTTTAAGACCGTAAGCATGTACTGAAGACTATTTTTTAAGATGAAATTTCAAATTTATGAGGCAAATGGACTCATGATAAATTGGAAATGCATGTATTGTTGATGTTGGGATTGGTTCGGATATAATGTCATTTTTTGGTTCCTTATTTACTCTTCAGATCTTAAACTATGGATATATCCCTATTAGATAATCACTCTCTTATCCCATCAATGTTATTTTAACTCTTCCATCCCATAACTTATGGATCATAATTTTTATGTCTGGGCTTTGTACTTTCGTAGTCTAGTGCAAACTCTAGTACAAACAATTATCATCCTGATTCGGATTTATGTGAGAACGAAATGAAAGATCATATATATTCACATACAAATATATATGGAAATAAAAACAGTGATACAGTAATCTCAGATTCTGTTAAATGAATGAAATAGAACAAACTGTAAAACAAAAGCAACTAGAATGGTGTTAGTTGTATCTCAAAGAAGAGATATTGCGGCTATGTTCAATTGTGACAAGATGAATAAAAAGGGGGCCCAAGGGCCTTTTATCATAAATCCTTGGATAGGTAAGAAACCATAACCCTAACCCCAAGAGATGAATCTTCATAAAGTTTGTGACCCCAATGTGGTTAGTTGAACAGTCAACTTCCCGAGGTCATAACTTTTGCATATGATCTTTGCTTGGGGTGCTCAATATCCCATTGGAAATTTCTATCCAATATTTTTAGCTTTCTTTTGGGACTAAATAAATGGCACATTGAAAATTCCCCCCTCCCCTCTCCTCTTCCCCCTCTTCCCCTCGAATCATAAAAAAACGTCATTTAGGGCCTCAAAACGGCCTCAAAGTTTGGGACCTGAAAAACCATAGAAAATTACAAGAAAATTGCCAAAATGAAAAAGTATTTGACCAAGTGGAATAGGCCTGTGGCCACCTATACCCATTTTTATCAATACACCCCCCTTAGAAAGTAATGTTCTCCATTGCATTGATTTCCCTCATCAAATGGGGAAACTTCTACTGAACTTGACTCTTGGTGAGCCACTTTCCTTGGTGGAGGAGATTCCCTGCTTTGACAACTCAGTATAGTTGGATATTCTGTTGGTGGGTTCCCTTAACATAGGTTTCCATTATTTGATCAATTTTTTCTTTTTCCATCTAGTCGGGATTAAGCTCTGTAGGTGACAATTTTTTTTCCACCTCCAAGGTGTCCAATAGTGGTGCAAAATATGGTCGAAGGAGCTCCACATTGAATACTGGGTGTAGGCCAAGGAATGGATGAATGCTTAATTCAAATGAATTATCACCAACTTCCTTGGTGATGGTGTATGTCCCATATCGAAGTGGATGAATGTTGCGAAAGGGTCCTGTGAGCCTCTCTTTCTGCATATGCAACAAATCCTTATCCCCAACCTGGAACTTGTTTGGAACCCAAAAAAGCATAGAAAATTACAAGAAATTTGCCAAAATGAAAAACTATTTTGAGCCAATGGAATATGTGGGTAGCCACCTATACCCATATGGATTACATCCTTTTGATTATCAGGATAGTCCAACATAACTAGTGGATCTACCGAGAGATGATGTAGTAATCTAGAAGAACACAGAATGACCTCGTGATCTTTACAAGATACAAGAAGGCATGCAAATTCTAGAGATAATTTCAAAGAGAGAAAAAAATACCTCAAAGGTTCACATGTTATATGGAATTGATGAATTACAACATTGATTACAAACCTTCCAACGATGAGGAGGCATCAGTCTATAAAGTTTGGAAGTATATCATGATCAATCCATATGAATAATGATGTGTGAGATATAGTATGGCTTCCAAGTAATATAAGGTAAAACATTTATTTTTGATCAACATTGGAGATGAATTATGAAGGACATCCAATTTTCATATTTAGAGGTATTCATGGATAACAATCAATTTCCTTCAAAGAGAAGGAGGGTTGTCTCAATAAACCCACTTGATAGAGATGCCATAGATTAATACACAATATCGACAAGTGTATAATGTAGCATATTGATTCGGTATAGAATACTAAGATGCAGAGAATACAATGTCTAGATGAAAGGGAGAAAGATGGTCAAATGTAGAGGGAGTAGTATTCTCTAATGCAGATTGAGTAGCTACAATACAACTGTTTGATAATGAATAAGACATTATATGGACTCAAGTAGGCACCCATAATTCAATCTATCAGGATAAAAATTTACTACAAGGTTGTTTATCTGATCTTGGTGTTGTATGATTTATGATATGTTCCCTTGTGGGAACATTGAAGTTTAGTGTCGAGTACAAGAGGATGTTGGCCTTAGAGTTCAAGTTGAAGGGTCTTATCCTGATGCATTACTTCTTGATATTAGGTGTGGCAAAGACCATATGATATTTTCCTTAAATAGAGGGAGTACATAGTTGATATCCCAAGAGATTTAGGATGATGGATTACATAACCATGACTTTACCTATGATGACAATATAAAGAAGCTGAGTGATTCCATTTCATATTCAAATTTAGTGATGTATAGACAATTGATTAGATCCTTGATGAGATATCTTCTTTACAACCAAGAATGTGTTGAGGTACCTGCATGGTAGAATTTGATATGTTCTAAGATATGTATCAAGTGATCAAGTGAAGATGTGAAATATATATAGAATCTGACTAAGAGGAGTGCAATGGACAGAAAAAACATATTGAAGCATTATTTCACCTTGGATGAGTTATGATATCCTATATTAGAGGGAAGCATGCTTCTATGAGACTCGGTACAACATAAGTAGAACAAATTTCAGCCATGGTGTATAAAGGAGCAGTGAATCTCTAATACATATTCACTAATGAGCAATTAGTTGAAATTCTCACCAAGTTTGATGTGATGGAGAATTCCTATCTGAGTGAGAGGGAGTGTTGATGGATATGTGATAATGATAAAACAAACATTCATGAGATATGAATGGCCCAGACACAATATGAGCATGCAGGAATGCATGGGAGATTAATGGACCAAACACTTGATGACCAGGAAAACATGCATTCATGAGAGATAAATAGACCATATAATATTACATATCAGAAGGAATACATTCATGAGAGATGAATGGCCTAGATTATCTTAGAGATGAGTAGGTAGACATTAATATGAGATGAATGTCGCAGATGATATCATAGATGAATAGGAAGATATTCATATGATATGAGCATATTAGACATCATGATGATTCAATAGATGAGAGGTAGGCATTCACAAGGGGTCAATGGAATATATATAGACATTGTAGTACAGATGGGGTTGCAGTATAGATACAATTTAGTTCTAGTAAGAATCTAGTACAAGTGCCATACAGATGCATATGCAGTACTGAAGGACATTCTCATCAAGTTAGTGGATTGGCGTGCTATCGAATGTGTCCCTCATTGAGAAGGAGTGTTGATTTTCTCCATAGTTCCAATATTAGGGAAACATTCTTCAGATCATTCTCTTAGAGGTTCACGATCCATGGAGAGAACAGACCTGTTGTAGATTTGATTAGTCATATGTTGACTATATGTATAGAGGGATTTGATGCATAGCCTCATTCAGTGATGTGCTGACTTGAGTGGTAGTAGGATATAGCTACTCACTATGTGCAAGTGATCTATTCTTATAGAGTGAGATCACTTGTATATGGTACAAGGAGATCTTATCTCCATATATATTAGACAAAGTCTAATCTAATGTTGAATTTGACAATTGGCTCTAAGAAGTGACAAGCACTTCTTAGAGTATGGTCAAATCAACATTAGAGATCTTGGGAAGAACATGAACACATGTGAGAATATATCAACAAGGATAAATTTTCTATGATGAAAAAATATCCAAATAAGTGAAAATAAGTGAATACAATCCATTAAATAAGTCCCAAAGAAAGTAGAAGACAAAAAAGGAAAAAATTCCTAGTAAAAGGGGTACTTGGACATAGAAGAAAAAAGTGCAAGTTGGAATCAAGAGTGCAAATAAAGTCAACTAAAATATATAAATAGAAGTGTTATCACACTTCATTTGACACATTCAATCAAGCTTATCTCTCTCAATTGGTGCAAACTTCTTAAGGAGGACAAGTAAATATCACTAGAATCAATTTTTGGGGTTATCTTAATATCTCTATATCTCTCAAGGTTTGTTAAAGTTTCTTATGGAAGAGGAGCACACTCTTGTACTAGGGCTAATAATTTTCTTGATTGGTATTGTGATTTAAATTTGGATTGATTTCTTCTGAGAAAAGTTTGATGGTTTTCTCTTGTTTGGGTTTCCTAGGATAAAAGCTTTGTGTCTCTTATGCATGGTTATCTTTTAGTGATCCTTGATTTTATCTCTACTGCAAATGAATAATGCTATAACTGTGGGATGAAGTGAATACTAAAATAAATTTTAAAGAGATGAATATTATACTTCTAATCTATAAACTTTAACATGAAATCCACTTGAAATCAATAAAATGGATACTTCCCGATATCCAAGGTACAATTCAATTTGGCATGTAGTACAATTTAGGGATTACTCCTTAGTTTGATGGTTTACAGATTCCAATGTGGCTGCTGACCGTGATGATCAAAAGTATACTATTGGATATGTTTTCAACCTTGGTTCTAGACCCGCCACTTAATTATCCTTACAAAAATAAAAAATCCCTTACTCTTTATTCAATAGAAGTTAAGTATCGGGAAGTAATTCATACAAGTAAAGAATCCATATGGATTTGATAGCTACTTTCAAATTTTGGATTCCAACAACAACATCTAAGAACACTCTAGTGTGACAATTAGAGTTCCATTCAACTTGCCAAAGATCTAGTTCAACATCAACACATAAAACACGTTGAGATACACATGAATTTCACTAGGAATATTATTCAATACTACATCTTTGAAGTGCTCATTTGTCAAATATAAGATAAAGTTGGTGATATTTTAACAAATTCTTTCTTAGTAATGATGTTCTTAAAACTTTCATCTATGTTAAGTGATTAGAAGGTTTTCATTAAGGGTGGTTGGATTTATTACCTCCTTACTTATTCGTTGCCACTTTGTAAATATTTCAATCATATTACATGCTCTTCTTAAGCGAGGATGTTAGAAATTTAGACACAAGGAGTTAGTTAAGGTCAACTTGGTCTGATGTAATATTAAATTAAAGTGTGATTTCAGTGTGTTTCATTAGTTTCATTTTTTACTATAATAATCCAATGGTCACAATCATGTCCTACACAAGAGTGATCCAACTATTCAAATTAAAGAGTGTTATGAACATAAAATAATAAATGATAATATACCTTAATAATAATATTAATAAATAATTAATTGTAACCACATATTATAAACACATGAATTTACGTAAAATCCACCATCAATCCTATACAAATTAGGTTATCTCTGTCATTGTAGTCATCAATCATTTTTATCATTATTCAATATTTATTATTAAGAATATGGGTTCTCTTCTTTAACATCTGGATGCGTGTTTTCCCATAAAACTTGGGCTCATGTGTTACATTGGTATCAGAGCCAAAATTCATCTTCTCCCCACCTACCTTCAATCCATTTCCTTGCATGTCCTTCATTCATCACATCCCCACCTCCCCACCTGATGGAGAAGCATCCTTCTCTCCATCCAAATCTAAGTCCAATGTTTGGATCAGACCTAGAAGGGGTCTTCATTTTTTGAATTAATAGTTCTTGACTGTTATATTGTAAATAAAACTATGTTAATTGTGGTTCTAGATGGATGATGAGAAATTTTGGTGAGTCACTAAGTGAGTGATGAGACATGTAGGTGAGTCATTAATTGAGCCATGTAACTAAGCCTGAGTCAAATCATAACATTGGATAAGGTTCAAGGCTCTCATGAGCGAGTCATTGAGATAGGGTATGCTGTTAAAATTAGGTTTCAGTTACTATGAATTAGGATTGTGTTTGAGTGTATTGAGGATTTGAACTATAATTGGTTCATGAATATGATTGTATATATGTATGTGAGCCTACGAGGCATAATATAGCCAGAAATAGCCAAACAATGTAAATTTGGCTAAGAGTGTGCCCAGCCTGTGTGAAATCAGGTCAAGGACAATAATTGGAGTTGTATCAGGTCTATAAAGATCATAACGTAGATTCTGGATCAATGTAAATGCACAAATTCCTTATATTGAGTAAAGGAAATCCTATTTTGACATATCTTTGTGTAATTGTCATTCTTTAAGAATGTATGAATATATGAATTGAATGATTGATGATCTCTCTTAATGGTTAATAGATCTGTGTGTACAGTATTTTGTAAATAAGATATTTTGAGTTTACAGACTACGTCTAAGCAATCTCTATGTATGGTTGCTTGTGTAAATGATATGCTTGTTGTGTAAACCCTTGGATCGATGCCCTGAATGAACGAATTTGCAGAGTTGCATGAAGGATGAAGCTATAGAAGTTATCAACAAATATAACAAATAATATCAAGTCCTAAAGAAGGTTGATCGAGTTGATTGATCGATCTTTTGATCAATCAACACAATAATGTAGAGAGTACATTCAATTCATTCAACAGAGATTGGACGATCTAGATTAAAGGAGAAAATATGGATCGATCATAGAGAAAGAGGTCACGAAGTGAACATGCATGGGAGATAAGAGATCTGCAAAATAAAATGAATTTCTGCACTTGATTAGAGATGAAAAACCAGGAAAGATTTTGCAAGAGATCGATGGTTCTTAGGAATTGTAGAAAGAAACTCGCGGGAGGAAAACTATGGAAGCCCATTTTTGGGGAAAGAGGGAAGGTGTATCCACAATCCGCAATCTGATTGCGGAAAGGACCTTTGCAACCACATGATTGTGGAAGTCAACTTTTGGAAATTTGGGAATTGCATACTCGCACTTCGCAATCCGTAATTGTGGAAAGGTTCTTGTGTAAAGGCAATAGTGGAAGGAAAGATAATTGCGAGAAAGTTGTTCTGGAAAGCTTGAGTTACAGAAAGACTGAGTTTGTGGAAGAAAGCTTGCGTAAAGCTACTTTACGGAATAGAGGTTGCAGAAACGGAGTTGCGGAGCAAGTTGGTTGAGGTGGATTCATACATGCAAAAGAAATATTTGGCCGAGAATCCAAATTTAGAGGTTTTCTAAATGTAGAGAAAACTATATCATGGGGAAAGCAGTTGGGATATGGAGTTTTGGGGTTCCCTTCTGCATCATGTGGTATCATAGAAGAAAAATATTTCTACATGAATATTGTTAGAGCTCAGATCAAAGCCAAGAGGTAAATCAGATTCTGATTTTCAATTTATGTTAAAGTTGAAGACTAGCAACTATGTTGAGAGGGTTGGTCAGGTGAGAGTATTCAGAATTAATTTAAATCAAGAATTGCAGACAGGGGGATGTTTTCAGCCAACTATACAAGTGGAAAAGTCTTAAAGGTATGGACTGATTGATGTTTTATTTAACTTTGGTTATAATATTTTGTTGAAACAAAGAGGAAAGGTTCGATAGCAACGATGGCATCTAGAGGAGATATATCAAGGATAATTATATTCTTGAGGAAGAGTTTGTGAACTCCTAGAGGAAATAGAAAGTAGTGGCAAAACCTAAAGATCCAACAGAGGTTGGACAAGAAAGGGAACAAGTTGAATGTTCTCAGAGGAGAAGTGGATTTGCAGAAGCCAAGAGGAGCAAAGGAAGTTGCTCAAAAGGTTATAGAGGAGAAGAACCAGAGATACCAAAAGAACAAGCTCAAGGAGAGATAGCTTGTTGAGGTATAGTAGAAGGTATGAAAACTTGCTGAGAGGAGGATTGGGAGTAGTCCGCAAGTGAAAAAGATGAATTTCACAGAAGAAAAGAAGATGGAGATGATGACTACTGGAAGTCATTGCAAAGGTTCAAAGAAAATCCACAATAGAAGAAACGATTTCAAGGAATAAGACATCAATAGAATGAGTCAAGAGGAGTATGTCAGAGAATTAGTTGACATAGCATTGCAACTTATTCATTTGGAGATGGTGCTACAGAAAGAGAACTAGAGGTATGGTTGGGACATGAAAAAGAAGAAGGTAAGATGACATTCACTACACCTAAAGTTACAATAGAGGATGCCTATCAGATTGAAGGAAGGACTCAGGACAACTGAGTCTGAGATAGATGTTTTGATATGTGAACCTGAATGAGGTCCTTTTCTTGGAGGAGATGTGGGTGAGGATGATGAATAGAGACTAACTGAAAGTATCATGTATTATGTAGAATTATAGATTAACTTATGGAGGAGACGAATGTGAGGCCAAATGAGATCAAGAGGTCTTATGTTTTTGAGACTGATGATTTGTTTGTGATTACAGGTTTTGTAGCAGATGATAGGAAGCCTTTTGAGACTGTCTTAAACTTTGGTGAAGTCAAATATGATCAATAAGGTCTCTCAAATGAGGAAGTTTCTAAAGTATTGCAACAAAAGGAACTCATTGATGAGTTGCTTGATGGAGGAACACATTCAATTGGATATGATCTAAAGATGAAGGAAGAAAAATAAAATTGCAAAGACATTTCTATAGGGAAGAATCAGAATTACATTCCGATGATGGAAAAAGTTGAACAGTCACCTTGGATTGTCATGAAGTATGAAGGAAAAGAAGATGTTCTTTCCAAAAGCATGACAATGGAATATAATTATGTTGTAGCAAGAGATGATATGGTATCCTATGAATATTGTATGTAGCATGTAGCTTAGACCGTTGAATAAATTGATGATGGTGAAAGTTTGATGTTGTGTTCCAATCAACACAAAAGGAGGATTTCGGATAAAATATCAACATGGACTTCAGAGTCTCATGTTTTTTTGTCTTTGCAAGTATTGAAAAAAGTGAATAAAAACACAAGAATAAATCTATCATAACAAAGGAAGAGACCATATTGTCTCAAAAGGATAATCAATACCTAGAAGAACTTATTATTGCAGAGTTGGCTAATAGAGACAAAGACAAACTTTCTAACCTCACAAAGTATGATGAAGAGTTATAAATGCTAGAAGATTGGTTGATAAATATAAGGATTGATAAATATGACTTCTTAATGGGTGTTGTTAGTGTTAGAAATTGTTCCTAGACTACCACAAGAACAAGATAACACAATTTCAGAAAAGAAAATAGAATGAAATTGGTTTTTGAATGGTTTTAGTTTAAAACTTTATCAACAAGGAGGTAAAACATAATCAAGCTAAGACAGAACTAAATCATGAACAAGTTGAATAAACTGGGGATCAAGAACATCTGAATAAACCATAAACATTACACATGAAATACTGATTCCACCCACAAGATACAAGCATTTGCATGAATAAAACCTTTAAACAAGAAATGAAGTTGTATGTTGAGTAATCAACCAGATCAGAAATGAAACCAACATAATAGGTAAAAAGGCTTATCAATTTGTATATAATCAATAACAATCATCAACTTACATAAGAGTTATCAGTCTTAGCTTGAGCTAGCACAACTTAAATCCTCTCATTGAGTCAAAATTCCAACCCTCCTCCTAATGAATTTCCTACTTTTATCCCTTTTTTCATCAAAATGGTTACATAACTAAGTAAACTAACTTTTTAGGTCAGGATTCGAATTAGTTACAAAAAATATTTGTCTTTTCAAAAAAAACTATTAGCTATTTCATAAACAAATTGCTTGACACCCGTTACTAGTAATCTTCAAAGATTCTTGGTTGCCTCAGCCAAAAATGCAATCCCTTCTAAGGCATGTGACTTCCTTTTAATTCTCTACTGCTCTGCTTCCAAATCTTCAATCTTCTTTGACAGTCTCTCGTTTTGCTGGGTCAAATTTTGAATTTTCTGGTTCAATTTCTCAAACTGGCTTTGAGTCTGTCTCTTTCTCTTTAAAGCTTCCTTTGAAACAACAGTTAATTCCTAGTAATGTGTGTTGATTTCATCAAGATCCTCCCTTAGTCTCCTATTAGTCATGACCAATCTCTCATTGGTCTCAATAAGAAAATCCATTTAATATTTATATTCCTTTACAGTTTTCTGAAGATTTTCAATGTCTGAATCTATGCACATAACTTCCTGTAATGTGGAAGTTTTATTTGACAGCCATGGTATATTCATTTTCCTAAAAATTAGGTCATCATCTTCCTCATTTTTGACTACTTCTTTTTCAACAGGAACTTCTGGAAACCTAACTATTGCAAGGCTGAAATCTATTGACTGTTCTACAATCTTATCTCTACCTGTAGATGACTCCAAAATCACTGAATGCTCTTTCTGAATATGAATTTGCTGAGAACTGAGGCTTTATTCTTCTTCCATGTCTTCTTGAGATGAAGAATCTTCAATCACAGTGATTTTCTCCTTCATTAATCTAGGGTTTAAAATATTTTTCATGTTAAGTCTCAGTTTGTTTTTGGCTCTTGTTTTTTGGTCTCCACCTTGCTTCTGTTTTTCCTAACATTACAAATGATTTTCCCTAAATCTTTATAGCTGAGATTTGTACTCCATCAACCTTCAATCCTCTTACAATAGACTTTCCCTTAAATCTTTCATTTGAAATTTGCAAATTATTAGCATTTAGTTTAACTGGAACGTGAACCTCTGTTATGTCTTCTTATACATTTGTGAAGCTTTGATTTCTTTCCAATGAACTTCTCCCATCTTCTTGATTTGTAACAAATCTCTGGTTCTCTTCTACATTCTTTGAATTCTGTTCTTGAATACCATGAAATATGTTTCTTACCTCTTCACATACAGGCTCTTCGATTTTTTTAGTTGAATATTCCTCCTGAACATTGGCTTTTACCAGCTCATCAGCTATTTCTCTCTTTAACCATTTTACAAGGCTATACTGCTTGTTCATCTGTCTCATTTTGGGTTGGTGTTCTTGCTCACTATGGATACCTGACCAAAAAAAAAATGATCCCAAGTTATGTTTTTTTCTTTTTCTGAAGGACTATGAAAAAAATCAACTTTATTAGTCCATGATGAAAAATGGATTGATGAGTATGATCCCTATGCCCTTTTATCCTATTTGACATATTTTGCAGGCTCTTCATGAAGAAAAAGGGTAAATTCGTCCTATCCAGTTGATTCAAATGTTGCAAGAATATGACATGATATTTAAAAACTAGAGAAAATATTCCCTCACATGTGATGTAGCTTTTGTAAAATTCTAATGGCCTCTCTCCACTCAGGTTTAAACTTATCTAATTGTACACCCTTCCCCCAATCTTGGGTTCCGACTTCAGGCTGAATTCAGGCAATAGGAAATCTTTTGGATTGAAAGTGAAGGGTATTTTCTTGAACTAGAGTTCTCCATCACCTGCCATGCTTATGGCTTCTGTTATTAACTCTCTAGTCAGTTCAAATTTAAGAGTGTCAAATGAAACTGTATCTTTATCAAAACCCTGAGAAAACTGATATGTTACTTCTGGGTTATAGCCATTGGTTCTTTGAAAGAAATCAAACCATCCAGCTCTTTGAAACAACTCTACACAATCAGGAAAACTTTCTGCCCAGCTTGTATCATTGGGTTCGGCTCTGTTTGTTTTAGCACTTTTCTTCATTTCTGTAGTATAACCCTAATTTTGTGCTTTCTTTAAACCAACTCAAACTATTCAAAATGATTCTTGGAACAATAAATTTAGCATCTGAACAAATTCGTGATCAACAGGTTTAAAATTTTCAATAATTCTTACAAAATCGACAACATATCAATATAGACCACTATTCTTTCCATGATTTTTGTACTTGGTCATATACCTGTCATGATGATGAACTGAACTCCTGAATATGTACTATTATGTCTTCAAAGGTGTCTAAAGGATTTCAATACTTTACTTTGCAACATCCATGATTTCTAACTGCTTCTTTCAATAATTTCATCAAATGAAAACCTGACAGGTATGACCACAATTCCCCCAATAATCCTTACAGCTTCTCATACACCTATCATAATCATTACTAGGTCTTGAATATGCGCTATCATAAGTGTCCGAAAAATTCCACCAATTACTATTTCAAACATTCACGATTCTCCTCTATAGTCTTTGCCTCCTCTCATAGAGTTGTCATAATGATCACTGGGCTCTAAACACGTATCATTCTGTCCTCACAGGTGTTAAATTAATCCTACTACTTTTGGTTATAAAAAATCACCATTATTCACCATAATTTCATAGGTCCAAGATTCTTGTAGCGCCTTTGTTCATTGACTTCCAACCCTACACTATAGAAATCGTCCTTTTGCATATTTTTTAACCAAGGCTTAGAAATGAAGGTTAGTCACAAAGCTTAAACTTGAAATAAACTTTATTATAAGTTTTTAAGACCTTAAATATATATATATATATATATATATATATATATATATATTAACTAATAAGCCCAAATAAAAAACCTTAAAACTAATAATTTGAAATAACCAAATCATTAAAAGCATTAAATCAAACAAAAAGTACTAATTACCAAAAATCCTCAAAACCAACTTAAAATGTAAAGTCATAGTAAATCAATGTTTGAAAAATAAGACAAATAAACTAAGAACAACATCTAGTTATAACATATGGCTCCTACTACGGGACTCAAATCCTCCTTGTGAGGTTTCAAGAACCCCTTCTGCCCACTCAACTAAACATGTCTATTACTTTGCAAAAATTCCATTGGGATATGGAGTCTTTATTAAATCTCTTTCACACAGGTATATACAATGAATGAAAAGTCTCTTACCTTCAGTAGCTGTAAAAGTGCTTGAGTAATCGTCCATTCATTGGATTGGACAATTCTTCACCTTCCAAAGTCTGCAATATAAAGGTATTGTTCTCCAAAAGTTTTGAAATTATGAAAGGACCAAACCACAAATTGGCAAATTTACCATGCTTACCTTTTTGTTCCTTTCTGGCATCCCACCTTAATACCATATCTCCACAAGAAAATATGTTTTCCTTTATCTTCTTATCAAACCTTTCCTTACTTTTATTTCTCTGCATTTGAGCTTTTTCTTCTATAGCTTCATGTTCCTGTTGTAATTCAATCAATGCAAAAATTCTCCTTTGAATATCATTAGGTTCCTCCTAACTATCTTGGAAGAATTTCATTATTGGAATACCTAATTGAATTAGAAACACAACATCAGTGCCATACACTAACTGAAAAGGAGAAGAACCAATTGCTTTCTTAGTAGTTATCCTATCTTCCCAAAGTGCATATTTCAACATTGAATCCCATGACCTCTTATTCTGACTTAATAGTTTTCTAATGCTCTGAATAATATTCTTATTTGTTGATTCTTCCAACCCATTTCCTTGAGGGTAATAAGGTGTAGAATATTTCAGAACAATTCCATTTTTTTCATAGAAGGTAACCATAGCTTTAGATTTGAAGGCTTTAGCATTATCAGTCAGCAATTTTTTAGGGCATCCAAATCTAAAAATATTCTCGTTGATAAAATTGATTATCACCTTATCAGTTGCATTCCTTGTAGGAATGGCCTCCACCCATTTTGTGAAAAAATCAGTGGCTGTAAGTATCCATCTATGTTGACTAGAAGAAGCAGGATATATTTCACCAATAAAGCCTAAGCCCCACTACTGAAAATGAGAATTAACTGCAATAGGATTCAATGGTAAGGACACAATTTTTTTTTACTTGTAGGCCCTGTTCCAAGAAACACAAACTCTCTTTGAATGCAGAAAGAACACAAAAATCAAAATACAAAGTTTGGAACAGGGCCTACCTGGCACCACACAGATGAAGCTGCTGACAGGCGGTTTTGAGGCAGAACCACTCCTTGCTCACTAGATTCAGGCGGTGGCACCGCGTACTGCTAACTAGACTGAGGCGGTGGCATCGCTCCTTGCCAAAGGCACATGTGCAGTTCCCTGAATAGATCCAAAACACAAGGAGAATGACAGATCAAGTCAGAAAAAGACTAGATCAAGGTAAAAATTGATAGATTGAGAGTAAAAAAGAGCATAAAAGGTTGAAAATAATTCAGATCTAGACAGATCTGGAAGTTTCAAACCCAAATTCACTAAGTCAGATAGCAGATCTGACTGAAGAGAGTTGGAGAAGGAGCCTGAATTCGGACAAGAGTTGAAGAACTGAGGAAGATCAGATCAACTGATACATACATTCATTCCCTAGTGGAGTCGCCAGATTTGTTAGCAGGAATATTTCACCTTCTGCGGATAGTAAGGTGTTTCACTGGTCTGAATGTTTCATATCCAGAACAAATGAAGGACAAAGGTTGAAGACCCTCCCTAGACACCGTAGATACCTGGAATGTGATGCTTTGATAGTAACCCTATGTACCTGTAATCAAATTAAACACGCAAACACATCAAAGCTGCCAAAATATAATCTACTGATCCATGTTAGTGACTAACGAATCTAACAACATATACATGTGAAATCAAACAACAACAATAATGTGGGACGGAAATCAACTTTGCATTAAGATAAAATGGAGAAGTTTACAACCAATTAAGCCTTAGTGTTGACATGCATATCCATGAGACAAAACACTCTCATCCCCATAAGCTCCAACTTTTTCTCTCTTTGCTCTGCAATGGCTTGGGCCAAGTAATCAATCCAACAGCATAACAATACCTTAAGAGTTCCCCCCTCAACCATGGACATGAGCTTGTATTTATAAGGTTCAATGGATAGGGATGGTTGAGAGATTTGTGGATGAGGTGGCCTCTTAGATCCTAGGATGAGGGATCTCGAGTTCAACTGACCCACAATGATAGGGATAAGGGAGGACATGAGGCTCAGGATCTAGAAGCCTCAAGAAACTTCTCTTTTTCCCATTTTACCCAGGGTACCGCTTTTCTCCTCCAATGACAGAGCGGTTTAGGTAAGAAACACTTATGGACTAAAGGCCATAAGCGGTGGCACCACTTGTGGCTAACAAGGGATAGGCGGTGTGAGCAAGGTACCGCTCATGGATAAAGGGGAAAGCACGGTGCTGAGCATTTTTGTGAAATATTGACAAATGGTATGAATTTCCACTCCAAGTGCTGGGATTAAGGGCAAATAGGTATGTTAAGAGTCTTATCACATGATGGTGACAGGATTTTGGTATAACAGTGGTTAACTTGAGTGTTGACTGTGGCTTACATTTAGTTAAGCTAGACTCACTCATTCAATTTGAATGAACTCCTTGGGAATTCGAATTGCATTGTCATTCATGCTTGCAGCATGATCTTGTATTGTATTACTCATTCTTTGTGTGAATATACAGAGCGGCTACTCATTTTGTAACACATTTACACCATTTTCATGCCTTATTGTTATTAATATTTGATGAGACTTGTGTTTAAGTCCCTAGATTACTGTGACAGATTAATATTTGCTCACCTTTCAAAATTAGTCGAATGATGAAAACCTAGGGAAGATATACCTTCAGTTTCGTCCCCGGAAACGGTGCCAAATATGTTAGTGCTAGAAATTGTTCCTAGACTACCACAAGAGCAAGCTAACACAATCTCAAAAAATAAAACATAATGAAATTGCTTTTTGAATGGTTTTGGTTTAAAACTTTATCAACAGGAAGGTAAAACATAATCAAGCTAACACATAACTAAATCATGAACAAGTTTAATAAACTGGGGATCAAACACATCTGAATAAACCATAAACATTACACATGAAATACTGATTCCACCCACAAGATACAAGGATTTTCATGAATAAAACCTTTAAACAAGAAATGAAGTTGTATGTTGAGTAATAAACCAAATCAGAAATGAAACCAACATAACAGGTAAAAAGGCTTATCAGTTAGTATATAATCAATAACAGTCATCAACTTACATAAGAGTTATCAGTCTTAGCTTGAGATACCACAACGTAAAGCCTCTCCTTGAGTCAAAATTCCAACCCTCCTCCTAATGCATTTCCTACTTTTATCCCTTTTTCCATCAAAATGGTTACAGAACTGAATAAACTAACCTTTTACGTCAGGATTCAAATTAGTTACTAAAAATATTTGTCTTTTCAAAAATAAACGATTAACTATTTCATAAACAAATTGTTTGACACCTATCACTAGTAATCTTCAAATATTCTTGGCTACCTCATCCAACAATGCAATCCCTTCTAAGCCATGTGACTTACTTTTACTTCTCTGCTGCTCTGCTTCCAAATATTCAATCTTCTTTGATAGTCTCTCATTCTGATGGGTCAAATTTTGAATTTTCTGGTTCAATTCCTCAAACTGGCTTTGAGTCTATCTCTTTATCTTTAAAGTTTGCTTTGAAACATCAATTAATTCTTGGTAATCTATGCTGATGTCATAAGATCCTCCCTTAGTCTCCTATTATTCATGACCAATTCCTCATTAGTCCCAGTGAGAAAATCCATTTGATATTTATATTGGTTTACAGTTTTCTGAAGATTTTCAATGTCTGAATCTATGCACATTCCTTCCTGTAAAGTAGAATTTTTATCTGACAGCCACAGGATATTCATTTTCCTAAAAATTAGGTCATCATCTTCCTCATTTTTGACTGCTTCTTCTTCAACAGGAACTTCCGGAAACCTAACTCTTTTAGCGTTGAAATTTATTGATTGTTCTGCAATCTTATCTCTATTGATGTAATTGTAACTTCAGTATGTATTCACTTGTATTTCTTATGTATTGTACCCCGATGTTTATTCTAGGATGTGTCTATAATGTAATTGAGTCATGTCATGCCTCGATGTTCCTATCGGTAGTTTCTATAATGTAAACAGATCATGTCAAGTCAAGGTGTGTAACCCTCCTATTGTTCAAGGGGTAAAGTCCCCGTAGTTTCGTGGCACTAGGGTTGTTAGACTCACCTAGTGAAGTCGGCCCTAGTAGGTTTTAGTCAAGTTGGTAATTAGTATAAATAGAGAGATAACCTCTCTATTTATCACACACTCACTCACACCCAGTTTTAGTGCATAGCTGAGGTAGAAGAAGACACTGGGGCTAGGAAGAAAGAAGGTTACTACTGTCGGGAGATCATATTACTGTTTTGGGTTTTACTTTTGGTGTTGATTCTATCTCTGAGGAAGTTGCGGGTTTTTCTCCATTTATGGTTTCCTCGAGGAAAAAAAATGTGTTCATTGTCTCTTGTCTTTGATTGCTGTGGTTGTTATTCTCTCAGTTAAAGATCCTAATATAATGCTAGATTAATGTTAAAAATCTAACATGGTATCAGAGCTAACCTGATCAGAAGAAGACACTGTGCAACTGTGGGAACCAGGGCTTCCTACTTTGTGGATCACTCTCCATAGATTTTCACTGTCGAAGTAGAATCCAATTCTGAGGTTTTTCAGTTTTGGACCTGACACTACTGCCCAAAATTAGGGATTTCCACAGAAGTGGAATTTTTCAGTGAGCATAGGTCTGAATTGATCTCCTCCCCAAAATTGAAGTTTAGAGATCAAGATCAAATCATTTGGTTGGACAGAACTTTGAAAAAGAAAAACCCTAATATGCTCCTAAACGAGCACTGTAGAATTTCAGCTCTAAATCCAGATCTGAGATCTTGACCTGGTAAGATCTAAATATTTTGTATTTCCATTTGAGGTTCTCAGTTAAGATGTCTCATCATACCAAGCTTGATGAAAAGCATGAGGGAGTCAATAACTTCCGAGCCTCGAAGTATAGGATCTCCCTGGTTCTGGAAGAAAATGAGTTGGACTCCTATATCCATGAGGAGGTTCCAGTTCCAGAGGGAGATGAGGAAAAGGCCTTACATAAGAAGAAGTTAGTTATGGAAAAGAGGATTATTGCTGATTCAATCAACGATCACCTCATACCATAGGTGTCCTCCCTTGAGACACCTAAAGCTATGTTTCATGCCCTAACCAAACTGTTTGAAGGGAAGAACATCAACCGGAAGATGACTCTAAGGAACCAGTTGAAGAGTGTAAAGATCTAGAATGAGGAGACCATCTAGTCATACTTCACAAGGGTCTCCCAGATCAAAGAAAAGATGGAAGCAGTAGATGAAGAAGTGGAGAATGCAGAAATTGTGATGACAACCTTGAATGGTCTCCCTAGGTCATGGGATTCTTTCATCCAAGGAATCTGTGCTAGGAAGAAATTAGTCAAGTTCAGTAGACTATGGGAAGAATGTTCTCAAGAAGAATCTCGAATAGCAGCTCGAGAAGAAAATATGGGAAGTGAAGATCAAGCTCTCATAGTACACTCCAAGAAAGGAAGAAGGGAAAATAATCATCACCAAGGTATGCATTCTCATTAGAAAAATCCATCCAAACTCAGATGTTATACATGCGATGAAATATGACACTTTGCTAGAAATTGTCCCATGAATAAGAATGGATCCAAGAAGAAGAAGAACTCCAAAAGAAGACATCATGCTCACACTTCTAAGGATGATGATCCTCCCAGGAAGAAAGTAAAACAAGAAAGTGAAGACTCTTCAAGTGAAGAAGAATATGTTCTGATCTCCGCTCTCATGGGAACTGTCACCCATGGAAGCAAAGATTGTCTTATTGACAGTGAGGCTTCCAAACACATGACAGGTTTCAAGGAATCTTTTAAGAAACTATCCAAACATAATTCACCCCATAAGGTGAAACTTGGGGATGACTACCAATATTCCATAAAAGGTAGTGGTGAATCCTCCTACAAGCTAGACTCTAGAAAATATATGAAAATGAAAGATGTCTTGTTTGTACCAGGACTGAAGAAGAATCTTCTATCCATATGAGCATTGGATAGAAAAGGAATGAGGGTTTCATTTTTAGATGGCCAATTCCTAATTTGGTCAAGAGGAAAGACTATTGACGATGCAATAGTAATTGGAGAACAAGAAGGAGGATTATACAAATTGAAGGGCCATCCAGAACAAGCCTTGGTCCATGACATAGTAGAGCCAAATGAACTTTGGCACAGAAGGCTTGCACATGTGCACTATAGAGCACTACGACTTGCAAGCAAAGCTGTTGAAGGTCTTCTATAAATTCAAGTAAAACATGAAGGGGTCTGCAAAGGATGTGCGAAAGGAAAGAATACAAAGAAGACATTTCCAAGTAGCGAGAGTAAGGCAAAAGGAATCTTGGAAATCATCCACTCCGATGTATGCAGACCGATGTCATCAAGTTCACTAGGCGGGTATGTATACTATGTTTCTTTTATTGATGATTATTCTAGGAAGACATGGATTTACTTCATGAAGAACAAAAATGATTTTTTTAGCAAGTTCAAGGAATTCAAAGCCTTGATCGAGAACCACACAGAAAACAAGATCAAGAACTTTCGATCAGATAATGGCGGAGAATTCACATCAAATGAATTCAAAGAATTATGCAAAGAATCAGGTATTAAGAGGGACTTATCCACTCCATATAATCCACAACAGAATGGGGTTGCAGAAAGGAAGAATAGAACTATCATGGAAGCTGCAAGAGCAATGCTTCATGATCAAGATCTTTCCATGCATCTATGAGCAGAGGCTGCCAGAACAGTGGTGTATGTACAGAACCATAATCTACATAGAGTACTCGAGAACAAGACACCTGAAGAAGTATTTTCTAGCAAGAAACTAGATGTCAGCCATGTTAGAATATTCGGCTGTCCAGTGTACATACACATTCCAAAAGAGAAGAGAACAAAATTAGATCCTTCAGGAAAGAAGGGTATATTTGTGGGATACTCTGAAAGCTCGAAGGATTACAGAATATATTTACCAGGATTCAAGAAGATTGAAAATAGCAGGGATGTAACATTTGATGAAGACTCAGCTTACAAAAAATCTAGAAAGAGACCTGCTGAAGAACCTGAAGAACCAGAAGCACCCAGAATTCATGATACAACCATGAACGAAGAAACTCAAGAAGAAGATTGAGAATTTGAAGAACCTCAAGAACCTGTAGATCCACCTCAAGAGAAGAATCCTCACAAGAGGAAACCTGCTTGGGTACGAGAATCTATCCAAGGTGTGAAAAGATATGGGGCTCAAGAAGAGAATCACAGAGAAAGAAACATAAGTAGATCCTGCTCCAGGTATGTAGCTTTACTAAGTGACTTTATCAATAAAGAACCTTCTAACTATGAATAAGCGACAGAATGGAAAGAATGGAAGGATGCTATGATCAGAGAGTATCAATTGATAATGAAGAACGATGTTTGGGATGTTGTCCCAAGACTATAAGGGAAGTTGGTTGTAACTTCCAAATGGATCTACAAGATCAAGCATGTTGTAGATGGTAGCATAGAGAAATATAAAGAAAGATTCGTGGCTCATGGTTTCTCGTAGAAAGAAGGAATAGATTATGAAGAAACCTTTGCACCTGTATCCAAATACACTTCCATCATATCAGTACTTGCTCTAGCTATAGTAATGAAATGGAAGATACACCAAATGGATGTCAAGACTGCTTTCTTGAATGGTGTAGTGGAAGAGGAAGTGTATGTAGAGCAGCCACTCAGTTTTGAGACACATGACAGGGAGACTCATGTGTGTAGATTGAATAAATCCCTATACGGTTTGAAACAGGCACCCATGACATGGTACGATAGAATTGACATCTTTCTATCCAGTTTGGGCTTTACCAAAAGTAAAGGAAATTCCAACCTTTACTACAAGGTTGAAGATGTCAACCTAGTGATGCTCCTACTGTATGTAGATGATTTGTTTGTAACAGGTATGGATGGGTTGATTACTGATACGAAGAGAAAGCTTGCTACCGAGTTCAAAATGAATAACTTGGGTATGATGCACTATTTTCTAGGTATGGAGGTGTGGCAGAATGCAGATGGAATCTCCCTCGGACAAGGGAAGTATGCAATAGAGATCCTAAAGAGGTTCAGGATGATGGACTACAATTCCAAGACCACACCTATGGCATCGAACCTGAAGCTATTAAGTGATGCTTCATCAGAAGCGGTTGATGCTATGATGTATTATCAGATGATTGTGTCCTTGATGTACATGAAAAACATGAGACCAGACATTTGCTTTGATGTGAACACCTTGATCCAGTTTCTAACAGATCCAAGACATGTTCACTTGATTGTTGCAAATCATATTCTGAGGTACTTAAGGGGTACAATTGATTATGGGCTCAAGTATGAGGCGAATCAGAAGATTAACCTGGAGGGTTATGTTGATTCAGATTGGGTAGGCAGTGCCATCGATAGGAAGAGCACTTCAGGGTGTTGCTTCATTATGGGATCAGGTGTGATCTCTTGGTTTAGCAGGAAGCAATCCTGTGTGGCACTGAGTACAGCTAAAGTAGAGTATGCCGCAGCTTGTTTAGCTAGTTGTGAGGTAGTATGGCTGAGGAAGATACTATCTGATTTAGTTGATCTATAGATGGATGCTACTTGTATACATTATGAAAACCAGAGTTGCGTGAAGTTGTCAGAGAACCCGATGTTCCATGACAAGTCGAAGCATATCGAGATCAAGTATCACTATATCAGGGATATGGTGCAGAGGGGAGCAGTGAAGCTCCAGTATGTTGCAACAGATGAACATATAAGTGATGTGTTGACAAAGGCATTGGATAGGGTAAAGTTTGAATACTTCAGGGAGAAGCTTGGTGTTCTCCATATTGAGGTTCCCTCAAAAGGGAAGTGATGAGTCCGTGAGACATTCTGACATGGTGAGAACATTGGTTCCTTCCATGGTCAGATGTAAGGGCTGAGCCATTCTGTCATGGTGAGAGGATTGGTTCCTTCCATGTCAGACATGAGTGCTGAGCCATTCTGATGTGACTATAGGATTGGTTCCTACATGATCAGATATAAGCACTGAATTCCATTCTTGGAATGGAGGCACTTGTTCAGTTACCAGGAAAGCTCAGTTTGGGACTGAGGGCCATTCTGATGTGACTATTGGATTGGTTCCTACATGATTAGATGTGAGTGCAGATCCCTTCTGATATTGGTTGTCAGACGTAAGTGCAGAGCCCTTTTGGCATGAAGGATTGGTTCCTTGCATGGTCGAATATAAGTGTTGAGCCTTTTTTACATTGGTTTTCAGATGTAAGTGTAGAGCCTTTCGACATGGGGGATTGGTTCCTCACATGGTCGAGTGTAAGTGTTGAGCCTTTCCAACATTGGTTGTCTAATGTGAGTGTTGGGACTTTCTAACAGGGTTGTGGGATGTGTTCCCACATGGTCATATGTGAGTGCTAGGCATGCCTTTCTGATATGACTATAGGATTGGTTCCTACATGATCAGGTATAAGTGATGGGTGGGCCATTCTGACTTAGTATCAGATATAAGTGCTGGAAGAAGACCTACAGAGGCTAGGCCTACAACCAGCATGAAAAAGGGCTGGCTCTGTAGAACTTCCTGTGACGAGAATAATCATGAGATAGCACCTATGATGATGTAGTGATGATGATCCAGTAGTGATGATCCAAATCGAGGGATGATCCAGATCCAGTGATGATGCTCTAGAGATGATCCAGATCGAGTGATGATGATCCAGATCCAGATGAAGATGACTTGAAGATGAATATGACTTGAAGATGGAGATGACTTGAAGATGAAGATGACAAGGACTTGAGGATGATCTAGATGATACAGAGAAGAAGACTTGTGCTAATAAATTGTGTCGAGAGAATACCTTCCTAGTTAAGAGGGAGTGCTGATGTAATTGTAACTTCAAAATGTATTCACTTGTATTTCTTATGTATTGTACCCCGATTATTTCAGGATGTGTCTATAATGTATTGAGTCATGTCATGCCCCTATGTTCCGATTGGGAGTTTCTATAATTTAAAAAATCCATGTCAAGTCAAGGTGGGTAACCCTCCTATTGTTCAAGGGGTAAAGTTCCCGTAGTTCCGTGGCACTAGGGTTGTTAGAATCACCTAGTGAAGTCATCCCTAGTAGGGTTTAGTCAAGTCAGGAATTAGTATAAATAGAGAGCTATCCTTTCTATTTATCACACACTTACTCACACTCAGTTGTAGCGCATAGCTAAGGAAGAAGAAGACACTGAGGCTAGGAAGAAAGAAGGTTACTGCTACCGAGAGATCATCTTACTGTTTTGGGTTTTACTTTTGGTGTTGATTCTATCTCCGAGGAAGTTGCAGGGTTTTCTCCATTTATGGTTTCCTCGAGGAAAAACACTGTGTTCATTGTCTCTTGTGTTTGATTGCTGTGCTTTTTATTCTCTCAGTTAAATATCCTTATATAATGCTAGCTTAATGTTAAAAATCTAACAATCTCTGCCTGTAGATGACTCCAAAATCACTGAATGCTCCTTTTGAATACAAATTTGCTGAGAACTAAGGATTTCTTCTTCTTCCATATCTTCTTGAGATGAAGAATCTTCAATCACAGTGATTTTCTACTTTATTAATCTAGGGTTTAAAATATTTTTCATGTTAAGTCTCAGTTTGTTTTTGCCTCTTGTATTTTGGTCTCCACCTCACTTCTGTTTCTCCTAACATTACAAATGATTTTCCCTGAAACTTTACAGCTGATACTTGTACACCATCAACCTTCAATCCTGTTACAACATACTTTCCCTTAAACCTTTCATTTGAAATTTACAGATTATCAGCCTTCAGTTTAACTATAACAGGAACCTCTATTATGTCTTCTTGTACATCTGTGAAGCTTTGATTTCTTTCCAATGATATTCTCCCATCTTCCTGGTCTGTAACAGCTCTCTAGTTCTCTTCTGCATTCTTTGAAATCTGTTCTTAAATACCATGAAATACTTCTCTTACCTCTTCACATACATGATCTTTGGAATTTTTAGTTGAACATTCCTCCTGAACATTGTCTTTTACCAGCTCATCATCTATTTCTCTCTTTAACCTTTTTACAAGGCTATACTGCTTGTTCATCTGTCTCATTTTGGGTTGGTCTTATTGCTCACTATGGATACTTGACCAACAAAAAAAAATGATCCCAAGTTCTATTTTTTTCTGAAGGACTGTGCAAACAATCAACTTTATTAGTCCATGATGAAAAATGGATTGATGAGTATGATCCCTATGCCCTTTTATCCTATTTGACATCTTTTGCAGGCTCTTCAAGAAGAAAAAGGGTAAATTCATCCTAGCTTGTTGATTCAAATGTTGCAAGAATCTGACATGATATTTAAAAATAAGAGCAAATCTTCCCTCACAAGTGATGTAACTTTGTAAAATTCTAATGGCCTCTCTCCACTCAAGTCTAAACTTATATAACTATACACCCTTTCCATAATCTAGGGTTTCAACTTCAGGCAATATGAAATCTTTTGGATTGAAAGTGAAGGGTATTTTTTTGAACCAGAGTTCTTCATCACCTGCTATGCCTGTGGCTTCAATTATTAAGTCTCTGGTCAGTTCAAATTTAAGAGTGTCAAATGAAACTGTATCTTTATCAAAACCCTAAGAAAACTGATATAACACTTCTGGGTTATAGCCATTGATTCTCTAAAATAAATCAAACCATCCAACTCTTTGAAACATCTCTGCACAATCAGGAAAAAATTCTACCTATATTGTATCATTGGGTTCGGATCTGTTTGTTTTACTACTTTTCTTCATTTCTATAGTATAACCATAATTTTTTGCTTTCTTTAAACCAACTCAAAATTTTCAAAATGCTTCTTGGAATAATAAACTTAGCAGCTGAACAAATTCATGATCAACAGGTTTAAAATTTTCAATAATTCCTACAAAATCGACAGCATATCAATATAGACCACTATTCTTTCCATTATTTCTGTACCTAGTCATACACCTGTCGTGATGATGAACTAAACTTTACTTTACTCTACAACAACCACGATTTCTAACCGCTTCCTTCAATAATTTCATCTAATGAAAACCTGATAGGTATGACCCCGATTCCCCCAATAATTCTTACAGCTTCTCATACACCTATCATAATCATTACTGGGTCTTGAATATGCGCTATCATAGGTGTCCAAAAAATTCCACCAAATACGATTTCAAACATTCATGACTATCCTCAATAGTGTTTTCCTCCTCTCTTACATTTGTCATAATGATCACTAGGCTCTAAAAACATCTCATTCTGTCCCCATAGGTGTTAACGATTGCTACTACTTTCGGTTACAAAACATCACCATTATTCTCCATAATTTCAGAGGTACGAGATTCTTGTAGCGTCGTTGTTCATTGACTTCCAACCCTGTGCTACAAGAATCCCCTTTTTGCATATTTTTTAACCAAGGCTTAGAAATGGAGGTTAGTCACAAAACTTGAACTTGAAATAAACTTTATTATAATTTTTTAAGACCTTAAAGATATATATATTATCTAATAATCCCAAAGAAAAATCTTAAAACTAATAAAAATGAAATAACCAAATCATTAAAAGCATTAACTCAAAAAGCATTAGTTCAAACAAAAAGTACTAATTACCAAAAATCCTCAAGACCAACTTAAAATGTAAAATTATAGTAAATCAATGTTTTTAAAATAAGACAAATAAACTAAGAACAACATCTAGTTATAACAGGTGCAAGCATATAAATGCTTAGTTACAACATTGGAGAGGGAAAGAAGGAAGGTCAAGGCATTGAATTGTCTTGTAATGGTATGATTTTATTATAGAAGTCAAGTACATGTTACTGCAGTGGAATGGCTAACTCAACTAATTCAAGGGAATGAAAACAATTTCAGAACAAAAGTATGCAAGTGTACCATCCAAGGATAGACTAGATATGGAGATTGAAGAAATAAGAATGTGTACGGTGAAGGTGTCTTAGAGAAGGCATGAAGAAAGAATGAATATTTACATCGACAGAAAAAATAAGCAAAACAACAACAGAAGATAGATGATAGAAGAATATTGTAAAATAAAATCTAGAGGAGCATTGTAGCAAAAAGTCAGGAAGCCTAGAAAATTATAGGTAGTAAGAAGACAACAGAATAACCATGAAGCAAATGGAAAGCTTTAGCACAAAGTTTTGGATCCAGGCATACTAAATATGGAATATTATGATGAGGAGGTCATATTTATTTCTTCCTGGGGAGTTTGATGCAGGAGCATCCATCTCTCCATCCAAATCCAAGTCCAATGTTTTGATCAGAACTAGAAGGTGTCTTCATTTTCTAAATTAATAGTTCTTGAACTATTATACTATAAATAAGCCTATCTTTAAGTGTGGTTCTATGATGATACATTTAGGTGAGTCACTAGGTGAGTGATGAGTCATGTAGGCAAGTCATTAAATGAGTCATGTAACTAAGCCCATGTCAAATGGTAAAATTTGATAAGGGTCAAGTCTCTCATGAGAGAGTCATTGAGATAGGGTTGATTATGTTGCTAAAATTAGGTTTCAGTTACTATGAATTAGGAGTGTGTTTGAGTGTATTGAGGATATGAACCAGGATTGGTTCATGAATATGATTTTATATATGTATGTGAGCCTACGAGGCATAATATAGCCAGAATTAGCCAAAAGGAGGTGTTATCGGATAAATCTACTCAATCAGAATCAAGCCATATCTCCCTAGTCCAAGGTGATCTAGAACAAATCAAATATAGAATACAATCTACTTTCCTATATCAAACAAAAATGCAAAGAAATAGATAGATCACTTACCTACAATATGCAAATCCTCTTCTCTCTTTGTTGATCGAAGCTCCATAATCTTCAGATCTTTAGCTGCAAAACCCTGTCAAGCAAGTGGAAACAAGTAAGCGGTATATGCGTATCCAAACATATAATTGATCTAAACTAACAGTTAAGGAATAAATCTCTAAACATTATTAACACAATAATATTTATGGAAAGAGATTTGTATTAATGTAATCAAGGAGATACATAGAATTACAATGGGAAGGAACATCACAACCTAGCCTTAACGCTGCAATATTCCATCCAAAAATCCAAGTCAAATCCAAGCCTCCAAAGAATGATAGAGATCACCTAGAAATTCCACCAACATAATAGTACCATAGTCCTTACTCCTTTCCAAATGGAGAGAGGGTTTAATTTATAACGCTAAAGGGATAGAGTAGGTTGAGGATTAGGAGGAGGGATCAAAGGGATCTTCCCTATAGGTTAGGAACCGAATGCCACCTCACCTAGATGATAGGGATAATCCTCCACCTCATCCACCTTCGAGAAGGGTCTTGAATATTCGTTTTTTTCCCTCAAAATACCACCAGCGCACTTTCCAAAAAGGGAAAAAGCACCATCGACGCACCTACCAGTGGGAGACAAAGCACCAGTAATGGCACACCTAGCATGAAGGAAAAAATCACCTTCGATGCACCTAGCATGAAGGATAAGAGAGCTAGCCTTCCTAGAGAGGGAAAAAGGGTAGAAAAAACCTCAGCATCAATCCAATTTAGCAGAGAGAAATTTGGGGATTAGGCAAAGGGTTAACTCATGGATCAAGAGGACAATATTTTTGTGTAACAGAATGCCCCCCAAATCATGAAGTTAGAGGAATGCAATAGGTGAATGCCTTGCAAAGTGAAGAAGTATAAGGCAAGGATGTCGGCTGGAAGTTGTTGTAGTACCATTGACTCAAATCTCATATGACTCATAACATGGTTGCCGACCAATACAATGTAGATCCATGGTAGTAGAGACTGATTGAACACAATCATGGCTACTAGACACAAGTGTAGATCCATGATGAGATGATAACATAGCCATGACCAATACAAAGTGGATCTATTTAAAATGATTCAAAACAAATTCCATTGCAACCTGGTAGATGATATATGACAACCTAGGGTCTTCAAGCTGAACCCGCAACAATATGAATCTAACCTTGTGATTACAATGTCTTGACGTCGAACATGGTAGAAACCACTTGATTACAAGTCATTAATGTAAAATGTTAACAAGTGTGAGGGAAATCACCATTGATGTCAATTATTCCCAAGGTATCTCAGTACATACCATCAAATGTGAATAAAGGACTTGGAGTTGAACACTCGATGAGATATTTCAATCAAGAGTCAACGATGTAAACTCATGTTTTAAGTGAGCTAACCTACCATTAAGGCATGCAGGCCCAAGGTACTTGACTTGGTTTCTAAGTCTAATTCTTCGATAAGGAGTTGAATTCGATAGGAATAGACCCATTGAAGGAGGGCCATGATGAATCCCCCATCATCAACATGAAAAACGATCAATTTTTTTTTGGAGTAAACCGGACAGCAGAGTGATGTATGAGCTTGAATCAGAGATGACCAACATGATAGAAGGTAAATTGACTGCATAAAGTGAATACATGACCAAAATTCTCTTGAACATGGGCATGGCATGACTTGGCAGCATTGACATGAGAATGATACCAATCCTCCAATGCAACTAATGGTCAGAGTATTCTTGGACAAATCAAAGGATTAAGAAGAGTCTAGGAATTAGCAGGACTCGAAGACAAACAGATTACCCAAGTGCTGGATGCATATGCAAATGAGTCTCATGTTCAAGAGTGACCATGTATTGCCATAACAAAATACAAACTCTTTCCTTAATTTCCCCACCATGATTGATGAGTGCCTCTTTGCTTTTTAACGAGCTGGAAAAGGGTAATAGATGCTCGATATAGCTCGTCCTTCGGATGAGTCCAATCTCATATGTTTTACGAACCTAAGAAAGGAGGGGTTCATTTGATTTTACGAGTCCGATGAAAGCAAACTCATTTGTCGTTTCATGTTTAGAGAGTCTAAAATGACTAACAAGACTCCAGGAGGTCCTTTTTCATAAATAGGCCTAATTAGTCTGAAAAAGAGATAACCTACCATCGACTAGTCGATCGTTCTGATACTTTTGCAAGCATGAACGTAAGAAGTTCGCTTGGAAATCTTTTTTTGTTTTTAGGGAGACTGAAAAGAGCTTAAACATAATTCCGTAACGGTTTTTTTTCATAATCCACTTTTAACGAGTCTAAAAAACAGTAAAACTATACTCAATATCTCTTCACTGAGCTTTTAATGAGCACGCTAAAGGTATAAAAAGCACTCGAAACCTTTTTCATGTTTGAATCCAGAGAACGAAAAAGTGATAAAGTAAGCTCAAACCAATTTTCATGTTTTAACCCGAGCACGAAAAGTGAAAAGTAAGCTCAACACTATCTTACTGTTTTTAACGAGCTCGAAGATCAGTTGAAAGAATGCTTAGGGTATCTTCTTCATTTTTTAACGAGCTTGGAACATAAAATAACTATGCTCAAAGGGTCATTTCATGGTTTAGCGAGATCGAAACTAAAGAAAGTATGCTCAAAATGAATCCCATTGACAGGTGATTTACCAACATGATGTCCAGAGGTTGGTACTTTCCCCTAGTATAACTATTAAGTAGCTTAATTCCAATATAAAGAGGTAGGGTACATGCCCCCTAAGATTCATTTCGTTTGCTTTGCAAGCATAGGAAATGAAGGTTCAAGTATTGAGTCTTGACACAATGGAAGGATACGTTTCATTTTTTAACGAGCTTGACTATGCTCAAGGTCAGTTTTATTTTTTAACGAGCTTGAACCAAGAATAAACACTGCTCAAGGTGACCTATTTCATTTTTACATAAGCTTGAAACAGAAAATAACTATGCTTGTGGGGACCTGTTTCATTTTTACACAAGCTTGAAACAAAAAGTAACTATGCTTGCAATGTCTGTTTCATTTTTTAACGAGCTTGACACAGAAAGGGAAGTATGCTTACATGCATCTATTTCATTTTTTAATGAGATTGACACAGAAAGGGAACTATGCCCACAAGCATCTATTTCATTTTTTAATGAGCTTGACATAGAAAGGGAATTATGCTCACAATGTCTATTTAATTTTTTAACGAGCTTGACATAGAAAATGAACTATGCTCACAATGTCCATTCTAAGACAACATGATGTCCACATGTTGGTAGGTTTCCCCCTTAAATAAGAAACTAGTGACTTAAATCCAGTATGATGTCCAGAGGCTAGAGCCATGCCCCCCATTTTACCTATGATAGGAAGAATCTAACTAGAAGGTGAAGGGACCACAAGAACATGAGGGACATTCAGGGAATTATGATGACTAGGAGTCATACGATGATCAGGTTTAAAAAAGGAAAGTTGATCAATGGTCACAATCATCCCATCATGGGGAAAATACATCACTTGAAAGAGTGTGGACAATATAGCTTTCATGGCATAAACATAATCACTCCCAAGGAGGATATTAGAATCTGAGGGACCTTGGACTACCATAACATCGATACAGACAGTTTTTCCTTTGAAAGTGATAGGAAACTGAAGAAGGATCCCTAAAGGCACTGTAGGTCTTCTATTAAAATCCAGTATCCGATTGATAGCTGGCACAAGCAGAGGAGAACCTATGGATTTCCAAGCAGTAGAGGATAGAATGCTAATAGAAACCCCTTCATTAACAATAGTGTGAAGTATGCTCTTAGAAGTAACTCATACAGTTATCTAGAAGGGAACACTCGAATCAAGATTAGATTTTGTTAGGTTACTCCAGTCAAAGGAAATAACCTCACTACTTGGAGAGGGTTCTGTCGAAAGAGACAAAACTTCTTCTTGCATAGAACAATCAGAACTAACTACGAAAACTTCAGCAGGATGGTTTTCACTCTCGATTAGAAGAGAAGGACAAGAAGAAGACTACATCGAAATGACTACTTCAGTCTCAACACTCTCTAATGAAAGAGTGGGATCGGGTGGAGATGACATCGACTCAACCACTTAAACTTGACTCTCCAAAGGAAGAGTGGGATCAACCAAGAATGGATTTGGATCAATCGCTTCAACTTCACTCTTCAACGGAAGAGTGGGATCAACCAAGGATGGACTTGGATTGATCCCTTCAACTTCACTCTTCAACAAAAGAGTGGGATCAACCAAGGATGGACTTGGATTGACCACTTTATCAACCAATGGGATGTCAAAGGACAACTTATGATAATCGGTTGGAAGCCATTGCTGAGAAACAATAATATATTCCAACAACTTTGAAGCTTCATCCATGCAAGGACAAAGGTAAGTCTGGTGCATATCTTTACATAGCAAGCAAGGATATCTAACCTTTCTTTTTCGACTCCTAACCAAAGAGTCACTGGTTGATGGGGCATCATTAGCATGATGATTAGAGAATGACGACACATGATGTTTAGACCACGCTTCTCACACAAGGGAAATACTAGGATAGTCCTTGAGAAGGTGATCACCATTGCAAAGTATACAAGGGAACTTAGCTTTACGGGTGCCAGAAACAGGTACATCAATACTCCCAACATGATGACCAGTGGCTGGTGGGCTTCCAACATGAAAATCAGATGTTGGAGCTTTGACCTTCTGCTTAGTGTTCTTATTCTTAGCCTTCCTTTCGGTCTTCTTCTTACCCACCCATTTACTAACCTTATAGTTTTCAACAGGTGAAGAGGAATAAAGGGAAGTTGATTCAACATTCAACAAAGAAGAAGAAGGATTAACATGAGGTTGATTCTCATGCGGTAAAAGACCAAGATCCAACACAATGGGTGCATTTGGTATAACAGGATTGGAGAATAACCATATAGGTAATCCTATAGTAAATATGGGAAGGGTCAAAGTGGCCATGAAGGGAGGACCAACATCTCCACAAGGGGGAGAAACAAAAGACATGCCCTGAAAAGGGTTCTCTTGACTGGTTGTCCCCAGAAAGTCTCCTATATCTGAACTCTCTAAGAATATCTAAAGTACCACACAAGATCAAACACTACTCAAGTCTAAAAGTGACAAGAAAACTGTGTGAATAGGAGTGGATCAAAAGTCAGGACTCTCATAGGATTATCAAGGCTTCAAAACTCTATGATGCTAAGACGACCAAAATGTTAACTCAGTTGGTCACAAGAATCCTAAGAGGGTCTCCCAATATACACTAGGTACGGGGGAGCTCAAATTCATAGTGGTGTTATCTAATGCACAATCATTCGAAAGGGGACCTCCGATATACAATGGAGTACATGAAGTACCTTTTGATATACCTCAAGGGTACGTGAAAGGTCATTCGACATACCGAAGGTACGTGGAGGAACCGTGCAGACCTCGAATTGCATTGTAGGCAATAAACGATAGCTGCCAGGATTAACGATGCCGAAACACGTCACTAACTTACACATAGTTACTAATTGATTTTAATCCTAAGCTAGCGTTAATTTTATCTTGAGTGGTTAAGTGGATGCATGAGGTGTAGATAGGAAATGTAAAAAGAATGAAAATCCTAGCTATATGACAATGCACATTTCTCTGTCAATGAAAACTACCTAAGATAGGGAAAGAGTTTTCTGTTAGAAAAGATAGAAATATGAGATCTAAGAAAACCAAGTTCTATTCAAAGGAAGGTATGAAGCTTTTAAATATTAACATCAATCACAATTCTTGAAAATACCTATGGATTCATACACGCACAAGGGGGGTTTGGGGGGAAAATTCCCACTGTGGTCGCCAAATTTGTTATCGGATAAATCTACTCAATCAAAATCAAGCCAGATTTCCCTAATCCAAGTGGATCTAGAACAAATCAAATACATAATACAATCTATTTTCCTATATCAAACATAAATGCAAGTTAACAAATAGATCTCTTACTTGCAATATGCAAATCCTCTTCTCTCTTTGTTGATCCAAGCTCCAAAGTCTTCAGATATTCAGGTGCAAAGGATTTTTTTTTTAAATTTTATTTTCTTTTGATTGAGTTTTCTCTTCAAACAAACATGAATATGAACAATGAAGAAAAGGATAATTCTCTTTTCAGATCTACAAACAGAAAAAGAGAGAGTATCTACAACACTCCATTCATTCATAAATCAAAAGGAATATGACAAGCACCCAAACAACTCCAAATAATCAAGAATTGCTCCAAAACAACCAAAATGCAACCAAAACTCTATGAATGAGGGGAGGAAGAGATAATGTTGGGTATAGACGCTGAATGACTATCACATGCAGCCTAAAAACCAAAATCCATCAAACCAAAAACCCCAAAAGAAGGAAATCAAGCTAAAATCTTAGTTTCAAAGGGTCGACGCACAAACAACACTACACCAGAGCACTGTCAACGCACATACCACACTGAACCAGAGCATTGTTGGTGCACCTACTATACATTAGAGGAGTGTCCTTGGCACACATACTAGACAACAAAAGAGTGATGTCGGTGCACCTACTACACAACCGAAGAGCGTTGTCGACACACCCACTATACTGCACAAAAGCACCATCACCGCACAATCTCTTAAGGAAAAGAGAGCTAGTGGACACAACACTTATGAAATTGAAGAAAAAAAAATACTAGTGGTGCTCTATCTACACAACCCAGGTGCGTTGGTCGAGAAACAAAGGGTAAAATCTAGATTTCGTATGGGATAAGGGCATAAGGTCTGATAGTGATCCAAAGAGCATCAAGAGGATGCAATACACTCTTCAAAGACAAAATCCAAAAGAGGGAAGGTCTCTAGAGGCTAGCAAAAGGATTGATAAATAGATAAGAAATCAAAAACAAAATCAAAACAAATCTATGTACGCTCCCACTGTGGTTTCCAAATTTGTTAACGGATAAATCTACTCAATCAGAATCAATCTAGATCTCCCTAGTCCAAGTGGATCTAGAAAAAATAAATATAGAATACAATTTACTTTCCTAGATCAAACATAAATGCAAAGAAACAGATAGATCACTTACCTGGAATATACAAATACTATTCTCTCTTTGTTGATCCAAGATCTAGAATATTCAGATCTTTAGCTACAAAACCCTGTCAAGCAAGTGGAAACAAGCAAGTAGTATATGTGTATCCAAACATATAATTGATCTAAACTAACAGTTCGGGAAGAAATCTCTAAACATTATTAACACAATAATATTTATGGAAAGAGATTTGTATTAATGTAATCAAGGAGATACATAGAATTACAATGATAAGGAACATCACAACCTAGCCTTAACACTGCAATATTCCATCCAAGAATCCAAGTCAAAGCCAAGCCTCCAAAGGATGATAGAGATCACCTAGAAATTCCACCAGCATAATAGTACCATAGTCCTTCCTCCTTTCCAAATGGAGAGAGGGTTTAATTTATAAGGCTAAAGGGATAGAGTAGGTTGAGGATTAGGAGGAGGGATAAAAGGGATCTTCCCTATAGGTTAGAAACTGAATGCCACCTCACCTAGATGATAGGGATAATCCTCCACCTCATCCACCTTCGAGAAGGGTCTCGAATATTCATTTTTTTCCCTCGAAACACCACCGGCACACTTTCCAAAAAGGGAAAAAGAACTGTCGACGCACTTAACAGCGGGAGATAGAGAGCTGACAATGACACACCTAGCATCAAGGGAAAAAACACCTTTAGCACACCTAGAATGAAGGACAAGAGCACCGGCATTCCTAGAGAGGGAAATTTGGGGATTAGGCAAAGGGTTAACACATGGATCAAGAGGACAAGATTTCAGTGTAACAAGAGGCCAGAAGTAGCCAAACAATGTAAATCTAGCTAAGAGTGTGGTCAAATAGTGTGAAATAAGGTCAACGACACTAATTCAAGTTGTATCATATCTATGAAGATCAGAACGTATATTCTGGATCAATGTGAATGTACAAATTCCTTATAATGAGTAAAGGAAATTCTATTTTGGAATATATTTGTGTAATTGTAGCTCTTTCTGAATGTATGAATATATGAATTGAATAATTGATGATATTTGTTAATGGTTAATAGATTTGTGTGTACAATATTATGTAAATTAGGGTTTTTGAGGTTACAGAAGACGTCTAAGCAATCGGTGTGTATGGTTTCTTATGTAAATGATATGTTTTATTGTGTAAACCCTTGGATCGATGCCCTGAATGAATGAATTTGTAGAGTTTTGTGAAGGATGAAGATATAGAAGCCATGGATAGATCTAATGAAGAAGATCAAGTCTGGAAGAAGGTAGATCAAGTTGATTGATCGAGCTTTTGATCAATCAATGCAAGATTGCAGAGGGTCCATTCAATTAATTCGATAGAGATTAGACGATCCATATTAAAGGAGAAAAGATGGATCGACAATAGGGAAAGAGATCATGAAGTGAACGTGCATGGGAGATAAGAGATTGGTAAAATAAAATGAAGTTTGGCACATGATCAAAGATCAACAACCAAGAAACATTTCACAAGAGATCGATGGTTCTCAGGAATTGCAGAAAGAGACACATGGGAGGAAAATTATGGAAGCCCATTTTTTGGAAAAGTGGGAAGGTGTATCCAAAATCTGATTGTAGAAAGGACCTTTGTGGTCACATGATTGTAGAAGTTATTATTTGGAAAATTGGGAATCACATGCCTGTACCCTGCAATCCACAATTATGGAAAGGTTCTTGCGGAAAGCCAATAGCAGAAGGAAAGAGAACTGCGGAAAAAGTTGTTGTGAAAACTCAATTGCGTTGAGTTTCCAAAAGACTAGGGTTGTGGAAGAAATCTTGTGGAAAGATATTTTGTGGAATATAGGTTTCGGAAATGGAGTTTCGGACCGATTTGGTTTAGGTTGATTCAGAAACGCATAAGAAATATTTGGATGAGAAGCCAAATTTAGAGGTTTGCTAAATGTAGGGAAAAATATATCCTGGGGAAAGAAGTTGGGATATGGCATTTTGGGGTTCCCTTTTGCATCACCACCTCCAACCTAACCCATCTACCTTGTTTCCACTACCATTCCCTCATCTCATGTCACTATCATCCTCATCCATATTCTTTCTTCATTTCTCTCCTTCCCCCATGAGTCCACTCCCTTGGTTTTTTTCTACACTCCACCTCCACCTACACTCAACATGTACCACACCATTTCTTTCCCCTTATTCCCCACTCCTCATTCCTTACCCTCCATTCCCTTATCTCCATCAATTTTCACCTACAATATTCCTTCCCTTCACCCAACTCCCTCCGCTCCTCCTATGTCCTACAATCCCACACCCTCACACCTAAACCTATTTCCTTCTCCTGCTTTGTACACTCTAAAAAAACACCTCTTCCCACTTAAACCTTCCCAAATAATACACTCCCTACCCTCTCTTTTCCTTATCCCTGACTCTACGCAACCTACCATCTTCCCCCTACCGGTGCTCTCCTCACATTAGCACCCCATCCTGCATACTTCCTCTACACACCACTCCTTCCTCAATCGCACTGATCCACTCACTTTATTATGTGTATACCCACATATCCCACATGTCACTCCATGCGCATCCCACCGACCCTTTCTCCTCTCCAACGCCTACCCTTACGCTCTGTCCTCCATCCTCATGACCCCTTGCACCTCTTGTCGGTCGGCTTCTCACCTTTCCCTCTATTGCTACACACTCACTCGTCCATTGTCCCTCCTTAATGTTGTATGCCCTCCCTTCTTTGCTACATTCCCCCCATACTCCTGCCTCCACATTGCCCTAGAATTAATAATACATTATTGTTAAGAATTTTAATAATAATTGTTATTATTATTTTAAACCCTAATCCACCATTTCACAAAAAAAGAATACAAATTGTTTTATTATTAATAATAATTATTATTACTATTTTTAATATTCCCCCCAAACTATATATTAATAATTAACCATTATTTATTATATTTCATTATAGTTAATTCCCTCAACCTTTTACCAGTTGGGACTATTATTAATCCTCCCTTTGTCTCCTTTAACCACGTAAAGTATATTTGGTTAATTTCCCTAGCTTATGAGGTCTCATAACTTCACTAGTGCATGGGGGACATGACTAGTGGACATATGCCACTTACTGCACTTGTCTGCATGCATTTTGGAGCACTAGAGATCAATACCTATTTTATAGGAACCCACTCGGAGTGCCACCAACAATGTCAAACAGTTCACCCCAGTAGGTCATCATTTATCCTTATTTAAACTTGGATCCCCATTAGTTAGATCACTTTCAATCAAGGATAATTTTAGGGGCGAAATTTAGCCCATGGGCTATTTCTAGGGGGTTTTCTCCAAAAAAATATTCGCCATTTTGCATTTTTTGAAGCCCTGTTTCGCCCTATTTTGTTGGGGTAAACTTTTTTCAACCTAAAAATCATGAAATTATTATATAAACGATATAAAATCCTTGGAAATTAAAATATATTTTGAAAAATATCGCCAAACGCTTTATAGTTGGCATTTTAAGAATTGGTAATATTCACCAACATTTATACACTTTTAAATAAGTATGGTTCCTTAAAATCATCCTTGCTTTCAAGGCACCTTTTTTACATACCCCCTTCCTTTAATTGTTTGTAACTGGTTATTAACTGATTTAGTGATCCGCAGTTGCACTAGTTAGCTATAATGGTGATTTTCCCACTCATAGTTAGCTCTAGAGTCAGTTTAGGTTGGTAGATTCAACTACCTGAGTAGGTATTTGAATTATTCATTGATGTTGTATTATATATTCACCCATAATGTGAATAATCAATAAATGGAAGATTTATCATATTGCTCTTCAATTATTCTTCTCTTATTTCTCTTGTGCAATCTATGTGAAGACCATTTTTGTCCCAAGATCTACTTGTCAGAATCTAATATTACCCATGGGTTCATGCAATGAAGACATTATAATGTTTATTGAGCAATCCAATAGGGAAATAAAATAAATGATCACTCAAATAAAAATATCCACATCCGTTCGTTATTGATGATGGCGATGAAAGCTATGAGGAGAAGATACTTAAAGCCATAATCTCCCACGAAATTGCATCAAGTAAATACGATGTTGTTCACAATACTGAGGAGATTCAAATCGATTTTATGATAATTATTGAATATATTGGGTCTCTCTCGGTGATGACGATGATAGTTTTGAGGAGAAAATATCTAAATCCTATGGTTCCCATGGAATTGGAACAATTCAAGATGACCTTGATGGAAATCAAGCCAGTGTTACCGATAAGTTTTTGGAAGAAGACATACACACATAATATGAAGAAGATATATTAAGGAAACCTATGATAGAGAATGAGGAAAAAGATGACAACAATGGATTATGAAGTTGCAAATAATGGATCTACAGTATCTAGTGGGCATGCTAGAGGCAATTATTCATGCTAAGAATCATGGTGAAAAAATATAATATCATGTTTGGATAGAATAAGGAGCATGAAAAAACAATTGCACATTTCTCTCAATTAGTTTTGTTGGATAGTAATCAACATCTACTCAAATTGGTTGGAAGAATTGATAATGATTCTACAAACACAAGTGTAGATAGTTTTTTAGAAGTTGTTCCCTTGCAAATTGTTTCTTACATTACTAATAATGATTAGTATGACATTGGGAATATTGTTGCTAAACCAAATAGCATAACAATCATTGCACCCACATGGTCAGGATGTCCTACTAAGTCACTTAATATATATGAACAACATTTACATAGCTCTAGAATTGAATCCTTGGTTGAAGTCATCTGGAGATCAAGGGTGAATGGTCTTAAAATTCCTCCCCATAAAGAGGCCAGGGAGGCTATTACTCATAGAAAATAACTACAAGATCTAGATATTTTTGATCGGGTTGATGAAGGTTTAGATGTGTGTCATATCTATGACAACTTCCACACATCCTTGAAATTGTTAAAATTGAAGTGCACACTCACCAAGGTTGTAATATAGAAGACATCTACAATAATATGGCTTAATGAAACTGAGAAGTCTCATATTGATGTCCTCAAACTTCAATAACTTAAGAATGACCATAACTTTGATTTCCACGATCGAATGTTGGATCCACAACTTTGAAAAATACTCCCATTCTTATGACATCCAATGTTGGATCCACAACCAATAAAAAATGTGGAAGTAATATATTTGAATTCACTGTTGGAAAAGAAGAGCATGCACATACACTTTTATCCTTAAAACAATCGTCATAAAAGAATTGATACAACAAAAATGTGTTGGTGTGTTGGTAATGAAGTTCCACAATGGCTCATAAATGAAATCCAAAAGATGATATCGGAAACAAATAATTACAAGTTGTATTGTTTCAAAAACTCACCACTCAAGCAGAAAGGATTACAACATAAAGATTCGGGATCACATCCAGAGAAAGAAACAAATTCAGAATACACATATCAAGTCAACGCTTCAACACATATCAAGAATAAAGTTGATATCGGTAAAATCAACTTTTAGGACAAAGCTTCCCTTAAAGGGGGTGGCAATGTTCTAAACATAAAAATAATAAATGATAAGATACATTAAAAATAATATTAATATTATAAACCACATATTATAAAGACGTGACTTTACATAAAATATTCCATCAAGCCTATAAATAACAGGCTATCTCTGTCATTGTAATCATCAATCATTTTTATCATTATTCAATATTTATTCTTAATAATATGGATTATCTTGCTTAACATCTGGATACAGATTTTCCCATAACAACTATATTCATGTGTTACAAAGAGCATGGAGGGTAAAATGTCAATGATCGATGTGATAGATGTTCACACAATCTATTTGTTTTGGATTTAATATATTGCATCAAGTGGCCAAGTTAGTTGGGGTCATGGATTGTGTCCCCTTTTAAGGGTTTTAACCACATAAACATCGATGTGTTGATCTTTGATCTATGTGTGTGAGTTTTTTTATTAAGGTATTTGACCCATGTGAAGATATCCTAATTTTCTAACATTATTTTCTAAATTTGATCCAAATATATTCTAGGATATATCACAAACTGTCTTACCAAATGTTGTAAACACATATCTATAGTGCATGCCCCATAGCTAAAATTTGGCATCATGATATTGATTTTCCACTAAAACTTGAATCCTTAAGTTCTTTACCATTTCTTAATTATTTGATAGAAACTATACACTAACAGTTGAAACATGATGTAGTTATTGATTTCCTAATGATATTGTTGTTCTTTCGCATACCCCACTTTACATAATTGCTAGCCTAGTCCTCTAGCTTTCAAATTATAAACTTGAATCTTTAATGCAATCCACGATCTTATATTTGAAGGATTTGCTAAATAATATTAGTTATTTATATTTGATTTCCTAATGATATTGTTGTTATTTCTCATACCACCACTTTACATAATTGCTATCCTAGTCCTCTAGCTTTAAAATTATAAACTTGAATCTTTAATGCAATCCAAGATCTTATATGTGAGGGATTTGCTAAAAAAAATTAGTTAGTAGTTTAACATAGCATATAAAAATATGAGCGGTTGGTGAGAGATAATATTTTGAGGATTAAGTGATTGCTAAGTTTCATTGCCAACAATGGATTACTTGTATCCCAACCAACAATGATTTCATTCATGTTTACAAGAACACTACCCACAAGTAAAAAGTTACATGAACGATGTGTTGATGTAATTGTAACTTCGGAATGTATTCACTTGTATTTCTTATGTATTATACCCCGATGTTTATTCCGGGAAGTGTTTGTAATGTAATTGAGTCATGTCATGCCCCGATGTTCCAATCGGGAGTTTCTATAATGTAATCAAGTCATGTCAAGTCAAGGTGTGTAACCATCCTATTGTTCAAGGGTTAAAGTCCCCGCAGTCCTGGGGCACTAGGGTTGTTAGACTCACCTAGTGAAGTCGGCCCTAGTAGGGTTTAGTCAAGTTGGGAATTAGTATAAATAGAGAGCTAGCCTCTCTATTTAACACACACTCACTCACACTCAGTTGTAGCGCATAGCGGAGGAAGAAGAAGACACTGGGGCTAGGAAGAAAGAAGGTTACTGCTGTCGGGAGATCATCTTACTGTTTTGGGTTTTACTTTTGGTGCTAATTCTATCTCTAAGGAAGTTGCAGGGTTTTCTCCATTTATGGTCTCCCCAAGGAAAAACACTGTGTTCATTGTCTCTTGTGTTTGATTGTTGTGCTTGTTATTCTCTTAGTTAAAGATCCTAATATAATGCTAGCTTAATGTGAAAATTCTAACATGGTATCAGAGCTAACCTAAGAAGAAGACACTGTGCAGCTGCAGGAACTAGGGCTTCCTACTTTGTGGATCTCTCTCCACATATTTTTAGAAAACGAAGGTTGGAATAACTCTCCTTCCTAGGGCGCATCTTTCTGTCAAAGCAGAATCCATTTATGAGGTTTTTCAGTTTTGGACCCGACACTGCTACCAGAAATTAGGGATTTTCACAGAAGTGGAATTTTTTAGTGAGCCTAGGCCTAGATTGATCTCCTCCCCAAAATAAAATTTTAGAGATCAATATCAAAGCATTTGGTTGGATAGAACTCTAGAAAATCAAAACCCCAATCTGCTCCTGAACCAACACTGCATAATTTCATCTCCAAATCTAGATCTGACATCTTGACCTGGTAAGATCTAAATATTTTGTATTTCCGTTTGAGGTTCTCAATTAAGATGTCTCATAATACCAAGATTGATGAAAATATTGACGGAGCTGATAACTTCCGAGCCTGGAAGTATAGGATCTCCCTGGTTCTGGAAGAAAATGAGTTGGACTCCTATATCCATGAGGAGGTTCCACTTCGAGAGGAAGATGAGGCTAAGGCCTTACATAAGAAGAATTTGGCTATGGAAAAGAGGATTATTGCTGATTCAATCAAGGATCACCTCATACAATATATGTCCTCCCTCAAGACACCTAAAGCTATGTTTGATGCCCTAACCAAACTGTTTGAAGGGAAGAACATAAACCAGAAGATGAATCTAAGGAACCAGTTGAAGAATGTAAAGATCCAGAATGACGAGACCATCTAGTCATACTTCACAAGGGTCTCCTAGATCAAAGAACAATTGGAAGCAGTAGATGAAGAAGTGGAGAATGCAGAAATTGTGATGACAACCTTGAATGGTCTCCCTAGGTCATGGGATTCTTTCATCCATGGAATCTGTGCTAAGAAGAAATTAGTCAAGTTTAGTAGAGTGTGGGAAGAATGTTCTCAAGAAGAAGCTCGAATAGCAGCTCAAGAAGAAAAGATGGGAAGTGAAGATCAAGCACTCACAGTACACTCCAAGAAAGGAAGAAGGGAAAATAATCATCACCAAGGTAAGCATTCGCATCAGAAAAATCCATCCAAACCCAGATGTTATACATGCGATGAAAGAGGACACTTTGCTAGAAATTGTCCCATGAATAACAATGGATCCAAGAAGAAGCAGAACTCCAAAAGAAGACATCATGCTCACACTGCTAAGGATGATGATCCTCCTAGGAAGAAAGTAAAACAAGAAAGTGAAGACTCTTCAAGTGAAGAAGAATATGTTTTGATCTCTGCTCTCACAGGAACTATCACTCATGGAAGCAAAGATTGGATTATTGACAATGGGGCTTCCAAACACATGATAGGTTTCAAGGAATATTTTGAGAAACTATCCAAACATAATTCACCCCATAAGGTGAAACTTGGGGAGGACTACCAATATCCCATAAAAGGTAGTGGTGAATCCTCCTACAAGCTAGACTCTGGAAAGCCTATGAAAATGAAGGATGTCTTGTTTGTACCAGGACTAAAGAAGAATCTTCTCTCCATATCGGCACTAGATGAAAAAGGCATGAGGGTTGCATTTGTAGATGGCCAAGTCCTCATGTGGTCAAGAGGAAAGACTATTGATGATGCAATAGTAATTGGAGAAAAAGAAGGAGGATTATACAAATTGAAGGGCCATCCAGAACAAGCTTTGGTCCATGACACAGTAGAGCCAAATTAACTTTGGCACAGAAGGCTTGCACATGTGCACTACAGATCACTACCACTTGCAAGCAAATCTGTTGAAGGTCTTCCAGAAATTCAAGCAAAACATGAAGGGGTCTGCAAAGGATGTGTGAAAGGAAAGAATACAAAGAAGAAATTTCCAAGTAGCGAGAGCAAGGCAAAAGGAATCTTGGAAATCATCCACTCCGATGTATGTGGACCAATGTCATCAAGTTCACTAAGTGGGTATGTATACTATGTTTCTTTCATTGATGATTATTATAGGAAGACATGGATTTACTTCATGAAGAACAAAGATGAATTTTTCAGCAAGTTCAAGGAATTCAAAGCCTTGATCAAGAACCACACAGAAAATAAGATCAAGACCTTTCGATCAGATAATGGCGGAGAATTCACATCAAATGAATTCAAAGACTTATACAAAGAATAAGGGATTAAGAGGGAGTTATCCACTCCATATATTCCACAATAGAATGGGGTTGCAGAAAGGAAGAATAGAACTATCATGGAAGCTGCAATAGCAATGGTTCATGATCAAGATCTTCCCATGTATCTATGGGAAGAGTCTGCCAGAACAACGGTGTATGTACAGAACCGTACTCCACACAGAGTACTCAAGAACAAGACACCTGAAGAAGTCTTTTCCAGCAAGAAACTAGAAGTCATCCATCTCATAATATTCGACTGTCCAGTGTACATACACATTCTGAAAGAAAAGAGGACAAAGTTAGATCCTTCAGGGAAGAAGGGTATATTTGTGGGATACTCTAAAAGCTCGAAGGCTTACAGAATATACTTTCCAGGATTCAAGAATATCGACATCAGTAGGGATGTAACATTTGACGAAGACTTGACTTACAACAAATCTAGAAAGAGACCACCTGAAGATCCTGAAGAAGCAGAAGCACCTAGAATTCATGATACAACCATGAATGAAGAAAATCAAGAAGAAGATCGAGAATTTGAAGAAACTCAAGAACTTGTAGATCCACCTCAAGATAAGAATCCTCACAAGAGGAAACGTGGTTGGGTACGAGAAGCTATCCAAGGTGCAGAAAGATATGGGGCTCTAGAAGAGAATCACAGAGAAAGAAAGAGGACCAGATCCTACTTCGGGTATGTAGATTTATTGTGTAACTTTATCAATAAAGAACCTTCCAACTATGAAGAAGCGACAGAATGGAAATAATGGAAGTTTGCTATGATCGAAGAGTATCAATTGATCATGAAGAATTATGTTTGGGATGTTGTCCCAAGACCAGAAGGGAAGTCGGTTGTAACTTCCAAATGGATCTACAAGATCAAGCATGCTGCAGATGGTAGCATAGGGAAATATAAAGCAAGATTCATGGGTTGTGGTTTCTCACAAAAAGAAGGAATAGATTATGAAGAAACCTTTACACCTGTAGCCAGATACACTTCCATCAGATCAGTACTTGTTCTGGCTGCAGTAATGAACTGGAAGATACATCAAATGGATGTCAAGGATTCTTTCTTGAATGGTGTAGTGGAAGAGGAAGTGTATGTAGAGCAGCCACTTAGTTTTGAGACACATGATAGGGAGTCTCATGTGTGTAGGTTGAATAAATCCCTGTACGGTTTGAAACAGGAACCCAGGACATGGTATGGCAGATTTGATGGCTTTCTATCTAGTTTGGGATTTACCAAGAGTAAAGCAGATTCCAACCTTTACTACAAGGTTGAAGATGGCAACCCAGTGATACTCCTACTGTATGTATATGATCTGTTTGTAACAGGTATGGATGGGCTGATTGCTGATACGAAGAGAAAGCTTGCTTCCAAGTTTGAAATGAAGGACTTGGGTATGATGCACTATTTTCTAGGCATGGAGGTGTGGCAGAATGCGGATGGAATCTCCCTTGGACAAGGGAAGTATGCAGTAGAGATCCTAAAGAGGTTCAAGATGATGGACTGTAAGGCCATGACCACACCTATGGCATCAAACCTTAATCTATTGAATGATGCTTCATCAGAAGTGGTTGATGCTATGATGTATCATCAGATGATTGGGTCCTTGATGTACCTGATGAGCATGAGACCAGACATTTTCTTTTCTTTGAACACCTTGAGCTAGTTTTTGATAGATCCAAGACATGTTCACTTGATTGCTGCAAAGCATATTCTGAGGTACCTAAGGGGTACAATTGATTATGGGCTCAAGTATGAGGCGAATCAGAATATTAATCTGGAGGTTTATGTTGATTCAAATTGGGCAGGCAGTGCCATCGATAGGAAGAGAACTTCAGGGTGTTGCTTCAGTATGGGATCAAATGTGATCTCTTGGTTTAGCAGGAAGCAATCCTATGTGGCACTGAGTACAGCTGAAGTAGTGTATGTCGCAGCTTGTTCAGCCAGTTGTGAGGTAGTATGGCTAAGGAAGCTACTGTTTGATTTTTTTGATCTCCAAATGGATGCTACTTGTATACATTGTGACAACCAGAGTTGTGTGAAGTTGTCGGAGAACTTGGTGTTCAATAACAAGTTGAAGCATATCGAGATCAAGTATCACTATATCAGGGATATGGTGTAGAGGGGAGTAGTGAAGCTCCAGTATGTTACTCCGGACGAATAGATAGCTGATGTGTTGACAAAGCCATTGGCTAGGGTGAAGTTTGAATACTTTGGGGAGAATCTTGGTGTTCTCCAGATTGAGGTTCCCTCCAAAGGGAAGTGATGAGTGCGTGAGCCATTTTGACATGGTGAGAGGATTGGTTCCTTGCATGGTCATATGTAAGGGTTGATCCATTCTGTCATCATGAGAGGATTGGTTCCTTCCATGTCAAATGTGAGTTCTGAGCCATTCTGATGTGACTATAGGATTGGTTCCTACATGATCAGATATAAGCGTTGAATGCCATTCTTGGAATGGAGGCACCTGGTCAGTTACTAGGAAAGCTTAGTCTGGGACTGAAGGCCATTCTGATGTGATTGTAGGATTGGTTCCTATATGATCAAATGTGAGTGCAGAGCCCTTCTGACATTGGTTGTCAGATGTAAGTGCAAATCCATTTTTCAATGAAGGATTGGTTCCTTGCATGGTCGAATATAAGTGTTGAGCCTTTCTGACATTGGTTTTCAGATGTAACTGCAGAGCCTTTCGGCATGGAGGATTGGTTCCTCGCATGGTTGAGTGTAAGTGCTGAGCCTTTCTGACATTGGTTGTCGGATGTGAGTGCTGGGCCTTTCTGACAGGGTTGTGGGATGTGTTCCCACATGGTCATATGTGAGTGTTGGGCATGCATTTCTGATATGATTATAGGATTGGTTCCTACATGATCAAATATAAGTGCTGGTCAGGCCATTCTGACTTAGGGTTAGATACAAGTGCTGGAAGAAGACCTACATGGAGGCTAGGCCTACAACCAGCATGAAAAAGGGCTAGCTCTGTAGAAATTCTGTGATGAGAAGAATCATGAGATAGCACCCGTGATGATCCAGTGATGATGATCCAGCAGTGATGATCCAGATCGAGGGATGATCTAGATCCAGTGATGATGCTCTAGAGATAATCCAGATCGAGTGATGATCTAGATCCAACGATGATGATCTAGATCAAGTGACGATCTAGATTTAGATGAAGATGAATTGAAGATGAATATGACTTGAAGATGGAGATGAATTGAAGGTGAATATGTCAAGGAATCGATGATGATCCAGATGATACAGAGAAGAAGACTTGTGCTGACAAATTGTGTCGAGAGAATACCTTCCTAGTTAAGAGGGAGTGCTGATGTAATTGTAACTTCAGAATGTATTCACTTGTATTCTTATGTATTATACCCCAATGTTTATTCCCAGATCTGTCTGTAATGTAATTGAGTCATTTTATGCCCCAATGTTTCGATCGGGAGTTTCTATAATGCAATACAGTCATGTCAAGTCAAGGTGGGTAACCCTCCTATTGTTCAAGGGTTAAAGTCCCCGCAATTCTGGGGCACTAGGGTTGTTAGACTCACATAGTGAATTCGGACCGAGTAGGGTTTAGTCAAGTCGAGAATTAGTATAAATAGAGAGCTAGCCTCTCTATTTAACACACACTCACTCACACTCAATTGTAGTGCATAGATGAGGAAGAAGAATACACTGGGGCTAGGAAAAAAGAAGGTTACTGATGTCAGGAGATCATCTTACTATTTTGGGTTTTACTTTTGGTGTTGATTCTATCTCTGAGGAAGTTGTGGGGTTTTCTCCATTTATGGTTTCCCCGAGGAAAAACATTGTGTTCATTATCTCTTGTGTTTGATTGATGTGCTTGTTATTCTCTCAGTTAAATATCCTAATATAATGCTAGCTTAATGTTAAAATTATAACACAATGCATGTACTAAATTGTAACAAATTTTGGGTATGAAAGAAATGGAGGAGGAATATGTGTTTTGTAGAACCCTGAGGGGATGCATCTACAACCCCTAAAAACCATGGGCTCTATGGACTAATTCTCTGTGGTCTATGGATTGCCAATGAAAGATGGCATATGGAGAGGATGAATTGGTGGACTATACAGAGGATCCGTGGGAGGGGGTAAATGTATTCTCTTCACTGTAGACAAGCGATGAATTTTTCATAGTTTCTAACTGGTCTTACCCTGTAGCTATGATAGTTGTGATGCCAACCAAAACTATTAGGTCAATGAAAAATGGAGTCAACATCCTTTAGGTGGACTATCCACTAGAGCATACCGCTAAAGATCCACAGCTACTGCAGGTTGTTAGACCACTCAATCCACTAATTGGTGGAAATCCCTATGCGTTGTTGTCTCCACAACTCAAATCAAATCTAGGGTTCAGTCACCCCTTCGAATATACTATTATGCATGCAAAAATTGATGCAAGCCCTACATTGAATCCGTCGACACCCTTGGATCTGGACCTGCTAGATGGATTTGAACTCTTAGAATGTGAATGGCTTGGCCCCCTCCTTAAACCTCTAGATCTATCAATCCATGATGCAGTGGAAGGATAAGAATACCAAAGCCCAGAAGGGTTTATAACATCCCTCCTTCAGCTAGTGAACTTGGAAGGGAATATAGTTGATCCTGGCTCTGATAAGAGAAGCAGAGAGGACAAGGAGGGATTGCAGGCCAGGAAGGAAGATTCGAAAAGGAACCCTAGGAAAAAGGAGAAGCATAACTGCTTAATTTCTACAAATGGGACTATAAATCTCATATGTGGGGTAAATGTCTCAATAGGAGAGGTCAATAATATGACAGAGACTGGATTGGTTTGAAAAATTAGAGGTCATCACCCTAGCCTTGAGGGTTTAGAAGGATGGATCAGAAAGAATCGGTTGAATCTACTACACTATGAACCGGAAATGAGTTCCCTAACCAAGGGATGTGTTGAGGCCTGGAAATTCGCAGGCGACAACAGTAAGGGATTCTCCCCAATCAACGTTCCCAACTAGCCCGTTGACTGTTTGGTATAGGGAATCCGTCCGGTTTATGGTCCGGCTACCGTAGGTCAAAGTAACAAACAAGGGTTTTACCGGTTGTGGCCCGGTCCACCGGAATTTGTATTTTTTACTTAAAGAAATGATATGCAAGTGCCTAACTAAATTTAGGGCGATCAAGATGCAGGGAGCGGTCACAAAGTGATGCACAGGTTCTTACCTCTCGTCTTTTGCTCACGAGCAACCAAACCAAATACAAAAAGAAATAAACTAACTATCTAAACTATCCCTAGGGAGCAAGATTATCATTTCGAATGAGCAATACATTTTCACATACACTCCCAAAAACTACTGAAGAACATTTAACCAAAACATAGGTTCAGAACATTAAATACTCTTACGGTAAATGAAACACAGCTGAAAACGAAATAGCTCCTCTTCAACATTATTCATTGAGTTGCGTTGATACATTCCACTTTACACTCTCTCCGATAGACAAAATTGCAGTTTCCTTTGCAAAACGAAGTAGTTCCTCTTACAAGCAAACATCTACAAAATTTTCCAGGGGAAAAATCCCCCTTTCAGTCCTACTTCCAAATATTTAAACTACAACTCTTGCCCCTTGGGCTGCCTCTCAGCATGTGACTCTCCAACATCTTCAACGTTTTAGCTTCCTCTTCTGGCCGCTGCGCTTTCCCAATCATTCTCTATGAGTGTTTATCTTCTGACCAGTAACTGATGAGTCTTCCTTGTTGGTGCCTCTGTCATTCGTTTGTTTTGTCCTTTCCTCCGCTCTAGGTTGCTTCAGCGATCTATGGGATTCCTCCTGCAGACAACTTTGGTGCAGTATTCATTGAATTGAGATCTTAAGCATTTAAAATTTCTAATCAGAATGATAAGTCCGCAAGAAGCTAGCCTGGTTCATCTGGGCGAGTACTCGCTTGATCTTGGGGCGGAAAAATTATAAATCGGCGGTCGGTAAGCTTATGCATCGAACGGGACAAGACTTCGAGGGCCGCAACGGTGGATGAGTACAAGGACTGGGTGCTTGAAAACACGGGCGAAAAGGTGCGAATCGGACGTTGGGGGGAAGAGTGCTTCTGAGACCAGGACGGGTGGCTCATCCACAACGGCGGACAGAACGATGGCTAGAGACAGGCGATGAGGTGGAAAACTTAGTTCGGGTGGGGGAAGACAAGGTTGAACATCAGATGATACTTGAATCGAAAGCCAACTATCTCCTCCCAGCCGCAACGGTGGGCGAGTGGAAACTTATGGACAAGCGATTTAAACCAAACGAATCGGGCGTCAGATGGATCATACTTCGGGTGAAAAAATGATCTAGGAGCCGCAATGGCGGATGAGATGGAACTTCGCAGCTTCCGATATGACAAAAGAGGCTCGATTTATAGAAAAACTCGAGGATTCAAACCTCTTTAAGGCTCAGGCACAGCTAGGTTCGCTCCTTCATAGAAAGGCAACTCAAAAGAACAATTTTTTTCCTTCTCTTCGACCAGTAAAACAGACACTCATGACTTAGACCAAAAAGAACAAGGCACATATAAACCTGCAGACATCTATTTTCAAAGTGCAACGAAAAAAGATATGCCAGAGAGGATCAAACTTTTAACAATCACCAAGCAAAAAATTGATGAGGAGGGGCCCAGAGTTTAAGTAAAAATTTAAAATCGGGGAGAAAAAGTTGCGGGAGCAACAGGATGGTTTGGATTTAAGTTCAAAATTGTTGACGATCCTGACAAAATTTTGGGGAAACACTGGAGCTTTGGATCCATACCTATTTTGATCAAAAAATGGACTCCACTATTTGATGCATACTATGAGAGAATGGACACACAACCTATCTTACTCCACCTTCCTGGCCTTCCTTGGGAGTTCTGGAACTTGGATTCTTTCTGGGATATTGGAAATGCGCTGGGGGTGTTTCTATATGTTGATCTCTATTTTTAGACTACTCAAAGAAAATTGGTTTGTCACATACTCATCTCCTCAACATTAGAACATATATCTGGGAGCATCTAAACCTAATTTGGGGCAAGGAAACCAAAATAAAAATTCTCAATTATGAAGGAATATCCTTGAGATGTCATAGATGTTATGCAATGAGGCATCTTGCAAAAAAATTCCATCCGAGATTTACAAGGGACCAATCCAGGAAAATATGGAGTCCTAGGGTTGAAGAAACAAAGGAATATGCGATAACCAAACAAGTACATAGGATGAATAGACCCATAGGAATGGAAGAAGAACCCCCTCAACCTCCAAAACCTATAGAACATCTCTCAAAGGAACATTGCAAATATTTAGAACAAACTCTATATCAAGATTCAGATCATCACCCGGGTAAGCTTCCTGAAACACACTTGAATGATCAATTGTTAGAACTTTCATTGAATGATTTAAAAATCAAAGGTTCAGAAGTTGTGGTTTCTCCCATCACTTTCTATAATGATTTCTATCTATCTCCTCTCTCCCTCCCTCCCTCTTCCTTAACTAAAACCCCCCCTTACTCCTCCCCACCTTTGAGGACTACTTCCCCCCCCCTCCTCGTATTCAACAATATGTTTCCACCTTAGTTCGAGAGACATCCTTGCTCTTCCTTAAATTGCCTCCACACACACTGGTCTAGGGCTAAACCTTAGTTTTCCCCTAAAATGAAAAGGAATAAGTAGACCCTCGCTCATCTCTTTCATACAATAGAAGTCATTTAAGGATCAAGTAAATGGAAGACATTAAACAATTTTTTGGGCACTTAGGGAAATGCATGCCCTGGAAGGGGTTCCCAAATGAGTATCCCCTCACAAAAGTTTAGGGGTTTGGAAAGTTTCTGGAAAAAAAATTTCCCTAAAGAGGATGCTCCTGGTCCAAAAACTGGATGTGATCCTACTACAGGAAACAATGGGGTCAGAAATAGAGGTTACAAATATGTTAAACTCCATAAATGGAAAATATACCTTTCTTGCTCAAAGTGCAAAAGGTCACTCGGGAGGACTGACTGTAGGCTGGAATCAACTCTCTGTAAATTGTCTTAACTCTTGAGGATCCACCTCAAGTATGGGGTTTCAATTATGCTGGGATGAAGCAAATATTCAACTAAACATCCTCAATATCTACGATCCTTATGATAATAGATTTTATTTTTGGGACAAGCTGTGCATTTCTCCCCTCATCAAGGAAGAAAATGTCATTATAGGAGGAGATTTAAACTTCGCCCTTGGAACATAAGAAATATGGGGATCAAGATCTAGGGTGGACCCACTGGAAATATATTTCACATATTTTATACAAGCCACTCAGCTAGTGGACCTTGATCCCATCAAAATAAATCCCACCTTGAACAACAGAAGAACAAGGGAGAATAGAATTGCAAAAATACTAGATAGGTTTTTATTGGCATAAAGTCTCCTATGTAAGAATTTGATGTTCATGCAATGGTTTTATTTCGGTGGAGACTCTGATCACCTCCCTACCTATCTAGAGATATTGAAAAACCCCAAAAAACCATCCAACCCTTTCAAATTATGTGAAACATGGTTAAAAAATGAGGAAGTGGTATGTCTAGTCCAAACAAATTGGATCCCTTACACAAGTGGAGCTGGAAACCATGCTGCATCACATTTTCCCCAAAATATCTCTCGTATAAAACCTGTTCTCAAAGAATGGTACAAACTAAAGAAGGGGGCATGAGATCAGGCTCTAAAATAGATCGAATCATACATTGTTGAAATTCAAAATTTGAATGGTGGTGGCTTCCTCTCCCAAGAAGATAAATAAAAGTTGGACTCCCTGGAATCCAATAGGAACAAACTCCTAAAAGAAAGGGAGGAAGTATGGAGATTAAAATAAGATAAATATGGTTGGAAAGTGGTGATGATAACACAAAATTCTTCTAGTCCTATGTAAAAGGTAGTAAGATGTAGAATACTATTTGGGAATTAAAGAAATCCAATAATGAGGTATTCTCCTCATTTGAATACCTGCATGAGATCAGTAAATCACCTTTCGAAACTCTCTTCAATGCAGAGAACCTAGAAATGATTGCAGAAGTGATTCAAATCTCCCAATTATTTCTAGGACAAATCTAAAAGAGGATAGCATGGAGCTCTTGGAGGAGATATTTGAGGATGAGCTGAAGGAAACTCTACATAGTTTCAAGAAGTAAAAAATCCCCGATCCAAATGGATGGACAATAGAATTTTTTCTGGATCTCTAAGACACAATCGGGCCTGAACTCCTCCATTTAGATGAAGAATCCTTGGTAAATGGGAATATTCATCCTGCCCTCAATTCCACTTTCATTGCTTTGATTCCAAAAAAGGAAAAACTAGATTCTTTGGAAGACTTTAGGACTATCTCTTTGTGTAACATCACTTGCAAAGTTGTAGCAAAAATTATTGCTCAAATATTTAAAAAGGTTATCTCAAAAATCATCTCCCTTGAATAGTTTGGTTTCCTTGAAAATAGACAAATACATGAAGCCATAGGGGTTGCTTAGGAAGGGCTTCACAACATAAAAACAAAGAATATAAAAGGAAAAATTCTAAAGATTGATCTTTCTAAGGATTCTGAAAGGGTAAGTTGGCTCTATTTAATACTCGTCCTAACCCATTTGGGTTTTAGTCACAACTTCATAAAATGTATTTTTTGCTTTATATCTACAACTTATTTTGTTGTTATGGTTCGACCTCCCCTTTCTTTACCTCAGAGAGAGGGATTCAACAAGGTTTCCCTCTTTCCCCTGTGCTTTTTATGTTGGTGTCTGAAGGACTTAGAAGAGCACTAATTGGTGCAAAGAGAAGAGGCATGTTCTCAGAGATCAGAATTTCCAAAAACTTGAAGATCACACATGTCCTCTTTGTGGATGATATCCTTGTCTTTTGTAATGGATGAATCAGGGATGCAAAGAATATTTCAAGGATCTTGCAAATTTTTAGCAAGGCCATAGGTATGAGGCTCAATGAACATAAATATTCCATATCTCCCATCAATATGGAAGAAGAAGAATTGCAAATATACATAAAACTTTTCCCTTTCAATGTCACCCCCGTGGAGGATGGATTAAAATACTTGGGCTTCAATCTTAAACCAAATAGTTACATAAAGGAAGACTGGAAATGGTTACCGGCTAAATTGGAAAAGAAGGATCAAGGATTGGTTTAATACATGGTTATACAAATATGGTAGATTAGTTCTGGTCAAATCAGTGCTAGAAGCGATCCCATTCTATTGGATATTTCTTGCTTGGATCCCAAATGCCATTTTGGGAAAATCCTGGAAAATCTGTTGAAGATTCCTCTGGTCATGAAAGAATGAAAATTCTGTACTTCCTTGGGTGAATTGGGATCATATAGCCAGACACAAAATTCTGGGCAATTGGGGCCTCAAAAATATCCAGATCTTTGCAAAATCCTTAGTGGAAAGAAGGTTGGAGACTCATTTCTACACAAATCCTTTGGACTAAGGTTGTCTACAAAAAATATGCCCCTGACTCTGTTCTAGACTGGATAAGAAACTTTACTTTTCTAAATCCATGCCTAAGTACAATTATTTGGAAATCCATCTAGAACGATTTTCTTGTCATAATAAATGGACTAGCTTGGAAAGTAGGTAACAACTCTCAGTTGTGTTTAGGCACGAATCCCTGATCCAGATGGATGGACCATAGAATTTTTTCTAGACCTCTATGACACAATCGGGCTTGACCTCCTCCATTTGGCTAAAGAATCCCGGGTAAACAGGAATATGCATCTTGCTCTCAATTCCACTTTCATTTCTCTCATTCCAAAATAGGAAAAACTAGATTCTCTTGAAGACTTTAGGACTATCTCTTTGTGCAACATCACCTACAAAGTTGTTGCAAAAATTATTGCTCAAATATTTACAAAGGTTATCTAAAAAATCATCTCCCTTGAATAGTTTGGTTTCCTTGAAAATAGACGAATTCATGAAGCCATAGGGGTTGCTCAGGAAGGGCTTCACAACATAAAAACCAAGAAGATAAAAAGAACAATTCTAAATATTGATCTTTCTAAGGCTTTTGACAAAGTAAGTTGGTTGTATCTAAGACTCCTCCTAACCCATTTGGGTTTTAGTCACAACTTCATAAAATGGATTTTTTGCTTTATATATATAACTTCTTTTGTTGTTATGGTTCAACCTCCCCTTTCTTCACCTCAAAGAGAGGGATTCAACAAGGTTTCCCTCTTTCCCCTGTGTTTTTTAAGTTGGTGTCTGAAGGACTTAGAAGAGCACTAATTGATGCAAAGAGAAGAGGAATGTTCCGAGGGATCAAAATTTACAACAACCTGAAGATCACACATCTCCTCTTTGCGGATGATATCCTTATCTTTTGTAATGGATCAATTAGGGATGCAGAGAATCTTTTAGGGATCTTGCAACTTTTTAGCAAGGCCACAGGTATGAGGCTGAATGAACATAAATCTACCCTGACTCCCATCAATATGGAAGAAGAAGAATTGCAAATATACACAGAAATTTTCCCTTTTGGTGTCACCCCCCTGGATGATGGCTTGAAATACTTGGGTTTCAGTCTTAAACCAAACAGTTACATAAAGGAGGACTAGGACTAGTTACTGGATAAACTAGAAAAAAAGGATCAACACTTGGTGTAATAGACGATTATCCAAATATGGTATATTGGTTCTGGTCAAATCATTGCTAGAAGCCATCCCATTCTATTGGATATTTCTCACCTTGATCCCAAAGGCCATTTTGGAAAAATCCTGGAAAATCTGTTCAATATTCCTCTGGTCATGAAAGAATGAAATTTTGTACTTCCTTGGGTGAATTGGGATCATATATCCAGACCCAAAACTCTTGGAAATTGGGGCCTAAAAATATCCATATCTTTGCAAAATCCTTAGAGGAAAAAGAAGGCTGGAGACACATTTCTACAAAAATTGTTTGGACTGAGGTTGTCTACAAAAAATACGCCTCTGACTCTATTCTAGACTGGATAAGAAAATTTTCTTTTCTAAATCCATACCCAAGTACAATTATTTGGAAATCCATCTACAATGCTTTTCCTGTCATAATAAATGAGCTAGCTTGGAAAGTAGGTAACGACTCTCAATTGCGTTTAGGCACGAATCCTTGGCCTGAAATTCAAAATCAACATATCCTCTCACAACTAATCATTCACTACCTAAATTAGAAAGGGTACTATCATCTTAATTAGATAGTTTAACCTGGTACTACAAATATTTGACAGCAAGGGTGGAAAGGGGCTAGAAATATGGAGATTCCAGACCTGATGGCCACAAATTGGATGAGATATACAAACAATCTCAAATCTCCTCATATCAGGCTCATTGAATCCTCGAGTGAGCTCATTTGGGACCATGTGGCACATGGTCTATACACCCGCAATACTAGGTATCAACACTTAATTTCCATAGCTCAACAAGGATACCCCCCTTGGTTTGAGAAAGGTATTTGGAAGATAAATTGTCCTCTAATATAAAAATGGTTCATGTGGTGTGCCTTGTAAAAAAAAATACCAATATGGTACAGAATTAAAAAACAATCACTGGAAGGCCTGAGTTGGTGCACTTTATGCAAAATGGGGATTAAAACATCACCCACCAATTCAAAAAACAAATATGGAATACTTCACAATCTCTCTTAAATACAAATCTGGCATGGAAAGGTCAAAATATGGAGGATGCTTGGAAAACATGGAAAACTTCAAATAATTTTTCCTCTTTGAAAGCCCTGCCTCTTTTACACATATGGGATACTTGGATTTCTAGAAACACGGTCATTTTTTAGGACAAAGCATCTTCTCCATATATCATTGTAAAACATGTTAGTTTTTCTTAGGATATGATTAGATTATCTAGGATATTTATCTGAAAGAATAACAAGTACAACAAGATGCATAAGATGTAAAAGATACAAAAGACATAAAGATTTTCACCGGGGAAACCATAACGGAGAAAACCCTGCAAGCTTCTTGAGAATAGTAAGATGATCAAAAGTAGTAATAAGAAATGTTCAACATCTATCTAGATCTCCTCCTCTGACTGCCTCTCTCTCTTATGCACCTTAGAGAGTGTGTGAGGTGTGTATAAATGAGGGATAGGGCCTCCCTATTTATACCCTTTGAAGTCACTGACCAAATATAACATTCGATACTACATGTCATCTCACATGGGTCCCACTTCTCCTAGAGAGACCACAAGTACATATTACATGATGTTACTCTGCGGACTATTTCCCTGACTTACAATGGAATTTGTACCTCAAGGTCTAAACACAATTTAGACATCCCGTAAAAGGGTAACATACATCCCAAATGGGGGTACAATAACATACAATGATAATATACATCAGAATATCTTCTGAAGTTATAAATACATCAACACTCCCTCTTAACTAGGAAGGCATTGTCTCTCTACACAGTCATCAACACATTTGGTCAGGTCTTCATCACATCATCATCATCAGAGAGTCATAGAGTCTTCATCATAGCTACTGCCATCATATTCTTATAATTTTATCATTGTCCCATACTATTTGTCCTCATAATTTTCTACAGTGCCATCCCTTTTTCATGTTGGATGTAGGCCTAGTCCCCTTCCAAGTCTTCATCTCAAATTGAACAATCCTTCTCATAGAATCTATCCAGGATCTTATTCACATTGCCATGGAAATATCCTACATCTTCTACCTTCATCTTATCGTATCCATATCATCTCTTTTGTCCTGCACAAGACAAAACACCAAACAACCAAAGCAACTACAGTCGACCTGCGTTCTATTAAAAGAACCGCCTAGGTGCACTTCTTATGCTTCATGACCTTATAATCTCACTATGGGAACTTCATATATCTGATATATATGGTAGGAATAATTACGACCCAGAAACGTACTACACCAGGACCCTTTTTACGTTCTTCTGGTCAACCTTAAGGAATTACATATGAACAACCTACGTCGAGGATCTTTTACGTTCAAATAACCTTCCAGACATATTACATCTGGGTAACCCGTATACCATGCCAGGGCTCAATATTTACACTCAGACAACCCATGAGACATATTACATTTGAATACCCTCTGTACCATGCCAGGGCTCAGTATTTACATTCGGATAACCCGTCTCATTTCCCATGTGAGATAATATGCTTTGTATCAGGACTGATTACATCCAAGGATAACCTGCGAGCTTCACTAGGATGTTACATCCAAGGATAACCTACAGGACTAATTACATATGAGAATCCTATGCCCTTCTCCAGGATGTTACGCTCAGACAACTTGTCTTTCTAGCTATGCTATAACACATCACTCCCTCTTTTCATGGATCTCGATCTGGATCACACCAAGTCTTTCTCTAAAGTACTTGAAATTCACTCTCGCAAGAAGCTTGGTCAACACATCGGCTATCCACTCCTCTATTGCCACATACTAGAGATTCATTTCTCCTCTCTACACCATATCCTTGATATCGTGGAACTTGATCTCGATGTGCTTCGACTTGTCATGGAATATTGGGTTTTTCGTCAACTTCATGCAACTATGATTGTCGCAGAAGATGTAAGTCACATCCAACTGGAGCTCAAATAAGCTAGAAAATATCTTTCATAGCCACACTACCTTGCAACTATCAGAGCAAGTGACAACATACTCTTCTTAGGACCACATCCTTTCAAACCAGTAGCTCATACTAGATCTCGAACTCAAGAATAAACCCAGTGTGCTTCTTCCATCTCAGTGGCACTTCTTTCTCAACCTGAATCACCTAAACCTGTAGGTTAGTCTTCTGTCTCTCATCCTATTTGTGCCCACAATCCACTGCATGTTTAGGTACCTGAAAACATGCTTTACCGCTATCAGGTGATCCTATCTCGAATCCGCCAGGAACTGGCTCAGGGTGTTAACTGCAAAGAATATGTCTAGTCTCGTATTCGTCAGATACATCAATGATCCAATCACTTGAAAATACATCGTGGCATCGACCTTCTTGGATGAAGCATCACTCAAAAGATTCAAGTTAGATTCCATAGGTGTGGCCATAGCCAGGGATGATTTTAAGGAACCATACTTATTTAAAAGTGTATAAATGTTGGCGAATATTACCAATTCTTAAAACACCAACTATAAAATTATTGGTGATGATTTTCAAAAAATATTTTAATTTCCAAGGATTTTATATCGTTTATATAATAATTTGGTGATTTTTAGGGTGAAATTTTTTTACCGCATCAAAATTGGGCGAAACAGGGCTTCAAAAAATGCAAAATGGTGAATCGTTTTTGGGAGAAAAACAAGGAAAAATAGCCCACTGGGCTAAAATTCGACCCTAAAATTATCCCTGGCCATAGCCTTGCAGTCCAACATTCTGAATCTCTTCAGAATCTCCATTGCATACTTCCCCTGCTCAAGGAATATTCCATGTTCACTCTACCACACCTCCATGCCTAAGAAGTAGTGCATCATACCCAAGTCTTTCATCTCGAACTCAGTAGCAAGTCTCCTTCTTGTATCTGTAATGAGTTATTCATTGCCTGTTAGAAACAAGTCATCGACATATAGCAGAAGTATCATTGGTCTTTCGTCTTCCACCTTGAAGTAGAGGTTGGAATTTTCTTTACTCATAGTAAATCCCAATCTCATTAGGAAGCTCATCAGGAATTTTCTTTACTCTACCATGTCCTTGGTGCTTGTTTCAAACCATATAAGGCATTCTTCAATCTACACATATGGGTATTTCTATCATGTGTCTCAAATCCCAGTGGTTGTTCCACGTACACTTTCTCCTAGACTACACTGTTCAAGAAAGTTGTCTTGACATCTATCCGGTGTACTTTCCATTTCATAATTTCCCCTAAAGCAATTATGGTCCTTATGGAAGTGTACCTCGCCATGGATGAAAATGTCTCTTTGTAATCTATGCCTTCTTTCTATGAGAAGCTTCGTGCTACGAATATTTCCTTGTGTTTTTGGATGCTGCAGCATGCTTGATCTTGTATATCCACTTTGAATTCATGAAAGACTTCTTCTCCAACCTCGAAACAACCTCCCATACATCATTCTTCATGATTGGCTGATATTCCTCGATCATCACATCCTTCCATTCTTTCTTTTGTGGAGCCTCTTCATAGGTGGAAAGTTATTTATCAATGATGTCACACAATAGGCCACATAGCTATTGTAGGGATTTTCCCTCTTTCTCTCTCTATGTATTCCTTCTGGAGTGCCATACCTTTCAGCTTATCATAAGAGCTTTCGTGCCCATGTTGGTTTCCTCTTGTGGGAGTCCTTCTGAAGGAATGTCTCTACTGACTCTTTTGGTTCTAACATGTTGTCATTATCAGGTTCTTCTAGAATTGCTTCTCTAATTTCCATGTCTCGGATTCTCGTCACTTCGGGTTCCTTTACTTATTGGTTAGGACTCCTCCTGGATCTGAAGTATGTTGAGTCTTCATCAAAGGTTACATATCTACTGGTGTCAATCTTCTTGAATCCTGGGAAGTATATTCAATAGGCCTTTGATGTATCACTGTATCCTACAAATACAACCTTCCTCCTAGAAGGATCAAGCTTGGTCCTTTTCTCCTTTGGGACATGTATGTACACCAGGAAACCAAATATTCTCTGGTGGCTGAATTTGAGTTTCACTTCTAAAAAATCCTCTTCAGAAGTATTTTTGTCAAGTACTCGATGAGGAGTATGGTTCTGTACATACACAATTGTTCTTGTTTCCTTTTCCCAAAGGTGCATAGGAAGATCCCGGTCAAGCAACATTGCTTTCATTTCTCCCATTATGGTTCGATTCTTTCTTTCTGCAACCCCAATTTTCTAAGGATTGTATGGAGTGCTCAAATCCCTCTTAATTCCAAATTCTCTACAGATTTCCTTGAATTCTTCTGAAGTGAACCCACCGCCATTATCTGACCGTAGAATCTTAATATTCCTATTTGTCTAGTTTTTGACCAAGGCTTTATATTCCTTGAACTTACTAAAAACTTCATTTTTCTCTTTCAATAAATATATCCAAGTCACTATGTGAGAAATCATCTATAAAGGACACATAGTGCACATACCCTCTTAACGAGATAGAAGACATGGGTCCACAAACATCCAAGTGTACTATCTCAAATATTCCTTTAGCCTTGCTCTCATTGCTGGGAAATGTCTTCTTCTCATTCTTTCCTTTTACACATCATTTACAAATTACCTCATGCTTTGCCTGGACCTCTGGAAATCCTAAAAGTGCTTTTCTTGCCATCGGTAGTGCACATGTTCAATTATTCTGTGCCATAGTTCATTTGGTTCAATTGACTCATGAACCAATTATTGTTTAGGCTGTCCCTTCAACTTGTACAAGCCTCTATCTTCTTCTCCAATCATTGTTGCATCCTCTATTGTCTTTCCTCTAGGCCACATCATAACTTGCCCATCAACAAATGAAACCCTAATTCCTTTTGCAAAATAGTGCAGATATGGAAAGAATATTCTTCTTCAATCCTGGAACATATAACACATCCTTCATCTTTAAGGATTTCCCGGAGTCAAGCTTGTATGAAGCTTCACCACTCCCTTTTATGGGGTATTGATAATCATCCCAAAGTTTCACCTTGTGAGGTGACTCATGTTCAAACATATTGGTGAATGATTCCTTGTGTCCCGTCATGTGTTTGGAAGCTCCATTATCCATGATCCAATCATTGCTTCCGTGTGTGATAGTGCCAGTAAGTGCTGAGATTAGCACATACTCTTCATCTGAATCATTCTTCTCTCGTTTGAATATTTTGTTTGTTGGTTCATCATCTTCAGAAATATGAGCATGATGTCTCCTTTGCTGTATGTGATAATCTCTTTCTATGTGTCCCTTTTCATAAAAAATATAACATCGAACATTTGAAAGATCTCTTTTGGTAGTCTTTGGTTTCTTGTCTTTCTTATTGTTGTGATGAAAGTTCTCCTTCTTCTTGAAGTTCTTCCTGGTGTAGACTGCAAGAGCTTGATCATCAGTTGCTCCCATATTTTCTTCTCTTGTCACAAGTATTGCTTCTTCTTGTGCACATTCTTCTCAAAGTCTGTTGAAAGAGATCAACTTCCTTCTTGCACAAATCCTTTGAATGAACGAGTCTTGTGATCTAAGGAGACCATACAATGTAGATATTACAATTTTTCCTTCTTTGACATTTTCTTCAACCGCTTCAAGTTGTTCTTTGATTTGAGAAACCATAGTGAAGTAAGACTGTATAGTCTCGGAGTTATGTATCTTCACATTCTTCAGTTGGTTCCTCAAATTCATCTTCCGATTGATGTTCTTTCCTTCAAACATCTTTGTCAAAGCATCATATACTTCCTTCGGTGTCTTGGATGCAGACACATGGGGGATGAGGTGATCCTTAATAGAATATGAAATTATCCTCTTAGCCTTATCCAAGCTTCTCTTGTGAGCATCCTTAGCCTCATCCCCCTCTGGTTTTGGAACATCTCCAGCAATAAATTGATCCAAGTCATTTTCTTCAAGGATTAGGGAGATCCTGTACTTCGATGCCCAGAAGTTATCAACCCCTCCGAGCTTGTCCTCGTATGGTGTGTCATTTTGTCAAAATGATAAGCTCAAATGAAATATTAAAAATTTGGATCTTACTGATTTGAGGTGTTCGACCAGGTTCCTTGAGGTAAGTTGCTCAGTTAGGTCACTTTATGAAAAAATAAGGTGGGAAGCCTCTGATACTTGATTCCATAGTTCCTCCCGGCGGTAGTTGTAGCTAAAAATTGAAACTTCTCTGATTTAGAAACTGATAACACCAAAAGATGTGCCCTAGTGAGGTGAGTTATCCTAGCCCTCTTTGATTGATGATATATGGAGAGAACACCTTCAACTACGAATCCCTAGTTATTGCAATTGCACAGGGCCTTCTTTCATAGAGGCTATGATACCATGTTATTTTTTCTTAAGATCGGATTAGATTATGTAAGATATTTATCTGAAAGAATAAGAAGTACATCAATATGCATAAGATGTAAAATATACACAAGACATAAATATTTTCACTAGGGAAACCATAAAGGAGAAAACCCTGCAAACTTCTTCAGAATAGTAAGATGATCAAAAGAAGTAAAAAGAAATGTTCAGCAGCTATCTATCTCTCCTCCTCTTACTGTCTCTCTCTCTCTTATGCGGCTTACAGAGTGTGTGAGGTGTGTATAAATGAGGGAGAGTGCCTCCCTATTTATACCCTTTGAAGTCATTGACCAAATATAGTATTTGATCCTACATGTCATATCAGATGGGGCCCACTTGTCCTAGAGAGACTACAAGTACATATTACATGATGTTACTCTGGGGACTATTTCCCTGACTTACAATGTAGGTTGTACCTGAAGGTATAGACACAATTTAGACATCTCGTAAAGGGGTAACACACATCCCCAATGGGGGTAAAACAACATACAATGATAATATACATTAGAATATATTCCAAAGTTACAAATACATCAACAAAAAAGGGGCTAGATATTTTGTCATATTTTCCACAAACTAAGGACACCCCGACAATCTGTATCATCGTCGAAGAACAAATAAAATTCACCCAACCATGGGCTTATTTTGATGGAGCATCTCAGGATATCATATGCGAAGGGAAGAAGTCCTTTTCTTATATCGGAATCACCACTATAAAATCCAAATGGGTCTAGGGAAGGGAACAAACAACTTTGTTTAACTCCTTGCGCTAAATCTCCTTCTCTGCTTTGCTTTAGAGAAAAATTGCATAAATATTCATATTTTTGGAGGTCCTATGGTTTTAATCAATTGGGTGAATAAAATTCAAAAGTGTATAATTACAAACCTTGGTCCAATTTTTGAAGAAGTTTGCAGACTTATGGAAAAATTTGATACCATAACATGTTGTCATGTATACAGGGAAAGAATCTCTGAAGCACAGAAGCTCCATAAGGAAGGTCTAAGGATGGAACAGGGTACCTGGAAGATACCATAGTATAATACAGGATAATTCTATTAATTTTATCATAGACCTTTCATAGAATCATGGTAGGAGTAATTCTCAACATAATATTTACACACAGACTCTGATATTTTGGTTTATTTTCGGGTTACTACACAAAATATTTTTGGCAGATATATGATCCATTTAGAAGGCTCAATTTTTTGTTTTCTTTTTATGTCACATAAAGGAAATAAAATACATGTATATAGGGGCATATTTTATTTTGGAAGATACATGAGTCTTTTAGAAGGATTTGTTTTTTGTTTCCTATATGAATTAGAGTACATAGAGGAAAAATGACATGTATACAGGGGCATATTTGTTTACAGAAACACTACTACATAAAGATGTGAGGCTCAGTTCTTATGTAAATGTATGCATACATAAATTATGAGATGTAATTTCATTACTATAATAAAATTATGCTATTTTTCTATGGAAAAAAAAATAAACAGTTACATTCAAATCCATTTTTATCACATAATAATGTATCTCCTTACCTTGTTCTAGAACCAGTAAATTTGCACATGAAATCATAACACTAACCATGGTGGTTGTGCTTGGATTTATTCCTAGGAAATGAATTTCATTGAAAAATGTGGAGGCTTCATGAGGATGGAAAATTTATGAATAACCAACAATAATTTTATTCCATGACCCAACATTTTGTTAGGCAATCTTTTAAACAATTTTTGGTTTATGCGAAAATATCCATAGTTGGCATACATGACTACAAGTGCAATTCCCATGACACCGTCATATTCACAAGAACTTATTATTTCATAAACATGCATATTATAATGGACCTTTTCCAAATGAAATTTCATAACCAAGTGCACCTCTTGTTCCATAGCGAAGAAGTCTACACATGCAAGTTGAACACTAACCACAATGATTGAATTAGTCTTATGCATAGGAAAAATTTTCATTTTGTTGAAGAATGTCTAGGTTTAATGGGGATGGTGAATATAGGAATATAAAACAATGATCTTGATCCATGGATATTATTACCTTATTCTAGATCCAATAAATATGCACATGTAGGCAAAACACTAACTACAGTGATTAAGTTGGGTTTCATGCCTAGGGATTGAATTTGATTGAAGAATGTCAAGGATTCATGCGAAGTTAGTTATTTCATTTCAATTAAAGAATTCCAAGGATTCATGGGGATGGTGCATTTAGGAGTAACTATAAATGATTCCATTCCATGACCGTCCATCTTGTTTAGTCATTCTTTTGAACAGCATGTGTGTAATGCTAATATCCCCACATTTAACATAAATTTCTACAAATGCATTACACATGACAACATCATATTCAAACAAACCTATCATTACATAACCATGGATCCATTAATTACCTTGATCTATATCCAATTCATAACCATGTGCACTCGTTATTGTACTTCTACTTCGAGAGCCAATAAATATGCACATGCAAGTAGAACACTAACCATAGTGATTGAGCTGGGTTTTATGCATAGTACTTGCATTTTATTGCATAATGTGAAGGTTTAATGGGGATACAACTATTTAATCTAATTGAAAATTTTAAATACTTCATATTTATTATTAATATGGGAATAATGAACAACGATTACAATGCATGACCCAATGTCTCATTTAGGCATTCTTTTGAACAATTTATGGGTAACGCTAAAATCCTTGAAATTTGCATATATGTCTGCAAAACATTTCACATAACAACATCATACTCAAATGAATTTTAATGAGCCATGGTTACAACATACATAACACTTATTGATAACCATTTATTTTGTAATAACTTTTTTCCAAATCCAAATTCTATAACCAAATGCACTTGTTATTGAATAACCATGGATGCAAGGTTTCATGACTATTAGTTGAGATTGGATATAGTGTAACATTTTTTTATTGTGATGTTGGAATCTTGTATTTGGTTCCTAGCAAGGCTCATGTCATTGACAATTAAGGAAACTCACCAAGTCATCATCGACTAAGTGCTTGCAACATTTCATTCCCAACAAGGGTTTACTAATTCTATCCCATCTAGGAAACATTCAAATTCATTTTTTATTGCATAACCATGGATATAATTACCTTGTTTTAGATCCAATAAATATGCAGATGTAAGCTAAATTCTAATTAGTTATTGAGTTGGGTTTTATGCTTGTTATAGCTTGTGCTTAAATGAAAAAAATAATGACTTCATGCTGATGGAACTTGATTTGTACTTTATGGAGAATGACATGAAGGTGAAAATATAAAAGTAAACACACAACGATACTGCAGAGAACATGATAATATAATTAAACCTGATTTTTGTTAATTACTGAAATAGAAAAGGACTGTAAGGTGCACAACAATATAAATTAACTAGAATGGTGGTAGCTTAATTTTGCGCACCTATCTTGTCATGATCACTTTCATTTGGAAATGTCACCTTGGAAGCCTTAGCCCATATCCACCATCATGCGACCTAAATCTTGTCATCATCATCCAATTCAAACTCAATGTTTGAACAAATATTTATAGCACAATATTCGATATTTTATGTGCACTAGGAATAAAATAAATACTTAAAATATGCTCTATGGCCATAAATTGAAAATATAATATTTTTATTTCATTAATTCCCACGTGCTTCCCAGAAATAGTGCAATGGCCAAATGTAGACCTCATCAAGCCATTATTACTAATTATAAGGTTTGATCTAGTCATGATTAGTTATCCTTATTCAATTACTTCATTATTGTATTGATATTGTTCACATTGAAGCTAGCTCTAAATAGAGGTATGCCATTTGAACTATAAATAAAGAAATTGAGGTTACTCATTTCATCCACAATTCATTGTGATTTTATGTTGAAATTCACCTAGAGAGAGTTTGCACCATCACCACATTCTTTCTATCATTTAGGGATTTTAATTATAATTGATAGCTTGGAGTTGGAGCACACGAGCAAAAGGAACTTCCCTTGAGGAGGATTTGGAGCCCATTTTTCTATAACAACAATTATTGAGGTGTTAGTTTGAAAGTCCTTATTTCCATTAGAATAACAATTTTGTCTTTATTCTTTACTTTGTCTTACTCTTTATATATTATATGCATGCCATTTCATTGTTCCTTCTTTCTTGCATAGGTTAAAATAGGGTATATGTTTACTAGTGTACAATTCTTTTATTATTCTCTGTTTTCTTAGATTACAAAAGTCCTAATTAGGGTATTGTGATACACCATAGTAATAAATTCCCACAGATAAAAATAAATGTGTGCCCAAGATCATTAAAATAACTTGACTACGTAAATTTCCATGTTGAAACAAGGTATCATCATGACACTTTTATTGAAGTAATCCAACATTAATAATAGATAGCCATTTCCCCTACTACTCGATAGTTAACCTCAAATGAATTTCATTGATATTAACTTCCATATTGTTGTTATGATTTAAGGTGGAGTGTATTTTTCCAACTTGTAATTGGCTTAAGATGCTTAAAAACATAAAATAAATTCTCATAAAATTTTCTATCATATGCAAGTTATCATTTGCTAGTAGAATCACCTCATATTGTGTCCACTCAATAATGTCCAAAAGTTTAGGATGGTGTCACTTGTGTAAACTATATTTTTTTTCTCTTCTTAAGGAACAAAAATAACATTCAGATTGTTCAAAATTAATAATTTTAGAAAGTAGTTAGATAACTCTTCTTCTAGGTTAAGGATCATCACAAATTACTATAAGTAATCTACAAATAAGGATGTATTATTGGAAGGAGAAGGATATATTGGATCCTTAGGGAATTGGACAATGACACCTTGATGGAACACAATCTAGTTCCCTGTCCTGGATGATTGGATGATTCAAAAATTGATTTTTCCTTAGAACCCTCCATTGGCATCTTTAAGTAGTGGAATGCCATGATTATCAATTTTAGTTTTTATTTGTAGTAATGTTGATGATATCGACAATTTAAATGTAATAGATGTATATTTTGTTTTCTTATATGAATATATCCTATGATATGTATGATATTCTAATGGATATGTGGGATATATGTTTCAATTTTTGAACTAAACATGACTGGAAAATGCCTCTATGTCTATGTAAAAGGTGATTTATTTAATGAAAAAAATTGCTCTTGTTTTTTTTGGGAAAAGAGTAATCCACTTTCTATAGAATACATAATCGTCATCGTCATCACCATCACCATCACCATTTCCATCACCATCACCATCACCATCACCATCACCATCACCATCACCATCACCATCACCTTCACCATCATCATCATCATTATTAATTGTGTGTCTAAAAAAAATTAAGAAACATGTTCTAGTTTTTGAGAAAATAATGTAAAAAATTATTCACTTTTTGAAACAACACAGTTTACTTTGTCATACATTCAATAATTTTGAAGAGTACTTGAAAACAATCTGTAGTGTTGGGTCTTTGTGTTGTGTTAACCCAGTTCCCATAGAATTTCCAAAAGTGCTTTCCTCCATATTGAAGGTTTATTGAATATAGGGTAACAAGAAAACAATATCAACAACATGACAAATTATATCTTTGAACAACTAATTCTATTTGATGCCCCATTTGAAATTGATTAGGCAATGGTTTAATTCATTGCGAGGGTGTTATACATAGGAATATGCAATAAAGTTACATATTTTGACTTTTATATGAATGTGTTTAGATCATCAATTATATTTGACAATGAAAAAATAATAATAGATAAAATATTTGTCAAATCAAAGATTAGTCCATCTTGGTTCACAAAGAATCCAAGATAAAAAAAAGTTTTATTTTAATTTTAATTTTATTAATATACATTTCTTTATACAAATGAATTCTATCATTAAAATGTTGAGAACACTATCATATGGTCCTAAAATGTCATCTAGAACATAATGACAAAAGTGTCAATATATGGTATCATTAAAATGTTGAGAACACTAATCCAAATGATGCATATGGTCCTCTTAAGTTTTGTCAAAATTAAATGTCATCTAGAAAATAATGACAAAAGTGTCAATATATGGTTATAGAAATGTGTTCCTATTTTGATGGTGCTGCATAGGGAAGTCTGACTATGAGTAGTGTAAGGGGTATTATGTTCTCTCCGAGGAGCATTGGTTCAAATTTTCTGTAGGTATGGTGCATTTATTAATAACATAGCAGAGTTATAGGTTGTTTGTATAGTTATAATTTTGGCTCTTTCAAGAGGGATCAACAAGCTTCAAAATTTTGGGGACTCTCGTATCACGATTGATTGGATACAGTTGAAAAATTATCCAAAAAAATCTTTATTAGACCACTTTATGAGGATATCTACAGAAAATTGTTCATATTTGAACATGTTTCCTTCCACCATATTTATAGAGAGCGTAATGAGATTGTTTATCAACTATCTAAGCTGGGTTTGCAACTTGTGGAAGGTAAAAATGATATCATTAAGGAATTGGATCTAGGTCCCCTCATATTTCCAAGGGATTGATGGCTTTATATAAGTCATGCTACATGTTCTTTACATCATGGCCCATGTGTGGTATAATTATAGAATTCTAGGGTGTATTGTAAATTTTTTTTATACCTCATACTATCATAAAATTTTTGATGTTTTTTGTTGAATTCAACATCTATATTGATATGCGCAATATGTTTGTAAGACAATTTTTTTTCCAAATTGAAAAATATGGTTCAGAATTTAATATAAATTTTGAGTTGTGCTCTTTTTTCTATGAAAAAAAAAGATTGTACTTATAAACATCACATTATTAATAATTGATGGAATCACTAATCATTCAAACAATATTTCTTGTGTGTTTTTAATGTTGTTTTCCATCTATCTTTTGGACTTATATTTATTTGATGATTCCCATAAGTTAGGTTGATCTCACTAAAATATTTTGATCATGTAATAGGTTGATTTACAACAATTGATAGTAGTTATATTTAAGAGTTGATAATCCATACGCTTTACCCAATACCACAATAATAATGGATCTGCAAAGAAACACATTACATCAAATGTGATCATTTTCCAACAAATCTCAAATTGACATCTTATTAAATTGAACACATAGATCTATGGACAAACACACAACTCACAATATAGATCACACAATTTACTCAGTAATTGAAGAATGAAATAGTGCAAAAATGGCTGCAACTGTGAATGCTTTCACTAATAAAAAAAGGCAATTAGATAATAATTACAATGGCTTAAATAAACACATGCAATTTGAATCCACATGTGGAAATTCAAATTGATTAGACTCTACTTGACTGTAGGTAACTAATACCTTGTCTAAATCACTGTCGGAGGACTCAATAGTTAACTGACCTTGTCTAAACCATTATCGGAGTTGAATGGAGTTCTAAAACACAACCCAAGTGTCTACTTCAGTGTTGACCGACCCTAACTAACTGTGGTAGGTGGTAAATGCACCTCTCCTGCATGCAGCCATGCAAACCTAGCGCTAACTAAATGTAGAGGACTAGAACTAAATGTAACTAACTCCTAATTCAGCTTGACTAGTCACTAACTAAACTCAACTAATGAAGGTTGGTATCAGCACTCCCAATGGCTCCTAAATCATAGGAATTGATCTAGGAGGCTCCTAAACTTATGCATGCAAGTGAAATCAGTGGCAGTAGGCCTCAATTAGTGTTCCCCACACTTTAGTAAATGGAAAATGTGCCCCAATTAGGCCAAGTGGACCTAATGGTGATAGTGACTAAAAATAGACTAGATGGACTCTCGATTTAGACATGACTCCTGATTTAGACATATGACCAAATTGGACAAGGGAGGATTAATAATCCTAACACCCCCCCTAAATGCTAACTTGGAAAATCTGTGGGCCTTGGTAACTAATACCATAGGTCACCCATTGCATCAAGTAAATTAAAGTAACTACTCAATACAAGAAGCTGGGGAAAAAGCCACATGGGAAAAAATCCCCCCCTCTAATTAAGCAGGTAGAATCAGGATCAATCTGGTTCTTCAGTGCATAGATATCCTAGGGCTTGGCATGTGAACCTCTCCATCATTATGTATGGAGAAATATTCCTCTTTGGAAGAATAATGATATGCTCAACTAAATCAGAAATATAAACAGCTGTCGGATGAAGACTGGACCCATGTAGAGCAACTGAAATCAACTGATAAGTGAGAAAAGGTTCTTGAGAATTCAGAACATGTGAGGAACACTCAAGAAACTTATATGTTGCATACATGAACAGAAAAAAATGAGTGGTATAATCATCCCCAGGTGTTAGGAGCAAGTGTTCAGGCGGATGCAGAATGTCTTCCTCTTTACTAGTCCTGTGAGGAGATGAGCATGTGATCAATGGTAGAGAAGCACTCAGAATGTGACGAGAAAATTCTTGAGATCCATAGTCTGATATAGCTTCAAAAATATATAATTATTCACAAAATAAAATATCAGCAACCTCATAAGAGGAAACTAACACCAAATCCCTGGCAGCAGTTTTGAAGAGAAATTGTGGTACTTGATTTTTCACACCGGAATTGGTGAGAGAAGCTACAAGCATTACTGAAAGCTCTTGGATTTTAAAATATGAAAAAAATAATATCATATCATAAATTAAATCAGATATAAATAGGTTCACAACAGATCCAAAACTATGAAATGAAATCAAATCCCCAGCAACAGTTTCGTAGGAGACTTGCGGTACTTGTTTCTTCACACCGTTGATGAGAACAACTACAAGCAGTACTGAAAGATTATGAACTTGAAATATTAAACCAATCAATATAATATCAGATCCAAATAATATCATATCATATCCAATAAGGTTCATATCAGATCCAAAGAAATGGTCAACCAAGACGATGGATGCACAGCTTTCTTCTTCTTCAAAATTCTGAATTTTGGTGCATGCAATCCTGCAGGAATTTGCTGGAAGATCTAGATCAAGCGGAGTGAATGGATCACTATGGTAATATTATATTTATTCCAAAATATCCAAGTTATTAAATATTTTCACACCAGCATCAATATTAGAGAGAGAAAAATCAAAGTCCTCTTCACTTTTGGAAGGAATTACTGGCAAATTTTGCACAGAATTCAAAGGAAAATCACTGGTGAATGTTTGCATGGAAGTGCAGCAATATTTTTCTTCAATATCAAATATTCAAATGTATTATTTTGTTTCATCCATATGAGGAGATGAGATATCAGAGATCTCATAAACTTCTGGAGCATCAGGAGAAGGATTCACTGCAAGGAGACTGTCTTCAATTCGAATTGACTGTGTAGAAGCTTTTGCTTCTTCTTCATCTTGAACAACTTCATCAGAGAGAGTGGAGGCCGAGAATTTTGGATCAATAATTATTATGGTGCTGGATGTGCTCTCCAAAGTGCTATTATGATCCTCATCAATCATTCCAAAGGTTCTGTCCAATCTTGTCTAGAGTTCCTTTGGGTCTTCAATAGATCCACTGAGGTAGCGCAAGCTAGGAGAAAGACCCAGTGCTATTGTTCCAAAAGCTGCATCACATTCATTTAGCCAATCATTCTCACTAAAACACTCTTCACCGAGTCTAATAGACACCCCATAGATACCTCGTCTCATCAGATATGCAATCATCTTCTTCTTCCATTCTGAATAGTTTGTGAATAGGGTGAGAAGAGGAACCGATGAATCCATTTCAAAGTTGTACCTGCAAAAACACAAAAGGGGCACCGTAAGGTTGACATCTTGCACATTTCAGGTTTTCATCACACCCAGCATAGTTGATTAATAAATCTTGATCAACAATTCCTTAACTTGGGGTATTAAGTGGTAAACCTTCTACTTTTGGTGCAGAGCTGGACGAGAAATTTTGCTCAAAAATGATCCAGTAGGAGATTTGAGGAGGAGAAGTGCCTTGTCCGCCGAGGCTATGATACCATATTAAATTGATCACATAGATCTGTGGAAAAACACACAAATCACAAGATAGATCACACAATTTACTCAGTAATTGAAGAATGAAACAGTGCAAAAATGGTTTCAACTGTCAATGCTTTCATTAATAAAAAAGGTAATTAGATAATAATTAAAATGAAGTACAATGGCTTAAATAGCCACATGCAATTCGAATCCACATGAGGAAATTCAAATTGATTAGACTCTACTTGACTGTAGGTAACTAAGACCTTGTATAAATCACTATAGGAGGACTCAATAGTTAACTGACCTTGTCTAAACCATTACTGGAGTTCAACGGAGTACTAAAACACAACTCAAGTGTCTACTTCAGTTTTGATTGAGGTTAACTGACTATGGTAGGTGAGAAATGCGCCTCTCCTACATGCAGCCATGCAAACCTAGTGCTAACTAAACATAGAGGACTAGAATTGAATGTAACTAACTCCTAACTCAGCTTGACTAATCACTAACTGAACTCAACTGATGAAGGTTGGTATCGGCACTCCTAGTGGCTCCTAAATTGTAGGAATTGATCTACGAGACTCCTAAACTAATGCATGCAAGTGAAATCAATGGCAGTAGGCCTCAACTAGTGTTCCCCACACTTTAGTAACTGGAACATGTGCCCCAATCAGGCCAAGTGGACCCAATGGTGCTAGTGACTAAAAATAGACTGGATGGACTCCCTGTTTAGACATGACTCCTGATTTAGACATATGACCAAATTGGACAAGGGAGGATTAATAATCCTAACACCTCTTGATCATTTTATTTTCTTACAATTAATTATTGTGTAAAACCTCATTCAATAATTTTACTCCTTATTGCAAGTTAATGGAGTACACAATTAGTATGGTTGGAAGACATTTCCATGAAATTCTTGGAATAGAATAGAATATCATTACAATAGTTTATCAAAATTTTATTTCTCTTCTAGCTTATGTGACGTTGGATATATGTGTGATAAGGAATTGAGGTCCTAACACTATTTGTATATTGCCCCTTTCTCTTTTTCCTTTAGTAACGAGACTAGTAAACCAAACTACCTAAGGATTTTGTCAGTCTTAGGGATTTATCACCTAAAATGAAAATGAATGTTAATAGTGATGGATATTTATACCTTATCAAAGCGAAAGCTTAGCCATCCTTGACAAGTTTGTATTGTTTTTAACATTGTTGGAAACTTGGATCACAATCATGTAGTTATGGATAGCTAAAAATCACACCACGCATAACCAATGGAACAAAATCAAACTCCACTTCCTCTGTATGGTTTGATGAAATGGAAAATTTCAACTTTAAGGTGTGGAAGACATGGAATTCGTTGTTCTTATTGAGCCATCCAAAGAAGGGTTTAAGATGTACTAATTTGGGTAACTTAGTTTTCTTTACAACTAATCCTAACATGATGTATCACTATTTGTCAATAAAAAATATTATAGTTGTGGGATTCCTCTTGATCTATAACTTAGTAGAGAATATTTTCTCACTCTTTCTACAACTATGATGTGCAATTGTAATAAAAGAAATTCCTTGTGTAATTACATCAAGTACTATATATGCTTCTCTTATTGATGTGTTACACTTAAATTCTAGCACTTGTATGGATGTAGTCTCCAACACTGATCCTTGGAATGCATTTTCACTTGTAATAGTTGTATAAGGACCATAATAATTCTTTAATTCTTTCTATCCATCCATCTTTTACTTGGATTTAATCTTGTATTGTGTAGTATTTCTAAGTGGATTCGTAATCATGCCATAGTTTGCAAGAATAATCCTTCCTTTATTATAATTATCACTATAGAAATCAAGCCGAAGCTATAGAAAAATTACACTCACAAAATTACTAGTCAAACATGCAAGAATTCGCAAAAAGGAGACTGAATATGGAGTATAACACAAAATTATATTGAATAAGTGTACATCAGACAAACTCATTAATTCATAGTATTTCCAAATATATAATTACATCAGATATTTGAAATCATAAGGATTCTATTCAAATTGGACAAAAAGCAAGCTTACTACAATAGTCAAAATCCCCCATAGGTGCATAAATCACTTTCCTAATATGTCAAAATTCTCACTAATTGGTGAGTGATATGTGCCAGATGATAAGTGATGGAAAGAGACCAAATCCATGCTTTCGGAAGGATAAAAATAATGAGTATGATTTGGGAAAAAAACAAGGTAGTTACTCCAAGACTAGCTTTTCCTTTTTGCCTTAAAACTGTTGAAAAGCAAAGCAACTCTAAAAAAGTAGAGTTGCACTTTTACTATTCTAGAATGAATGCAAATTTATTAGAATATTTTCCAATATCTTTCTAAATCTCTCCATTAGCCAATTTTAGCAATGTTTTACTTCTAGATGCAAGTGGATGCCGACTAGCTAGTAAGGAATCTAGGAATAGGACGAAAATGACAAATTAATGTCTCCTAAGCGTAACTATGGTTTTTATTTATTATAACACGCACCCTTAAGCCTGAATTTATGTAAATATAAGAAATATATATCAGATTATAGGGCCTAGAAACAAGGATTAGTCACCATTTACATACTGCTTATCCATACAACCAAGGAAAGAGGCAAAAACCACAAGGGAAAATACTCCCTTATACATGGACATGGACATGAAATTTTTTTTTGGAAATACTATTATCAATAATTCTCCACCACATGATCAAAAACCACCAGTAGTGATTTTATATTATTGAAATTCTTCTCAGAAAACACTTTGTTGAAGATGTCTGTTACTTGCTCTGAAGATGCACAATAGAGTAGAGCAATGGTCCCATCATGCACAAGATCCCTGATATAGTGCATATGGATATCAATGTGTTTGGTTTGTTGTCTCTATACTGGATTATTGGATATTCGAATGGTTCTTTGGTTTTCACTATAGATGACAATGGAAGTCTCTGATTTGATCCCAAACTCTCCAAGTATTCCCTGCAACCACAAACATTGAGTAGTTGCATTCACAGCTCCTCTATAATCTACCTCTGTAGATGAGAATGAAATGGCACTCTTCTCTTTACTTGACCAATTTTGTGGAAATTGAACCCAATGATAGATTAATTTTACTCACAACAATTAACAATTGATCATGCAAAATCACTCACAAAAGAGACTGAAATTGGAGCTGAAAAATAAACTGTATTAAATCAGTGTACAATAGCTAACCCTGTAACATAATAGGTTGCTGAATAAATAAAATACATCATGGATTTGAATGCATGAGGATCAATTCGAATCTAGCATAAAGCAGGCTTACTAAAATTAAGCAAATCCCCCATAGGTGCAAAAAGATGATCCCAAATCAGTCATGGAGCTCACGAATTAGAAAAAAGGATTAGGAAAGATAAATAGTGATGGAATGACAACTAATACATGATTTTACAAGGAGAAAATATTGGATTATGAAGAGGACAAAAAACTAGTTCACCTCACCTAGTCAAACTTTCCCTATTGCCTTAGAACACTGAAAAAGCAGGAAATAAAGCAGAAAAAGCAGAAGGGCGCCTAGGAGACTAGGAATAAAGCAGAATTGATTCCTTGAGGTTTCCCAAGCACTACATGGGTCAAATTAGGCAAGTTGGACCACTATG